>WEKY01025856.1:0-12319 GCA_013390045.1 Picathartes gymnocephalus
TCCTCAATCCGTGCCTGTGCTCCGAGGATGGAAATGTTTTGAGCAGACTTGGCTCTACTCAACCCCTCCAGTCAGCTCAACCAATTGAGCTGGAGACTTTTCAACCCAACTCACCCCAATAAGCTGAAAACTCTTCAGCTCATCCCAGACATCTGAACATTTGTCAGCCAACTGGAAACTCCTAAACTTAGCCTGACCAGATAGACTCTTCACCTCAACCCAACCAGCTGCAGGCTCTCCAGTCCAGCCCAAATAAGCAGAGAATAGATCCCTCACCTGCAGCTCTTTCAGCTTCTTCTGGAGCTGCAGAGCCAGAGCCTGCTCATCTTCAACCTTGCTGTTCTGCTGGTTAATCTCAAACTCTTTCCTGAAAATGAAAGTGGTTAGCAGTGAGGTCCTTGCCCTTGCCCCGTGACCAGTTTAGACTGGGGAAAGAGGTCCATCTTTACTTCTTGAGCTTTTCCTCCAGCTGCTGTTTGTCATTCTCCAGGTCCATGATGTTCTCCTGGGTCAGCTTTAAGTCACCTTCCAGCTTCCTTTTGGCCCGTTCCAGGTCCATCCGGACCTTCTTCTCCTGTTCCAGGGAGCCTTCAAGCTATGTGGAAACATGGAAATGGGGAGAAACCTCAGTTTTTCATCATCTCTGCCCCAGAAAGCTCGTCAGCACTACCCATGGTGGGACCAGACCACACTCACGTCATCCACTTGCTGTTCCATCTTGAGTTTGGCCTTTGTCAGGGTGTTGACTTTGTCTTCCTCTGCCTGCAGATCGTCCAGTGTCTGCTGGTGAGATTCTTGCAGGGCCTTCTTTTCCTTCGTTAGCTTGGCAATGGTTTCATCCAGCCCGGCCATCTCCTCTGTGAGGTTCTTGACCTGAAGGAGGAGAAACACTAGGCCTTCAGCTTCGTAACAGAGGTAGGGCAAAGCTGGGTGACACTGCTGTTGTCCTTGGCCAATGAGGCCACTGGAGTGGTAGAGAACCCAAAGGATGTTGAGTCTTCATGTAGCCCAGATTAACTAGCCTTGGATCTCCTCAACCCAACACAACCAGGTTGTGTTGACCTAAATCCCCACAACTTAAGGTCAAGGGCTCTCTCCACACTCACCTTGTTCTCAGTGGCATGTTTCTCCTTCTCTACCTTGGCCAGAGTTAGCTCTAGATCATCAATATCCTTTTTCAGCTCCGAACACTCATCCTCCAGCTTCCTCTTCCTAGCTGTCAGCTCTGCGTTCATCTCTTCCTCATCCTCTAGTCGCTCTGTCAGCTCCTTCACCTTGGCCTCCAGCTGGATCTTGTTCTTGATCAGCTGGTCACAGCGCTCCTCAGCATCATTGAGGTTGTCTTGCTCCTGTATTGGAGTGATGGATGAAGTAGGGTGGCCCTGGAGGGGTGCTGGTCACCCCCTGACATGGTTTTGGGGGGCAGGCTCACTCACAGCCTGCACTTGGAGCTGAAGGTCATTCTTCTCCTGCAGCATGGAGACCATCTTTTCCTCCAGCTCCTTACGCCGGGTCTCCGACTTCTCCAGAGCCTCCTTCAGACGCCCAAACTCTTCCTTCATGTTCTGCAGTAAAGCCCAGGAGACCAGTAGCCACATCCAATCCCTTCCATCCATCAACGCCACCCAACCCATTTTGGATCCCGAGCTGCTCGCCTCATCACCTCCTCCTACCTGCATCTCCTTCTCTGTCTCAGCACTCTTCAACAAGGGCTTGATCTTGAAGTAGAGCTTCATCCAAGGCCAATTCTTCACCCCCATGAAGGCCCTGATGTTCCACTGGATCACCAGCAGGGAGTCCCTAGAATGGCAACACAGATGCCACTGCTCCACAAACCTGGTGACCCACCAAAGATCCCTTCTCAAGGAGAAAGACCCTTCCCCTCTCACCGGCGTTCCAGGATCTTCTTGAACTCAATGCGCATGAGCTGCCCTCGGGCCTGAGCCTGGATGCGGGTGATGATGCGGGAGAGACGCTCGTCCCGCATCTCCTCCAGAAGTCCCAGCAACCCAGCCTTGAAGAAGACCTGAAGGATGCAAGTGAGAGGGTGGATTGGTTGGGAAGGGTTTGTGGACAGATGGATGGGTTGATGGGTTGTTGGGGGGATGAAGGGATGGATGGTGGGGTGGATAGGCAGACGGACATATCAGTGGTGAGACCGTGGGGTCTGCATGACCTGATGGGTGGTAGGACTATGGAGAGACCATGTGGCCTCACCTTGGTGTGTCCAAATTTGTACTGGTTGTGGTCAATATCAAGGGATCCCAGGAGCTTCTCGGCGCCCTTACGACTGTCGATGAACTGCCCCTCAGGGATAGCAGCAGGGTTCAGGATGCGGTACCTGGTGACCAGAGAGGACAGGAAACCCCTGAAATCAGCCCAGTGGGGTTGCCACCCCAACCCCACATTTTCGCCTTTGGGCCTACCGCTGGCGGAAGTCCCCATAGAGGATGCGATTGGGGAAGCCCTTGCGGCAGATGCGAATACCCTCTAGCACCCCGTTGCAGCGCAGCTGATGCATTACCAGGGGATTGTCTATCACACCTGGCAGTGGGTTAGAAGGGTGGTGTCAGCCACAAGCCACACCCACCACCCTTTTCCCTGCCCTCAGCCCTGCCCTTTGCTCACCCGGCTCCTTCCGCTCATTGGGGATGATGCAGCGGACAAAGTGAGGGTGGGTGGTCTTGAGGTTAGCCATCAGCTTGTTGAGGTTCTCCTGTTGAGGAGGGAGGAGGGAAGAAGCTGACCAATGAGAGTGCAAGAGAGGGTCTGGGGGACTGAAGGGGTGATGCACCACTCAGGAAGTTGTCCTCCCACTGCTGCACACTAGGTCCACTATGTAGGTCCCTCACCCGATGCAGGGCTGAGACGGTCTGAAAGGAGGAACCTTTCTTCTTGGCTCCTTTCCCCTTCCCTCCATCACCACCTAGAGAGAAGAGGGGTAGAGAAGAGGGGTGAGGTAACACAGGAAGGAGGGTGACTGGTGGACAGTAGTCTTCTCCATTAACTCATCCCTCCATCACCCCACCATCCATTCACCCACCAGCATCTGCCCCAGCGTAGTTGGAGAAGAGGTTGGCCAAGAGCTTCAGGGCTGATTTCTGATAGAGCCCCACCACTGTCTCATTGAGGGGGTCCTTGTTCTTCTGCAGCCACCCAATGATGTTGTAGTCCACTGTGCCGGCGTAGTGGACAAGAGAGAAATGGGCTTCTGGCTTCCCCTTGACATTGCGTGGCTTCCCAAAGTTGGCTGACTTGCCCAGGTGATTATCAAAGAGCTTGGCCTTGAAGGTCATGTCCGAGGCCTTGGGAAACATGCACTCCTCTTCCAGGATGGACATGATCCCCATGGGCTGGGAAGAAAAGTGGTGGTGGAGGAGGACACCAAGCACAACCCAACTGGACAACTTTGGGATCACTGGCAAGCTCCAGCTGAAAAGGCTCTTCCCCAGCAGTCCCTTTAGCCCCCACGAGACCATGAGGGAGGCGGTACCTTCTCAATGAGGTCGATGCAGGCCTGGAGGTCCATGCCAAAGTCAATGAACTCCCACTCAATTCCCTCCTTCTTGTATTCCTCCTGCTCCAGCACGAACATGTGGTGGTTGAAAAATTGCTGCAGCTTCTCATTGGTGAAGTTAATGCAGAGCTGCTCGAAGCTGTTGAACTGGGGAAGGAGAGAGGGTATGGCCAATGGGGTTAACTGGATCAACTCAACACCCGACATAATCAGCAGAATGCCCGATGAGATCCATAGGTGAACCTGAGGCCCAACTGGGTCAGCAGAATGCCCGATGAGATCCATAGGTGAACCTGAGGCCCAACTGGGTCAGCAGAATGCCCAGTAGTATCAGTGAGGTCAACTGTACACCCAAGAGGATCAACACAAGGCCCAAAGAGGTCAAGTTTCCAGAAGATGTCAGCATGAAGCTTCAGAAGATCATCTCAACACCCAACTGGATCAACCCAACCCCCAAGAGGACAAATAACCCTGCCACCCCCTCAGTTCTCACATCAAAGATCTCAAATCCAGCGATGTCCAGCACACCAATGAAGTACTGCCTTGGCTGCTTGGTGTCCAGAGAGTTGTTGATCCTCACCACCATCCAGTTGAACATCTTCTCATATACAGCCTTGGCCAAGGCCCCAATGGAGTAGTACACCTGCTGGACATTCTGCCCCTTGGTGACATATTCATTGCCCACCTTCACCCGGGGGTGACACAACCCCTTGAGAAGGTCAGCTGAGTTCAGCCCCATCAAGTAGGCTGACTTGTCAGCATCTGCAGAGCATCAAGAAGAAGACATGCTGTCAGATTCCACCTAACCTGGTGACCCCACGACCTATGTCATCCCGTACCCACTCACCTTCAGTACCATCTGGTTCTGCCTGCTCTTCCCGTTGCTTCTGCTTGAACTTCATGTTGCCAAAGTGCATGATGGCACCCGTCAGCTTGTAGACACCAGCCTTCTCCTCAGCCGTGAAGCCCAGGACATCAAAAGCACTCTGAGTGATAGGTGGAGGGGGGTGGGAGACGGCCTTGCCACCAGCTGTGGTCATGGCTCTCTGCTGGCCACCATTTGTGCCCCTCTGCCCTTCCAGCTCATCAACTCCTCCATCCATCTGCAGACTCATCCACCCATGGACTCACCCATTATGGCTTCACCCATCCATCCATCTGAGGATTCATATATCCATGGATCTATCTGTCCATCCATCCATCAGAGGACTACATCCATCTATTCACCCATCCATGGACTCTTCTAACCATGGATCCATCCATCCATCCGTCCGTCCATCCATCCATCCACTCATCCATTTATGGACTCATCCATCCATGGACTCATCCATCCATCCATCCACTCATCCACTTATGGACTCATTCATCCGTGGACTCATCCATTCCCCATTAACTCCGTCCATGCATCCATGGACTCATCCATCTGTTTGAGGACTTGTTCACCCACGGACTCATCTGTCCACCTAAGTACTCCCTGACCTGTTTTTATCTCCACCCACAACCTCCTCCACCCCCTGCTTCCTGTCCTACCTTCTGTCCCTCACCCCACATCATCCCACTCCACCAACCCACCATCTTTCACCCTTCCTATCCTCCACTTCTCATCCCTATGTTCCTCCTCTCCTCCACCCATCCTTCTTCTACCATCTCAACAATCCATCTGGCACTTCACCTTCGATTCATCCAGGGGATGTCCACCTGCCCACCCCACCACTTACGTCGGTTGCCAACAGCTCTTCAGAGTCATTGATGGAGGCTACAGTCACCTCTCCTTGGGAGACATAGCTGTAGTCATAGGGATTGTTTGTGATGAGAAGCATCTCTGCTCCGTGGACCCAAGACAGAGAGAAAAACCGAGCATTTGCACTGGCTAAACAGACCCAAATCATCTTCAATTGCCCCAGGAAGGAGCAGAGAATTGGAGGAGAGGAAGTAGAAGACTCAGGGCCAAGCACCCTACTCACCCAGCAGCTCTGGCTTCTTGTTGGAGAGGATCTGGTAAAAGATGTGGTAGTTCCTCTCAGCCTTCAGCTGGAAAATGACACGGGACTTTTCCAGGAGGTCTGAGGCGGGAAGGGAGAGAAGGAGGATGGAGGTTGGGATGAGGAGATGGATTGAGATATGGAGAGATGGATGGTAGGATGAGGAGATGGAAAAGGAGGGGTATCTGGATGGGGGGATGAGGAGATGGAAGGAAGAAGAGAGGAAAATGGAAGGTCAGATGGATGGTGGGATGAGACGATGGATCCATCAACCATGAAGACAGAGGAAGGGATGGACATGGGTGGAGGGGAGGCAGGCAAGGAGGGAGGGAGGTAGACACAAGGAGGTGGAGGAACAAAGAATTGGAGATGGAGGATCAGGTGGATGGTGGGATAAGGACATGGAGGATGAAGAGGTGGCTGGATGGAGGGAGGAATGGAGGTATGTAGGGATGAATGGAGTTCCTGAGTGTATGAATGAAATTCATGGGTGGATGGATAAGTCCATAGATGGATGAGTCCTAGGATGCATGAATAAATCCATCAATAGATAAGTCCATGGATGGATAGATGACGGACTCCAGGACATCCTCTCATTGGGCTTTAACCCACTCACAGGTCTCAATGTCAGCTGATGCCAACTTCCCAGTAGCCCCGAAATGGATCCGGATGAACTTCCCCTGGGAAAGCAGTGGCAGGAGGTGAAGGTGGATGCCTACTTGCAGCAGATCCCACACCATAGACCCTGTTCCACAAACTGCCCCACAGACCCTTCCTCATAGAACACTCTCCCATCACTCACAAATCGGGACGAGTTGTCATTGCGGAGGGTCTTGGCATTGCCGAAGGCCTCCAAGGCGGGGTTGGCCTGGATGATCTGGTCCTCCAGGGTGCCCTGGTGGGGTGGCACAATGCTGAATGTGGACACCTCTGGGGGACGCTCTCTGGCCAGGGTATGTGGACTGAGGCACTCACCTTGCTGCTATTGGTCACCTCCTTCTTGCGGTCACCAATGGCAGCAATGCTGGCGAAGTATTGGATTACCCTCTTGGTGTTGACTGTCTTCCCCGCCCCGGATTCTCCGCTGGGGGGGGCAACAGTGAGATATTGGATAAAATCCTGGTGCGTCCTTCATCCCACCCCACTGCTATGGGGCAGGGTTGGACAAAGTGGGGCCTTACGTGATGAGGATGGACTGGTTCTCTCGGTCTGCCAAGAAAAGAGAGGAGTCAGGTGCGATGAAGTTGGGAAACATGCCTGGGGTCTTGGGGTTGAGGCTGAGGTTCTCCATCCTCCCAAGTGTGGACCAGGTCCAAGTCAGGAGCTGTTTTTTGGAGTGGAGTCTTCTAGTTTGAGGTCCTCACAGGATGTCCTTACCTGTCAGCATGTTCTGGTAGGCATTGTCAGAGATGGAGAAGATGTGTGGTGGAGCTTCACTCCGCTTCTTTCCCCGGTAGGCAGCCACCACCTCGGCATTGTAGACAGGCAACCACTTGTAGGGGTTGACAGTCACACAGAAGAGCCCTGAGTAGGTCTGGAGAAAAGGGCAAGTGGGTGAGAGCCAGGAGGTACAATCCCCACATGTGGGGACATCTTGGGTCTAGGTGGCCCGAGGGATGTGGTGATGGAATGTTCTGATTTTGGTTGTCCAAAGAGGGGCTGGAGAAGGTACATCTTGGGTCTGGGTGGCCCACAATATGCAGAGATGGGACATCTCATATGTCAGTGGCCCAAGGGGTCTGGGATGGGACATCTTGCATCCCATCAAGGGGGCTATTGAAGTGACATCTTGGATTTGGGTGGCCAAAGTGGTCAGGGGATACAACATCTTGGTGGCTGAGGCAGTCTGGAAATGGGATATCTTGGGTCTCGATGGCCCAAGGGAGCTGGAGAAGGGCCACCAAGTTCTAAGTGTCCCTAAGTCCATGAAAAAGCCATACCAGGTTTTAGATGGCCCATAGACTCTCTGGAAGGCCCATCTATTCTAGGTATCCCAAGAGCTTTAGGGAAGGGTCACTAGTTTCCATCCACCCCATAGGCTGTGGAGAAGGCCCTGCCTAATTCCCAGGTGCCCCAGGGCCTTGTGGAAAAGCTCACATAGATCAACCAGGAGGCATAGCGTTCCTTGAGGTTGTACAGGACGGCAGGCTCATGGAGGAATGTCAGCATCGCCATGTCCTCGATCTTGTCAAATTTGGGGGGGTTCTGCTGGTGAATGTCAGCTTCCTTCACCGTCACTGTCTGGGGGAATGGGGAGACATGGGAGTGGGGGTTGGGAAGTGTCCCATGGCTTGGGGGATGCCGTGTGGGGTAGGGGCTGCTCCATTGGTAGGATTTCTTCCATGGGTTGGGAGGGTCCTCCTATGGGTTGGGGGGCACCCCCCATCGGTTGGGCGTCTTCAATGGGTCAGGGCCCCCACCACTATCAGCCTGGTTTCCCCCTCCCCGTTTGCTCCCCCTCAAACCTTCAACCCCCCTCCCTCCTTTAACCCCTCCCCCATTAATTTCATCCCATTAACCCCTCCCTCCTTAACTTTTCACACCCCTACTTCCCACTAACCCCTCATCCCCTATGATGGCCAACACCCCTTCTTTCCCCCACCAACCTCCATCCCTACGCCCCCACCCAGCTTCCCATCCTTAACCCCTCCCTCCATTACCCCCTCACTCCTATTAATCCTTTGCCCTGCATTGTCCCTTGCCCCCCTCCCCTCACCCACCCTGACCCCTCACTTGCTCACCTCTCCCAGCTCAGTCTGGACGGTGACCTCCCCGCCTTGGCGCCCCGTCACCCGCCCCCGAACGAACTCCTCCCGGGGGTGGGGGACAAAGCACTCGCTGCGGGGGTCGAAGGGTCTGGTCTGCGCTGCCAGCCGCTCCCGCTCCCCTGGCCGCAGGAAGGGGGCTGCCGCTCCCAGAGCTGCCAGCACTGCGTCCGCCATCCTGCCCCACACAAACAGGAACCCTGCATCACCAGGGGGGCTGTGAGGCTGTTCCCACAGGGTCTCGCCGCTCCTTCCATGGCCCCACACAACCCCGCTGGCCAGAGCCCATTGCCGTGCATGGGCCCCTATAGCCATGCCCAGACCCCTGTGGCTGTGGCAGACACTATAGCCAGGCACAGAGCTTCGTAGCTGTGCACAGCCCCATACATGGGCCCCATGCATGGGCAGGGAGCCCTACGGCCCACTGCACACCCATGTAAACATGCACTGCCCCATGCACAGACTCCTGTAGTCATTCAGGGACTCCCTGCAGGGATGCCTGTAGCCATTAAAGGACCCCTAATAGTGATGTACAGGTCCTCATAGTTGTGTATGGCCCTATGCACAGAATCCTAGAGCTATTCATGACCCCATGTATTGAGCCCTATACAGTGCACAGACCCCCTATAGCTGTAGGCAGACCCCTATAGTCATGCAGGGACCCCAACGCCTGTGCACAGCCCCATGTACAGACTCCTGTACTGATGCAGGCACCTCCACAACCAGGGACCACCAACCCCTGTAATGATGCAAGGACCCCTGCAACACAAAGACCCCTGTAGCTGCACACAGCCCCCCATAGTGATTCAGGCATCCCTACAGTGATGCACAGAGACCCATAGCAGTGCAGGGACCCCTATAACAATGCAGGGGACCTTAGAGTCCTGCACAGCCCCACATGCAGACCCCCATAACAAAGTATGGACCCCCTGCAGTGATGTGCAGACCCTATGGCAACACATACACCCCATAGCAGCATAGCTGTACCCCCCCAAGCACCCATCCCCATGCTGACCCACAGCATCACCCTCACCTGGAGTCTGTGAATCTAGCTGGTAAGATGAAGGGAGCTGGAAGGACATGCAGAGGGTGAGCAGGGCTACATCCCATGACCCCTATTGACCCTCTTTGCCCCACAGACCCCTTTATGCCCCATAGATCACTTTGCCCCATAGACCCCTGTATGCTCCATAGCCCTGTTTGTGCCCCACAGACCATCAGTGTCCCCTAGATTGCTGTGCCTCCATAGATCTCTTTCCCCCACAGTTCCCCTCAGTGCTTCTTAGGTCCTCTGTGCTTCATAACCCCATGTGCACCCCACAGGTCCCCATACCCCAGAGAATGCCTATGTGTCCCATAGGACCCCTGTGCCCCATATCCCCCCCAGATTCCTGTGGCCCATAGATACCCATGTGCCCCATAACTCTCCTGTGCACCCCATAGCCCCCCATATCTTCCCTCAGCCCTTTAAATCCACATCCCACATTCCCTCTATGCCCCCACTCTCTCTCTGCCCCACGCCGACACCTATGCCAACCCCGCAGCCCCATGGCCTTTATAGACCATCATGGGATGGGGAGGGGAGGAGCATTCCTGGGGAGGGGGTGGCTGACAAGGGAGAAGGAGGGGGGCACCTCCCCCCCCGCTTCCCCAGCCACAAGGTGGCATCTCTGCAGTGACCCAGGCATCCCGGACCCACATGTTCACCCCACAGGATGATCTATGGGGCAGAGCTATAGGGGTGAGCGAGGGCTGTCCAGACCCCTTCCAGGGGTGGGATGTGGGGTGGGCTAGGGGGCCTGGATACCTGGGTCTCCTGTGTAGAAGGTGTCTATGGACCCCAGGCGCCAGGGTCCCTTGGGTGCTTTGGTGGGGTTTGTGATGATTCTGTGGGGCTCAGATGCCTGGGTTTCTTGTGTGTGTGGGATCTATGGAGCCCAGATGCCTGGGATCTTTGTGCATGGAGGGGATCTATGGGGCTAGGACTCCTGGGATCCTTGTGAAGGGGGTGCCTATGGGGCCTGGACGCCTGGGTCCCTGGCCAATGTCCTGTCACCCGTGGGGTGGTGACAGCTCTACCCTGGTAGGTCTATATTGGGACATGGCTGGGGGGAGGGGGGGTGGTGAGATTGTTATCTCGTCCCCCCACTGAGGCGCCATGGGGCCGGCAGGGGTCTGAGGGAGGGGGGGGTCTGGCAGCAGTCCCCGAACACCGTGTCCACTTTGTCATCAAGGAAGTGACAAGTGTTCCCGCGAGGTGACACATTCCCGCGGGCGGGGAGGTCCCCACCTCCCCATTGTGCCCCACAGATCCCCCTCCCCTGCCCCACAGACCCTCTCTTCTGCCCCACAAAGCCCTTATAGAGCCCCATAATTGTTCTATAGTGCCACAGAGAGTCTCCACTGATCCCCACAAAGCCTTTTTAAAGCCCCACAGACTCCATATAAAGCCCCAAAGAGACATGA
The DNA here is from genome assembly GCA_013390045.1 of Picathartes gymnocephalus. Classification (NCBI taxonomy): domain Eukaryota; kingdom Metazoa; phylum Chordata; class Aves; order Passeriformes; family Picathartidae; genus Picathartes; species Picathartes gymnocephalus. Next base: position 10,731 of record WEKY01025856.1, read on the forward strand.
CCCTCCCCTNGCCCAGACACTGGGGTCCCCTGGGGTCCATCATGCGGCGCCTCCAGGACTGGGAGGGATGGGGCGACAGATGGACGGGGGAAGGGAGGGTGAGGGGGAAGGGGGGAGGGACAGGCAGGACACAGAGGGACAGTGGGACATAGAGAACATGGAGGGACCAGGGGGACATGGAGGAGGCAGAAGGACTGTGGGAGATGGAGAACACAGGGATGGTGGGCCAAGAGGTGGTGGGGTGATGGATGGAAAGTCCAGAGCAATGGAGGACATGGGAAAAAATGTCAGTAGGTCATGGGGGGTTGTGGAACATGGTGTGCAGTGGGACAGAGCAGCCAGTGGCTAGGGGAGCACTGAGGCCAGGACAGAGGGACCTCAGCACCTGCAGCAGGAGGAGGTGCAACCTCAGGAGCCAAGACATGCCCGAGGGGTCCACTCAGGCTCTGGCCTATATGTGGGGGTCCCAAATGTTGTCCCCCACCTCCTGGCGTCCTACTCTCCCCACCTCCACATCTGCCCCCAGAGGTGTCTCTCCCCCAACATGGATCTAAGTTGGTGTGGAGCAAGTTGAGGTTGCAGAACACCATGGGGCAGATAGAGATATACTGTGGGGCAACTCAAGGTTGAGCTCATGGTTCACATCACATTGCACTGTGGGTCTGGTTGCATCATGCTGTGGGGCATGCTGTGTTGCACAATGGATCTTGTGTGGGCTACAGACATCTCATAGGTGCCATGCCTTGGGGAAACCCCATCCTCCCAATACAAACACAGCCCCACAAAAACTGCTTCTGCTCAATGCTTTTTATTGGCTGACCAAGGTTAGGGGGCTGGGAGTGGGGGTGGGCCACTTGGAGGTCCAGGGGATATTGTTGGGGGTCCAGAGCTTCACTCTTCATTGAGTCCCTTCTGATGGAGAACGAGAAAAAGGGACTGTGAGCATGAGAAAGTCGTGGGGCAGCCATAGGGCAGTTGTAGGGCAAGGGAAGGTCCCACCTTGGCTCCAATGTCGCGGCTCTTGGCCCGCAGCTTGTTGACCTGGGACTCGGCGATGTCAGCACGCTCCTCTGCCTCATCCAGCTCATGCTGTGCCTTGCGGAACTTGGCCAGGTTGGAGTTGGCCTGTTCCTCCTGAGGGTGCAGGGACATCAGTGAGGCTCCCACACAGCTCTGTCTGGCCTCCTGTCACCCTGCCAGCTGTCCCTCCACCCTGTCTTCTTAGTGCTCCATTTGGCCCACCATGGACCCACGTGTCCTTCCAGACATCCCATCTTCCAGCCACCCAACCATCTACTCAACTAACCATCCATCTAACATTCCATCCATCCATCCGTCCGTCCGTCCATCCGTCCGTCCGTCTGTCCGTCCGTCCATCCATCCATACTTCCCAACACCATCTCTCCATCACACCACCCATCCACTTTCTCTTGACCTACTCTCCTCACCCACTGACACCCCACCCCTTGACCACCCCAAGGTCCCTTGCTACTCCTCACATCCTCTCCCACACCCCAATCCCACACTGTTCCCTCCAGGGGAGTGGTCCCACAGAAGTCCCTCCAGTGCTCACCGCCTCCTCTGCCTGT
>WEKY01025863.1:0-16743 GCA_013390045.1 Picathartes gymnocephalus
TGGAAGTTCGGTTAGAACGTTGCGTCCTCCCAGTATATATATGTATGAGTTACAAGGAAATGGTTTAATATATCTTAGTCCATGACCATGGCTTTACAGAAAGAATTTCAGCTTAAAGCATCTCCTCTTTCTCCTTTCTTTGGAGCTTTAGTCCCTCTTTCACAGATCTCAGTGTTTCTGTTGGTTCTCTTCTGTGTCTTCACTCTGAGTCTATTTGTGCATTCTGAGTCCATTTGGGTACCTAAAGAGTTGTATCTGGGTTCATTTGTGCACTTAAAGAATTAATCTGCATCCTTTTGTGCACTAAGAGAGTTAATCTCTCTTCTAGGTTCAGCTGGACTGCAGCTGAAAGCTGTTGCATTCCATGCATTCCATTCCTGCTGAGGCAGGGGGCGTGGGGGACCCGCGGCAGTTCAGTAGCCAGAAGCCACGGCAGGATTCTCAGCTCTGCTTGGGCCCTCCTGGAGTGGGCCTTCTTTGGCCCAGTTTGGCCTGGCCCCATGGGCAGGGAGGGCCCCATTCAGGAGGGTTTGGCCCGGCCCCATGGGCAGGGAGGGCCCCATTCAGGAGGTGCAGCCCCGGGGAGAGTGGAGGGCCCAGCCTGGGAGAGCTGGGGCAGCCCCACGGAGCTGCACTCCCTCCCCAGGGAGGGACGGGGAGCAAGGGGCCCGCGGCACGCAGCATCCAGGAGCCGCGGCAGCAGTACCCCAAGAGAGGGGGGAAGGGGAAAAGCCGCGGTTGCAGCATGGGTTGATAGCTTTCCCCTCCCCCTGCCCAGCAGCTGCGGGTGAAGCATAGGCTCGGCTCCCACCCCAGCAGAGCGGGGAGGGCCTGGCCCCTCACAGTCAGTAGGTCCTGAGCCGAGTAGGCCCGGCCCCACCAGGGCCTGGTTGGCCCCCGCCGGGCCATGTGGGAGCTCTTGTTACCTGTTCCGAAGCTGGAAACCAAGAGTTATTCTTGAGGTTTTCCTCTCTAAAGATGTGGATCACAGAGCCATTTCTATTTCCCTAAGTGGCTAGACAGAGTGTCTATCTCTGAACCAGCCACTAATTGGCTCTTTAGGCTTGCAGGAAGCTGTACCCACAGGAAACTGCAAAAGTCCCTGCAGGTAAAACTTTAAGGAAGTTATGCCTGCCAGAAATTGTAAAATCCTTGCAAGTAAAAAGTTACTTTTTTTCAAACCATGACAGTTATTTAAAGGTATTCTTAGTTAAAGGAAACTGCCAGTTTCTTCTCATTTCTATTGTTATGTACAAGATTTTTTCCTTCTGTCAAATGAAGGCAAGATTCACTAATGAACTCCAAAAACATGACTTTTTGTTGTAATAATGAAAAATAAAATTATACCATGACATTACTGAATGACAAAATAATCAACTCCCTTCCCTATTTCTACAATGTGTTTTTAGATTGCAAAATGCTTCTTTGTGTCTGTAAAACAAATAACTTAAAGGTCCTTTCTGAATTCTGATTTTTCCCTTCCTCTCCAAAGTTTTTCAATACAATACTGACAGGTTGCTGTCTCTTGTCCTTCAAGCCACAATCATTCTCTGAGCAATTTTATCAAAACAGATATACTTCTAAAGAATTAAGGCTTGTTGCCTCGTAACAAGATTATATTAAAAACCATAAACTTTCAAAGGCATGTCAGATATTCTAGAGAAAGCAAAAATATGTTTGATGATTTGGTCTGGGCTATATTTTCAATAACAGATATTCTGGAATAAAGAAGTGCTTACACAGTTGAAATGACTAGAAAACATGCAGACCACTGTTCACTTTTTTTTTTTTTTTAATAAGACATCAAATTGTAAAATGTTGTTTGGGATTATTCAAATTTCTTGAGGAGAAAAACAACATTAGATGTTAATGGCTGATTGTCCATGACACCTGAAACATTGCAAGACATGATCTTTCACAGCAGAAATATTAATTCTGACATGTGGTAGATTTATATGGATAAATCTTGAACCACCTACAAAATCTGATTGGACATGAAAGTATGTATTATTATCATTTGAATACTGATTTATAATCAGTGATCACTGAAACTTAATCTTTTTTCCTTCCAGTATTAAAAATAATTTGTCGTGTTTTTATACATAAACCTATTTATTAGATTTCAACACCATTACCAAACTAACCATTTTGGTGACTGTGAAAGACTGAGAGAGAAAGACCTTCATGGACATTTAGTGGAAGAAGTATAAAAAGTAAAATGCCTTTTTATTTGGCATCAAATACCATTAACTGCATCTTTTCAAAATAGAAGAGTGTGGGATCCATCCTTCAATAGGCTTTAAAACCTGTAGAAGTAGGATCTGAAGAATTTTTTGAAAATTGAAATAATGTCTGAAAAGAAATACAACTTTTTGATCTTACTCTCTGTTCTTGACATTATCACCTAAGATTTCTCCCTTCAGTAAAAGTCAGATATTTTTCTCTCTTGATCTACAATTAATTTTCTTTGGATGGAAACATTTGCATTTATTTTCATCTCATTTCTTATCTTCCTGAATCATAAATGCAGATAAGTAAAATTTCCCCTTCATGTTTGTTGTGCCTTTAATTTTGCATTCTTTACATTAATGACAGACAATCTTAAACATCAAATCTTATTGCCTACTGAATGTATTTGGTCTTTAGGCTTAAGTGGCAATTATAAGATCTGCAAACAGCAGATGGGTAGAAGAATTTGAATTGTTTTGCCATACCAGAGGTGTGCTGAGAATTTTGGCAAGCTTTTGAACTTTTTGAATGGGTAATGAAAACACTGGGCATGGGACATATGAAATAAAAAAAAAAACCTGTGAGATAAAACGAGCTACTCAATCTACTTAGTGTGTGTGTCTCTGGTGAAGGAAAACAAAAGCAGTACTGAGAGCAATTGCATGGAATATAGGGTCCTGAAAGGACTCAGTTCATATTTCAGAACAATGTTTGTGGTGGAATTTCCAGACAGTAAGGCAAATGATTATAAAACTTACCATAGATTTATAGAATAATTTAGATTGAAAAAGATCCTTAAGATTAAGACCAACAATAAACCTAACACTTCCAAGTCCACCACTAACACCTACATAGAAAATGATTGACATGTATCATGTCCCACATAACTGTTCATAAGTAATGGTGCACATCAACACATTATGGAAGTCGGTGGGTTATAGAAATCAGTTTCAAAACTTGATAGCTCAAGTTCAGAAACAGCCTTTGAAAGGAAAGCAGTGTGTTTCTGTGTTATGCATGAAGGGGACAAAATAAAATCACCTTGATTTTCTAAAACATTCAAGAATGTACAGGCTACTGTTGTATCCATTTCTATATTTAATTTATATGCTTGCAGCATTTAGTAGATAGAAATATTTTTAATTTAATATATTTTATTCCTTTTTACTGCCACTGATTTTTTATTTTGCTCTCAGTTATTCTCCAAAGTCTGTAAAATATTTTGTCTTTACACAGCAGGTATATAATTTTTTAGATCACTATTAGTTAGTCTCAAAATTTTTCACTCTTTTTAAATCAAATTTTCTTTATTTCAGCAGTTTTCAGCTAAAAATACATATGGTTACTGAAAAGGATTTCTTAATATGTAGGATTGTAGCATAAGGATAAACAAATATTAATTAGGACAGAGTCACTTAGAAGATCCTTTTATCATTCTCAGCAAGAACAGTAATGAATTAACTACAAACATTAAAATTATAAAATAACAGTGATATGTTAATGGAATTTTTCAATTCTTTGTTTTACATGCATGAGTTACACATTTATTTTAATTGTGTTTGTGTTTTCTATGCATCTTTGATTTGGTAGATTGATTTAGTTTGTAAATAAAACCTAAATTTGCAGTGTTTTTTTGGAATTCTGGCAGTTCTGTCCACTGGGCACTTCTTCAGTCTCAGACTGCAGATTGGCAGAATATATTCTAATCTCTACTTGCCCCTTTGATATTTTGGATGGATTAACGTAAGGTCAATATACCTTGGCATAGAAACTATCTGCTATTTTATTGAGATCTGTAATCTTATCACCTATACTTGTCATGGATTTAAAGAAGTGATTTTTAGCCATAAGGAACCTAACTGCTTCCTGCATGCTTGAAGAGCCAATTATCTGGTTACTTCTGAGATAGACACTCTGTCTAGCCACTTAGGGAAATAGAAATGTCTCTGTGACCCACATCTTAAGAGACTGAAACCTCAAGATTCGCTCTCTTGGTGTCTGGCTTTGGAAACAGATAACAGGGGAGCCTGCTGGTCCGCCTGGGCTGGCTGGGCCCCAGACTGGCCCAGCCCACTCTGCCGGGCCAGGTCTGCTCTGTCCAGGGGGCCAAGGCTGGGATTTGCCTGCAGCTGCCAGACAGGGAGTAGGGAGGCTGTTGGTGCCACTGTGGCTCCTGGCTGCTGGATTGCTGCGGGTCCCCTGCTCCACCCTCTGCGGGAATGGAATGCATGGAATGCAGCAACTTTCAACTGCTGCCCAGCTGAACCTGAAGGAGAGCTGAACACTTTGAGTGCACAAATGGACTCAGATTAACTCTTTAAGTGCACAAATGGACCCAGATACAACTCTGTAGGTACCCAAATGGACTCAGAATGCACAAATGTACTCGGAAAGAGTGAGGACACAGAAAGAACCAGCACCGAGGCACTGAGGTCAGTGGGAAGGGACTAAGAGTGCAGAGGGACGGAAGAGGAGATTTTTTAAGCTGAAATTCTGCCGTAAAGCTGTGGTAATGGACTAAAATTCCCTGTAACTCAAATATAATTGGGGGGATATATGTTCTGACTGCAACTTAAGCAAAAACACTCGTGCTGAAGGAAGCAGAAGTTAAAATGACTGTGGTAGTGGGGAACTTTACCACAGAGAAAAGAACCCTTACCTCAGTGTAGAATAATAGAGGGAAATTTGACAACCCTTACCTTAGGGAATATAATAGAGGGAGATTCTACAACGCTTACCTCAGGGTAGAATAGAGGAAACCCCTTGCTCCAGGGATAGGAGCAAATATTGTTTCCAGAGAGGGAGAAGACCTTTTGCTTTCCTACCAGAACAGCTCATCCTTAAAAACATACCCCAATAAACAAAGATGAGTTGTCGAAGTAGTTTCAGGAAGGGCTGTGTATTGAGGGAGGGACTATCACATTGCGATCCTTTTTCGAGCGGGATTTTGCTTGTGATATTGAAACCACAAGAGAACTGTGTTCCTATGAAAAGTCCCCATGGCAAGACAGGAGAGACTCTTCCAATTGAACTGATAAAAGCCTATTTTAAGGGTAGTAAACTGACTAAAGGTCTCAGGTTTTCTCTCTTTATGTTCTTGATGGCAGAGAACTTGATGGAATGGGGGCAGGAGATGTATCTGAAAGTTTTTTGGTTCTTATTATTTTCTCTTTTAGTTCTGTTAATAAACTATCTTTTTAACTTTGAAGTTTTAGGCCTGCTTTGCATTTCTCCTAATCCTTTTCTCACCACAGAAATGAGTAACTAAACTCAGTAAATGCACTGGTGTTCGGCCAGAGTACTTAGACGACTACACTAAATTAATGCCTGATGTGAGGAGGCAACGTGAAACCACTACAATACTCTACCTATTCAGATTAAATACATTTATTATATTACTTTTTTATGCATTGGCAATTGTTGGAATATTTCTTTAAACATGTTACTGGGAACACTGTACACACATCAGCCAAGTGCTACACTCCTGAAATCAGCCTCTGGATAGTGTGGAGATAATAGGAATAATGACTTTACAGTTAAAGCTTATTAATTCTGCACTTCAAGAATGACGACTGTTATGTATCTTCTGCCAGTGAATATCAGGTGTGCAGACTTAAATGAGAAAAGGTAGTCACATATTTTAATATTTGGGTCTACAACCTGATACCATATTTTCTATTACAGTAAGATTTTCTGGATTAATTTGAAGAACTGGAATGATTCAGGGCAGTATGTCTTTTCAGTCCTTGACATAAAAGCAGGCAAAAACAACTGACTCCAAAAGTTCCCATTTGGAAGGAAGCATGCAAACCAATATTCTGGATGTATTTTTCCAACAGTTCAATGATTTATTATAACAATTTATTTTGTCACATGATTTCTATATACCACATCTCCTTGGAGTTATTTTACAGCTAGAGAAGACAGGTAAACCAAAGGCTCACTTGTAAGGAAACCTGATGAAAATTGAAACCTGGTCTATGGTCTCCTTATCCCCTGCTAGAATATATGGCCACCACAACTGAATTGGTCATATTGGAAGCTTCCAAACTAGTTAGAGACTTATGATTGTACTTAAACCCTTTAAGGGCTTTTATTACTAGATGTGTTTGGAGCATGCTGTTATAGGCAAGAAACAGACTAGCATCCACAGTCATTTTCATGCAAAGACATGCAGACCTCCATTAAAGAACTCTGGCTGCTGGCAAATATATTCCAAATCCAATTTCTGGCTATAAACTTAGTGCAAGAAAGACAAAGGGTAATAAAGAAACAAAGTAATGAAATAAAATAAAACTGAAATTCATTTCAGACCATGATTGAAGATGTGTACATAAACAAAGTAAATTAAATAGTTGTTATGGACCTATGCATGTCATATACTAAGTAAATACATATTCTGGATGGCTCTTGTGCCTCCAAACTCTTTTTCTGGATGGATTATCCAGCGCTGTTACAAAAATAGCACATTTACTTCTGTTTTTTTGGACAGATCTATCTTTTCTAGACTTTCTAGAATTGTACATGTTGAACACTTGTGGAGAATTTAGAGTACCTTCTGGAGCCAAAGATTACATTTAGAAAAAAAGAAAATATATTAGAAAAGAACAACATTTCTTCAAGAAAGTTTGAAGAAAAGAATCTATAAGTCAATATCCTGGATAATTGGATTTTTTTTCACCTTTTCCAGCAGAGAACTTGATCAGAAACCTATTGAAAATATCTATGATAATTTATTTCAGTTCATCATACTAGTCATAATCTCATTAGTGGAGAGAACAGTGATGTATAGTTTTGAGTTGAGAGCAACAGTGTAGCATCTACCTGTAAGTTGCTGTCAGGGCATGAAAGAAGTCAGGAACATCAATAAAACTTATATATTAAGTTATGTGAAGTCTATTTTTGGTTACTTTACTGAGAAGCAGGTCATGTCTTCCCAGGCTATAATATAAAATTTGACTGACCAGTATTTATTTTCTTTTCATCATTGAACTTATATTTGTTTTAAGGGAACAAAGTATCTTACACCAGTCCTGCCTAATCAACAAAATATACCATATTCTGAAATGGAAAATAAAATAATGTAAAGATGTGAATCACCTTGGAGATGAATTAAATTCCTGTAAAACAAATACTTTACATTTAAATAACTTATCTCCTTTTCACCTAATTTAAAAGTAGTCTTTACTCTTTCTCAACTAAACCCTAAATTTATGAGCTAGTTTGATCATATTTGTGCAATAAAATTTAAAATTTTAGATATGGTAGATAATCAGTTTTAGTCTCCTCATCTGTGTTTCCAATCTCATTACAGATTGCAATTTTCAGTGCAGATTACATGATGACCCATCAGTGGCTTTGTTGTTTCTGAATTACTGATTCCTCAACTATTGCCAGATAAGAACAAAGACTATGCATCAGTCTGACAGCTTGCAAACAGAAAATGGGCTTGTAGGATTGGATTTAAATCCCAGGTGTAGGGGATAATTACCACATCAGTCATGCAGTAACTGAAAAATGGTATTTCAACAAGAAAAATTGCATTCCTTTTATAGTGCCAACAGAAATCATTTTTTGAGGCTTCATACTGATTCAGTACATCATTACCTGTGCACTGTACTCATTAAATATAATGTTTGTTACAACCTTAAAAACTTATTGTTTCAGATACTTTTGTGTCTGAGTTAGCTCAAATCAAGATTTGTGAAACCTTGACAATGCTGAGGTCATTCAAAGGTATAATATACATTATACAAGTGAAACAACAGCAGAGCCCAAAACACCCAAAACCTTTTCTGCTTCAGGGAAAAAAAAAAAAAGTAGTCTAAAGTAGAAAAGCATAAATCCTACTTTAGAAAATCCTCTGGGGTTAGACCCTTTGATGCAGGCCTTTCATTAAACTGAATAGAATAGTAATAAGAGGCTATCATCATTTGTGTGGGCTTCTTTTTCATTTCAGTAAACAAGATACTGTTATCAATTAATTATTTTCTAGGCCAACAAATCAAAAGCACGATAAATATAAACCATAAGCAAACTAATCTTTAATGTCACACTATTGAATCAGAGATTTACTGTATCATTTTATAGGTTGACTATGGTCAATTTTACTTTATTATTAAACAGACAGTAAAGCAATAAGAAGGTTTAAGAGAGTTCTCTGTGGGTCCGGAAAATTAGCAACTGTCAATTTGAAGGAAGAAGAGGGAAGATAGAATGTTCATTATCTCAAATTGAAATATGCATTGTATCAACACTGAATGTCTGAATTTGGCCTGCTGGGCCATCCGTGCTCTGGATTTCCCATGGATAACTTTGCCAATACCCAACTTAGGTAAATGTGCTCTGCAGTGGCTTTCTCTAAGCTTATAAGGTGAGGAGATCAGGGGTTTCATAAGAACCACTTCTGGTTTTAGGAAGCAAGCAGGAATACTTGGATTATTTAAGGAAACACAAAAGGAAGACTGAATCAGTTCCAGGCTAGGTGAAAGTCTCATCTCAATGAGACAAAACATGAACATGCCACCCCCAGAGCTTTTCATGTAGCTTGTCTATCTTCCCATGTAGTTTTCCTGGTTTCTCTTTTGCACTCTTACAATTAAATCTTGGATACTCATTAACTACTGGAGAAGCTGTGAGCAAAGGCAACAGTTTACAAACCACTACCAGTGTTTTATACACCAATATTAGATGTGGAAAAAGTCAGCCTGGGTCCCACTTCTCTTTATCTCTACTACAGAAAGAAATCACTTCCTTTCATCCACCTAAAATTCATCTTCCTCATTGATTTGGACTTTTCAAGCACATGGGGAATGAACTCTTGGCCTACAGAAGATTTCAGGACTTCTACCTTCAGAATACTTCTACCTCGATTGAGTTTCATGCAAAAAGGTTAAGGTCCCCAAGGTGCTTTTTGTGTTCAACACTGATATTCTCACAGAGGACCTCTGCTAAGTTGTCTCCAAAACTGGCTTCTATATATGTTCAGGAAAATTACAGAATGCTGGAAAAAGCAAAAGGGAAATTTACAAAACACTGGCAAGGCTTCTAGGCCCAGGGAAAATTTTGGATGCTTTTTCCCAGTGTATTACATTCTTTAAGAGATAGGTCAATACATTTTTCTCAAAGGTCTGTTCTTGTAGAAATTGAGCAAATTAAAACTTTCTTTTACTGTTTGATACTGGTAACTGAGCATTGCTCATGATGCCACAATTCAGTTTTGTGGGGAGGGGGAGGAACTGTGTCAGATATTTTGTGTCTGAACCTTTAGAGAGGATACAACAGACCCCTTGACATAAATCTGTTGGTATTTTCAATGGGAGTATTTCAAGAGATTTTAAGAGAGGTAAAAAAGAGACTGTCTCAACTTCAATTAATTCAGTGTCCTTAATGTATTGAATGAAGATTTGCAGGTTATAATACTTCCCTGTACTTCAATAGGAAGAACACAAGATGAACACTATTGATTTCCAACTTATTATTTATCTTCGTAGCTTGCAATAATTTGCACGGTCTTCTGGGGAGTACTGTAAGGGTTACACATAAAGAAAATTATTTACACGGTAGAGGTTTCAAAGGATGCTAGGAAAACTTGAAATAGTAGTGCTGTGATCCTCAGAATACTAGTGTATAGTTACTTGCAGATCAGATGGTAGCATTATTGCACTGCTATCTCACCAAGAATGAAACTAGAAATTAGTATTTTGTTCTGCTCTGGAAATGCCAGCTTCTGTAATGCTGTGGCTAATGGAATTTAACTTCATGATTGCTATAAGTGACTTGTCATAGATAAATTGCGGGGTCAATACAAAGCAGATTTAGGGATTATAAAATATTTTCCAATTGTACAGCATTTTGAAGACAAATGGGTTTTATATCTGATATTTTTTTTTAGTTTTCATAGAGTTTTTTTTAACTTAAACGTCTTAACTATTTTGAGTTCTCCTTATTCTAAATGAAATATATTTTTAAAATTTAGCATTAAAATGACAGTCATGTTCTTATTGCAATTTTTCCTTATTTTAACTGTGCAATGAACTGCATCAATCTTCATACGTAGGTTCTGAAGCATTGGCTGTTTTGGAGGATAGCACTAACATTATATGATTTTAATGTATCTTACAAATATGTCTTGCAGATATTCAATGACATGAATATTACATCTCTCGTATAGGAATGAAAAATACCTTCATTTTTATTTCTTCTCAAGATTAATATTGGTTTTTTCTTTCATTCTTTTGTTTGTGCCCTAGCACACAAATTATCAGACAGTCAGTTAACTTGAACACAACAAATATAAGGACAGCAAACAGGTAAATGGGCATGCAAAACACTAATTTACACTTGCAAAACAGGTAATTTCACGCACTGGTGGTAGCCTGCGCATGCAATTATTCATCTTGTTCATGCATATGCATGGCTTCAGCACAATTGCCTTTTTACATATGTGCATATATTTCACAGGCCTAGTTTAGTCATCGATATTTAGTCATTATGATTTGTGTGCATGTTTAAACCCTGCTGTGTTCATTTAGAATAGAATATAGGTTCATGATCCTTTTGCATCAGGTAGCTATGTCATATCAGTAAATACTGCTCTGTCAAGAAGGACAGCTTCAGCAAACCTCAAGGTTCAGTGCATTCCATACTACTCAATCTCTTTTTCCAGTAGCAAACCTCACTTTCTCAGAACATGCACCTCCATCTTCTTTACACATTAGACTTTCAGTATTTCAAGGAAAATATATGAAACAAAAGTACAAAATGTGATGGGGTAACAAAATATTTAAAGTATGTTATACTGCCATTTTCACGATATAACATTATTAAAAAGAAGAGATACAGTCTAGTTGTAATAATTGCAAATTCTTAAAATTTCAAGGGTTGCCATTTTGTATTGCAAAATGAGAAATGCCAAAGAAGTCATATCAGACCCATTTCAACAAAAATGGTGATATATAAGTTCTCTTACAGTGGATATTATGCTGCTTTTATTCTGACTCTATCCACATAATAGATATGGAAATGCCAGAGGTCTCCCTCTGAAATGTGCCTGAAATACAGTTCAAACTATTGTCACAGTTATGCACCCTGTTGATCTGGACCCTGAACTTGATCCAGATAATGAACTCCCCAGCTTGAACTTGGATGTGCCTATATACTTGCCCAGAAATTGTGGTGTTGTGTCTGACCCCTGTTATGGTCTCCAGGACTGCTTCTAACCTGGAGCCACTGACTTAATTTCTCAGCTTTTCCTCAGACAGATCTCATCACTATGGACTTTTCTTAACAATCTCTCTGTCCTAATTTGTCCCCACCTATGCTGTTCATGGCTGGGACAATGGGACAGGCGCTGGCTACAGGACACACATGGGGAGTCCATGTGGTTTGTAACATCCAGACTGTGGAGAGACACCAGCTTGCACAGCCCCTGAGTCTGCAGAATTCAGCATTTGTGGGCTAGTGGTATTCTCTGTGCCTGTCTCAAAACACCAGGTTAGTTTAAAAACAAAGGTCCAGGGAATGTAATAGGCGCTAAACTCAACAAGCATGACAGCACTTTTCTCAGCTAGAGATACTGTTTCTAGATTAGACAGAGACCTACCTTATACACAAAGAATCTGTTCTATATTTTACTATGCCTAAATTCAGACACAAGAAGAATACTTAAGTCCTCCTGAAGAGGACTTAATGATTACAGAGGAGATCAGTCCACCCACAGGCTGTGAACCTATAAAATCTGAATGACACGCCTATTCCTTTAAACATGGTTTTATTTATGAAAACAGCAGTATGTTTCTTATTTTAAAATGGGAAACTGGGATTAAGCCCTCTCCCTATTCCTCTCTGTTCCCACCAAATTATATTCTTTAACAGTTAGCCACATATTCCAGAGTTTCCAAATCTCAAACAGTTCTGGGCCATTACAAGAATGGAAGCTTTCAGCCTGAGAAATAATTGCTTAGGAAAAAAAAAGAAAAATTAAAAAAGCTGATTGAAAGGTTCAAATAATTTTTTCAGCAATTTTTAGAAGAAGAAAAAAGCAAATCTATTGCCATATTTTATGCCAAACAGCTTCAGGTATGCAAAAATGGGAAAAAAAATTATTCTATAGTTATGATATTGAGTAGGACTTTTGAAGTCATCAAATATTTTCCACCATCCGAGAATCATTGTATGTCAATAGAACTTGGGAACTTCCTTTCTTTCCATGAATGAAAACTGACTAACTGCATTTGAGCTAAAGGAATGAGAATTTAATGGTGGTGTAGTATTTTAAGGGGGCCTACAGGAGCGCTGGAGGAGGGATTATTTATCAGGGAGTGTAGTGATAGGACAAGGGTTAATGGTTTCAAACTGATGGAGGGTAGATTCTGGTTAGATATTAGGAAGATATTTTTTACTCTGAGGGTGTGGGGAGAGTGGAATGGGGTTCCCAGAGAAGTTATGGATGCCTCATCCCTGCAGATATTCAAGGCCATGTTGGACAGGGCTTTGAGGAATCTCATTTAGCAAAAGATGTCCCTGACCATGGCAGGGCATTGGAACAATGTGTTTTTTAAGGTCCTTTCCAACCCAAACCATTCTACGATGAGAAGTATATTCTACTTAAAACTCATATTCAAGATAATCACTGTATTTTTTAAATAAGGCCAAATCCATTTATACCCAAATAACATTTATAAAAAAAGAGCCCAGGGAAAGGCCGTCTAGTTCTTTCTAATTTTATGAGTCCATGAAAAATTTATTTTAAAAATTTGTGTTCCTGAGACTTGTTTTTTTTTCCCCAGACTGAACTAGGCCCAGAAGACCAATTGAAAGAAGAGGAAGAGGAAAAGAAATGCTTGGCTTTAAGCAGTACACACACTCTTGTCTGCTTGCCCTTGTCTTAACTTTAGCTATAACTAGAAGAAATATTACACCATTAAAAATAGTAACAGAAGTTCTTGGTGCCAATCAATACCCCATCTCTTCCTGTATTTGGTGGTGTGTAGCATAAAGCAATAAACTAGGCAGATATATATACATTCCAAACACTAATCCCAAACCCTAACCTTGTTTTATGGTTAGAAAACTCATCAGTGGAACAATAGAAAATATAAGTCCTCAGCTTCAGCTGTCAACAGCATTCTTTCTCTTATAAGCCAATATGTTTTGTGATTTTTTTTGTGTAGATGGGGCTTTTAATTCTATCTATGTGTTAGGATTAGGTTTATTGTTAGTTATGGATTGGAAATCCAGCACTTCATGTGATCAGTTAATTCTGGATACTGTCATGAGTTCAAAGGTATGGCAAACAAAATATCTTTTGAAATAGAAATGGAAAGTGTTGTAAGAGTAACTTATTCCAGAGCCTGCAGCCCTGAGAAAAAGCTGATGACAATTCAGAAAACTTTGTTCTTCTTTTTTTCTAATTGGAGTAGCTTTCTTCTGTTGCATTAATGCTAGGGTTTATTTGGAGATTAACATTCAGTTTTAGAAACTAAAGCACTAAGATTGCTTTTGTTCTTTCAATGTCTCCAAGACCTGTACAATTATAAAGAAGTCTGTAAACCTAAGATATCAATGACCTAAGCCCTTTCTTAGTAATACGAAAGTTTTGTCACAGCCTGTCAGTTTGGTGTTGTTATAGCACAACCTCAAGAATACATCTAATATGCTTTTGGGATGTAGTATGAAAACAGAAGGGAGTTTCAATGAATACAAGCCTACAGATCCAAGAGAACCAAAACTAATATAAATAATCTGGAAAAAATTAAGCTTCGCTGTTCAATACAATTAGATGTTTTCAGCCTTAAAGGTGGCCTTGAAATTCACATTTTATGATTTTATAAAAGAAAATACTGGGAATACAGTTGAAGTTAGGGTTTATATTTGCTGCATCTAAACATGAGGTTTCCTTCTCTTTCAGATTAAATGACAATCATAAGACACTAAGTTACGGAAGAATGACATATGGCTTCCTGACAGGCACCTCAGGCAACTGTAGTAATAGCTCTGGAGATGGCTATGTATCTGTAAAAGAGTTAAGTTTGTTGTCTGGATTATATTACCCTCTTACTCCCTTAGACATTTTGTCCTATAGCTCATATTTGAATTACTGAACCACTCATAACCCTGATTTATAAGCCTTTTCTTGTGTTTCCATCTGCTACTGTTGTGTTGGTTTTCTTATTTGGGTTTTTTGCCCCTCAGGAAGCTGTGAGCATACTTTAAGAAAACTTTTAAAGGAAGGTTATGTCAATTGGAAAAAAAAAAAGAATAATTCTAATAATAGAAGTTAAAAAGCAAACAAAAAAAATATTTCTTACAAGATGAGTGTGTATGAAAGTATAAGGGGAATCATAGCAGGTAGTATTTCTAACTCAGAGCTGAAATATTCATGAATGCTATCAGGTCAAAATAGTTGCCAATTTAATAAGGAAAATATTCTTTCTTCTATTTTTTTTTTGACGCATATAGTAAAATCTGTGTGATCTATTAAAATGCCAGTTAGAAATCCTGTATTTTGAAACAAAATCACTTTTTAGCTCTCTATCTTATATTGTACCTGATTGATCTATGTGATATATAAAACCTAGAAACACTGATTGGATCCATTTATTTCCTGGAGAAAAATTGCATGTTCCTCAGGCAGATCTCCTTGGTGTATAGGAATTATCTATATGGCATAAAAGACTACTATTTTCATATTTGCAACCATTAGATCTGGAGCACTTTAACTTTTCCTTGCACTTATAAACTTACGCTTCAAATGTTGTTAGCTGGTAAAAATTAATTTAACCCTTAGGCAACAATACCATCTTCTGTGCTGGTTATGAGGTAATTTGCCTTCAGAAGGCAGTTGAACTCAGTGGAAAGAGACACAGCACAGCACCTATACAGTCAGATAGCAACAGATCCAGTGTGATTCCGGATTTCCTCTGGGACACAAGACCATGAAGGGACACCTGCATGTCTTTCTTTTGATCTTAAAAGCACTATGAAGTTAGAAACCTATCTGCCCTGTGATTCCATCTTCTATAACTTATATGACAGCACTATGCTTCATCCACTTTTGTGTCTGAACATGAACATGAACTGTATTCTGTGGTGACAGAAATGACATATTATACAATTGGTAATGTGGATTTCATGTCAGCTTAGGACTTATACCATCTAGAAGGTCACCTTCATCAAAAAATAGCTATCAATGATAGTCAATCCAATAATTCAAATGCATTAATGAGACAAATATAAAGAATTTTAAGTTCTGACCCTTAGACAGAAAGATTACGCATCTTGTCTGAAATGTATTAAAGTACACAGACCCTATCATTTGTACACCATGCTTCAGTTGTGGTGCATATGCATTATTTTGCCTCCTTTGGAATTATTAAAATAATAAAAAAATAAAGTATTTCTTTCTCTAACCACTGGGAACTTACAAGTAAATTTCTACATTAGAAGAAACTTGTTACAAAAATTGAAGACACTTAATGTTGAATATACACATTATCATTTACCAGAGTCTCGACAACTTGTACACAGATCCCAAAACACAACAAAAATGCCTTTAATTACATTTTTGAAAGCCTTGATAATGCTGGAAAATTATTTTCCTATTTTTTCAAGTCTAGAGAAGCACCGTATAGATATTATTGCCAAGATGAAATGCCTATCAGTTATGAATTATTCTCAGAAACAGTGAAATCTTTTCAATATTTGTCAGTTTCTTATGTCTTCCTCAACACAAATTTCAACCTTATTAAAAATCACAGCTCCTAGTAAAGGTGTGAACAGATGTTTAATCTCCACATTTTGTGCATAAATGCAAGTACTTGGATGCAAATTGATCAAACTGTTGAAACAAATCATTTAAGATTTGTGCAGTGATTAATAATAGATGCCAGTAATCAAATCTCCCTGCCACCAGCGCATCTGTTACAGAGAGTTTCTGGTTTGCCCTATTATGCAAATGTGCAATAAAACAAATAAATTACTTGATTTAACAGCTGGTTGAAAAACATTATTTTTAGGTGATTTTTTAATGTATTGTTTTTACCATTGATAGCCACTTAATGTAGACTAATTCAATTATGCTATGTAGTGTCACAGAATGGGGGAGGGAACCTACCAAGTCTGCTCAGAAACTGCTACAGAATTTTAAAGATATTTAGAACTTCTCAGACACTCATAGCTTCTGAAAGAACAAAGGAGAAATGAGTTTTCCTTGAATTTAATACTTCAGAAATACCTTCATATAAATTTCCTCTTCAATACTAGAAGTGTCACTTACATTGTGGCACCTTGAAAAGACCAGAATTTGATTCATCGCTGCACACCAAAATGAGTATGATCTCAAAAAACTCTTTCTGGACATTTTGGTTGATAGGTTCATGAATTGAAGAGAGAGAAATATCAGCACAGAATTACCCTTGAGTTAAGATATACTTCAACTACATTGTTTGGTTATGGATATTGCAGATTTCAGCAACCTTTAGCAGCAGGATTATAGAATCATAAAATCATAGA
>WEKY01025868.1:14178-35417 GCA_013390045.1 Picathartes gymnocephalus
TTACTTTTTGAGGAGAAGCTCATGCTTTGCACTCTCACAACAGCGTTAACCACTAAGGCAGGCATAAACGTACCTAGACTCAGCAATACAGAGTCCCTCCTTTTCCTGGAGGAAACAGATTTATGCAAGCTCTAAAATAATCTCTTTCCTAGAACGATATTTTGCCAATTGAGGCCAACACAGAGTGCACCAGTGACAGTTGCCCTGAAGATCAAAGACTTTTATCCATTGGACTGAGTATAGCCCTGGAAACAACACTGAAAGACTCAGCCATGCCCTACCAAACCTCACAGACGGCATGA
This sequence comes from Picathartes gymnocephalus, assembly GCA_013390045.1. Lineage (NCBI taxonomy): Eukaryota > Metazoa > Chordata > Aves > Passeriformes > Picathartidae > Picathartes > Picathartes gymnocephalus. The sequence goes on from WEKY01025868.1 coordinate 14,481, forward strand.
AAACAAAAAAAACCCAACAAAACTCCCTCAAGAGTCAGGATGGCTCATCTTCCCTCTGTAATCCTGGGTCACAAGGAAGATGAAACACCCTCCGTCCGTATTCACCTTCTGGAAACCAGCCGGTTTGTTTTCAACAGGTCACAGCAGGATTTCATCACGCAGGCTCAGAGCAGTTTGTTACTTCCCCAGCACTGTACGTTTTAATTAAATCAAACACTCCTCATGCTGGAGCTAGGACTTGCTAATTCCTTTACCTTGTTTGGCTCTTTCCCCTCCAGCCAGGTCTGCTGCCTGCCCCTTCAATTACCTCCAAGTGGCAGGAACATCTTTTGTTTCAGACAGCTCCCATCCCATAGTCTCGCATTCCAGGACACTGTCTGTACCCCAGAATTACTGGGGTCAGATGCACCAAATGATGAAGCCAGAGACATTCAGCACATGCTGTGCAAGATCCTGCTGTGCTGGGGCTCTGATACAGCAGGTCCTCTACAAAGTGGGATATCAGGAAAAGGAATCGGATCACCAGTTCTCAACACGTTTTTTTCTTCTCCATGTGCACTAGGTTTTCAGATAATGATTAAAGTGGTTTCTAAAGTTTCCTTTCATTTTTCCTCTCACTGAGGAAAATCTCTTTCCTATTTCCCTGTCTGCAGGTGTAGGGTTAGCGTGACTTTCTCCTGCCACCCCTTTTTAGGGATGCAGGGAAAGGACGAGACCACTTTGTATGAAAGGACACCACTGCCTTCTCACTTCACCAGAGGAGTGAGGTGTTGAGGAGGAGCAACCTCACCTTCTCCTCCAACATATGTTCCTGAACTGAAAGCAGGACAGGAAAAGTCCTTGGAATGGCAGCAGCACCAAAGGTGGAGGTGGGGACATGTCACCTCCATCCTCCTTTGTCTTCAGTTGCACGAAAAGAATGAAGGTGCCTGACTGAAAAAGTGTATCCAGTATTTCTGGCCTGGAAGGCTGGATGCACGTGTCTATCCACCCATTTATTCTCTGTTCTGAAACAGCTTCATCTGCATAAGGACAGTCACAGAGAGACAAACAAAGTTGTGCCAGGGCCTCACCACCATCACAGGGAGTGACTCCTTCCCAATATCCCATCTAACCCCATCCTCTGGCAGTGGGAAACCATTCCCTGTGTCCTGTCCCTCCAGTGTCTTGTCCACAGTCCCTCTCCACCATGGTGGAGAAGCATTCTTCATTTTTTATCCGTACTTCATTTTCCATCCATTTCCAGCATGCTCAACATGCAGTGCAAAGGAAGCAGCACAGGAAATGCTGAAGACCAACCAGCTGTGTGGAGCTAAGAAAAACCTTGCTGCAAGAAAAAGGCTGCCACAAATTAAGAAAAAAAATAAATAAATTATGAAGCCAATTCACACAAGGCCCCTAAAGCCAGGACCAGCAAAGCTCCATGACTGCAAGACAAAACTAGAAGGTCCAGTGTTAAGTTCAAGGACATCAAATATAAAACACTTTCACAGTGGGTTTTATTGCAATACTCAGGGTTGCCTCGTTTATGGTCACAGACAAAACGCAACCAGCAAGAAGTTTATTAAAATTTCCAAACCTCTGCTTCCAAGCAGAAAAAGGAAGTGTAACGAGGCAAAAATAGAAGTCTTTGGGTAAAGACATGGCTTAAAGGAAGATGACATTTTCCCCCACAAACAGATACTGCATTTCACCCATGGTTTTTAATTCAGTGGGAAGAATCCTGAAGCCTGAAGAGCAGGGTCACTCAGGAGCAGAAGGCATCACAACTAATGATCTCTTCCCTGACTTATTTCTGCAGGTGAGTCACAAATTTTGAAAGCAAAGATGATAAATATTTCAGAACTTAAGTCAGAACTCCTCCCTTCAGCCTTTCCAGAATTTAAGGCACATTCAAAATCCGGTGGAGGGATTTTTTCACCCCAGCATCATGAAACCTACAGCCCATTCCTAGATCTAAGATGAAGATGTACTAAGATGTACTTGTCTGGAAGTACAAGTACTTCTAGAAGTACAAGTACTTCTTTAGAAGTACCACAAGCCCTTTGCATTGCAAACAATGGCTCTCAAAGTATGTCTGATTTGGTTTCTGTTGGATGTCAAGGGAAAAAAAACAAACTCACAAACACAAAGGCCAGTTTGAGCAATTACTTTTGAGGAGCAATAGATCAAATACCTCCTTTTGCACGATCAGTCAACCCCCTTCTCAAACCCATCTAAAGTTATACAGAAGGATGCTAGGATTATGCCAAGAAAATCACAGTACAAGTGGTTATTGTTCTTGATGCTTTTTGCTGGTCTCCTGCTTGGCAGCTTACTTGCAGCCAGGTCCAGTGGCCAGCAGGCTCACATGATGCAGGGCGCAAACCCCAGCCAGAGAGTGACCCAAGGCAGATCTTGGAGAACCACCAAAGACCAGCACCACACCTGACCCTGTCCTCCCCACGCAGCCCCAGCTGACTCACCAGGGCTGCAGGAAACTGCTGCTGGTTCTTTACAATGCTGATGACTTCCTTAAGACAAGATGATGAGGTGAGGCCAAAGGAAATTTTGCAAGAAAACCCCTTTTCACGGCTGGGCGACAGAGCTGCAGACGCCTCTGCTGTCTCACCCACCATGGCTCGCATCCTTCAAGGACCTAAGGCCACAAGAGCTCAATTTTTCATACCCCACGCCCTTGACAGAAAGCAGAAAAGCTACTTGAGCATGAAAAGTGAACTCCTTGGGGCTGAGTGAGAAGAATGGCAAGCTGTGACAGCCACCAGGTTTTCCCACGCTGAGGTTTGGGCAGGGCCTGCACTCACCAAGCTCTTCCACGCTTAGCTGAGCCAGAGAAGCAGGTGCACAGAGCACATCCACAACAAGCTAGGACTCTCAGTCACATAATGCACACACAGCACCCTGAATATTCCATCCTGCCCATGAAGCAGAAGCCTGGGCTGTCTCACTGATGCAGAACAGGATAACTGCTGGAAAACACAAATTTTATGTGTTTTTTAAAATACAACAAGCCTTTCACTTTGTGTTCCACTGTTTTTATATGCTGATGACCATAAGCCTCTGCCCTTTTTGGGAGGCTTATAGCCATGCAAATACTTCATGCCACCTAATCACAGACATAGAAGGGGCTGCTTAAAACTTCCTCTATACCACTGCTTTGAAATATATGCAAATTTTATATATATCTTTTTTTAAATCCTATCAGTGAGGCAGAACAGGTGCTTTTCCACCTTTACTTCCCTGTTTTCATACGGCAGCCTTAGGTGATGGCTGAGAACAGAGGTTTGTGTTAGTTCACAGTTATCAGCACAGGCTTCTTTGTCCCCTGCCAAACCCAGATAAGGTACAGCAAAGGAGCCAAACTACCAACTATGATGGTAAAAGGCAGTGTCTGCTGGTTGGAGGTTTTGGGATACTTTTTAAAAGGTTTCTCCCAGCACCCTCCCATTTCAGTGTCAATTCTGTGACTCGGTCTGTTACTGTAAACTGGTATAAAGACTTTCTTTTTAAAAGGCTGGACAATTAAAAACACAGAGTAACAAAGCTGTAGGGTTAAAAGGAGAAATTAAAGAACAGGGCGAATTCTGAATTCACCCCATGTGTCCAGCAAGATGCAGCGTCTATACAGTAAAAAACGGGGGCTGTGTGACTTAAAGACGTTTCTCCTTTGTCCAATGGGACCTTCCCAGGGCCAGCACTAATACCCACAACAGCACAAAACTCAGGCTGGTTGGACTTTGTCCTGTATCACTAACTTTTTATGGGCAAAGACAGGTAAGATAAATAATACCATTTTTCATGACACAGGAAGAGCAGCTGTCTTCTGCAGAAAATATACTGGAATATGCTTTTACTGCAAATATATACTGGAAGAATTATGAATATCCACACAAACCTTTTCTGAACCACTGCCACCTATTTCGTCATTAGACAGCCAGCTCACAGAGCTGCCTGCGTTAATTTTAGGGCTCAAATTCCACTTTTTTCACCAGTATCTTTGCACAGTCAGGGCACCTCACCCAGTGCAACACCTGATGCAGGTGTTCTGCCTTCCCATCCAACACCTACGTTCACTGGGATGCTATCACCTTTTCAGCAGTTTCAATCTGCCACAGGAAAGAGTGGGATATGTCACCTCCAATCATTTGCCAATTATAATTATTAGAATCAGCCCCCAGCAGCACTGGTCTCAGTTACAGCTGACCATCCTCTCCTTAACACAGAAGACTCTCCATGTCTTTGTTTTCTTGCTTTTTGTTTGTTTGTTTGGGTTTTTTTTCCGTGCACAAGAAGTGGCTTTGATTTACCTCGACAGGTAAATCTTCCGCTCGAAAGGTTTTGCACATTTCCTCCATAAATAATGGATTTTTATTACCCAAAAGCCAGCTTGCACGGCAAAGGGAATCACTTTCTGGCTCCCTTGTTGATTTATTGTACTACAAGATTTATTCTTCCCATTCACTACTAGGGGAGTTTCAAGTCCTCCCTGGCTGCTGCACTGCTCCATTTTCAGGGAGGCAACAGGTTTTTTGTGACTTTAGGGGAAAAGAAAGGCACTGATCACTTTTCAGAAAGCCTTCCTCAATTTATGCTCATTTTAATCAGTTTAAAACTCCCCTTAACCCACATGGACCAGGCACTCCCCAGACCTGAGGGTCTCCCTTGGCTTGAGGCAAAGCTGGTTTCTCCCAGCAGTGAGAGTGACCCCAACTCAGCACCTCCTATCCCATGTGCACAATTTTCTCTCCTTTTTCCCATCCTGGATTTAAAACTGCCAGCTGGAAGGGACCTCCATTTCCTACCCTGCTTATGGCATCCATTTCTCTAAATGATAAATCAGGTATTGCCACATTTGTGTTTTCTGGTTTCGCCCAGGACAGCGTGTGGCAGTGCTTGGTCACTCTCACAGTGAGAAGGGTTTCTGATGTTCAGAGGGTGCATCCTGTGCTTCAGCTTGTGCTCACAGCTCCTGTCACTGGGCACCACGGACAGCATCACCGGGACAAGGACAGTCACAGAGGAGCAAGCCAAGCTGCTCTGGGCACCCTGGGCCAGGGCCTCCCCACCCTCACACACAGCAATTCCTTCCCAAGATCCCACCCAGCCCTGCCCTCTGGCACTGGGAAGCCATTCCCTCTGTCCTGGCCCTCCATGCCTTGTCCCCAGTCCCTGTGCAGCTCTCATGGAGCCCCTTTAGGCCCTGCCAGGGGCTCGGAGCTCTCCCTGGAGCCTTCTCTTGTGCAGGTGAGCAGCCCCAGCTCTCCCAGGCTGCCTCCAGAGCAGAGGGGCTCCAGGCCTGGCAGCATCTCCGTGGCCTCCTCTGGAGTGGCTGCAGCAGCTCCACGTCCTTGTGCTGTTGGAGTCCAGGGCTGGGGGCAGGATGGGGTCTCCTGTCAGTACACAAACCTGACCAACCCTCGTGTTGTGAAAACACTGATTTACAAAATAATAAAAAGTACCGAACTCGGCAAGTTGGCTTTGTATTGGAGCAAAAAGCACCAAAGCTGAGAGCCCCAGGAGAGAATTCCTGCTGATCTTGTGCCCTCCAACTAAAACCTTCAAATCACTAGCTCCTCACATGAGCTACAGAGACAACTGTTCTGAGACAACTTACACCAAGCCACGGCAGACTCTTCCCAGTCTGTTACACCTAAATATTCAGCTGTGATGTACAACTGCAGAGCATGTTTCAGCCTGCCTTCAAAACGCACTGGGTATGGTGGGAAGCGCTTGCTTTTTCCTTTTCTTCCTCAAATGAAAACAGTGAGCAGCTGCCAAAAGGCTCTGGAAACCTATGTTTCTCTTTCAGCAGAAAAAAAACCCTCCAAACCTAAACCAACATTTTCTTGCAGTTTTTACATGCTGCAAAACCACACACTCAGAGGGGATTCTGGGTGTAGTGGGCTTGTTTTCAAGTTATATTAAGTGAATGTCTGCCTTAAGAGTGGTTTTAGCATGTTTTCTTCTGTTCCCCTAGCCTAATTCCAAGGTTATTTTCCTATCCCTAAAAGCCAGCACGAACCCTACAAAGCACAAATGGTGGGATGCCCTCATGGAGACACTGTACAGCAGTGCAAAGCAAGAAATCCTGTCCCAATTCCTACGACTTCTAATGCCTAACCCCCCGCCCTGGGGCCAGGGTGCTGCTGTTGATCACAATCACAGAACTTCATGCGCCTCTGAGGCAACAGGACCACGAGGAAGAGAAAGCAGAACTCCCATTTTCACTCGTATTCTCCCCAAATACACAGACTGCAGGGCATGCACTTGCAGGGCGTGTAACTTCAGCCGAGCATGGATTGATTTATCAGGCAGTGCCAGGCTGTTTTGGATCTGAGCAGCCTGTTTGGACACAGAACACCCTGTAATTCAATATTTGCCCTCAGAACCACCCAATTTCTCAATCAGCTGTTCCAGGCTCAGGCACCAGACCCTGCAACTCAACCAAAGCGCAAATCACAGCAGAGCTAACCCTAAATCTTGCTAAAGAGGTACCAAAATGGGACCTCTTGAGCAGTTGTAATTACCACATGTACTTTCACAACATGGAATCACAGAAATCCAGGATGGTTCCGGTTGGAAGGACCCATAAAGCTCATCCAGTGCCCCCCCTGCCATGGGCAGGGACACCTCCCACTGTCCCAGGCTGCTCCCAGCCCCAGTGTCCAACCTGGCCTTGGGCACTGCCAGGGATCCAGGGGCAGCCACAGCTGCTCTGGGCACCCTGGGCCAGGGCCTCCCCACCCTCACAGGAACAATTCCCTTCCAGTATCTACCCTAAATTTCCCCTGTTTTCAGTGTGAAGCCATTGCTCTTCTCCCATCACTCCAGCTCCTGATGCAGAATTCCCCTTTGGTCTCCTTGTGGTCCCAGTGAGGCACTGAAGGCTGTTACACGGTGTCCACACAACTTCCTCATCTCCAGGCTGATCACCCCCACCTTTCTCAGCCAGACCTCTGGTTTTGAGGACCTGCACACTGTGAGACCTTCGAAGAGATCAAAGTGTCTTTAGGGATGGATACACAGCCTGGCCATCCAGCAGGTCCTTTCACAGCCACAGGGACGGCTGGGGACAGTCTGAGTTTGTTCCTCCAAATCCGCATCACCAACCCAACACTTCCCCTGTGCTGAGCACACAGCACCAGCATCTTCATTTTAATTTAGTCCCTGAGGCCCCTACGCAATACAGCAAAGCCCATTTTCCTGAAAGTCTGTTCAGTTCCGCTTCCTGATTTTGGGCAGACTGGTTTAAATCAAGGAGGAACTTTACCCTTTCAAGGCATGCTCAAGAGGATCACACCAAAGTGTCCAGCCCAGGCATCAGCCCCATCCTGTGACGGCTCTGCATCATGTGGCCACACTTCTCTCGCCATTCAGAAACCAGCTAGAAATCACAGAATCATAGAATTGCTGCGGTTGGAAGGGACCTTAAAAATCCAACCCACACTTCCCCTTCCCTTGTTCACCGTAATCTCTGCTATTCAATACATTGTTCATGAAAAGTATCCAGATTTCCCCCTGACTGAGGCTTCGGAGTAAGCATTCCCAAAGCACCCACCACTGGCATGAGTGATTTCAAGCCATTCATACACTTAGGAATTTTTCTTGTGGGTAAGTTTACACCTCCAAATTACTAAAAGTTATTTGAAGTGAACCGCAGCAATATTTTGACTCCTTGAGCAAACTGGTCTAGAGGAAGGTGTCCCTGCCCATGGCAGGGGGCTGGAACTGGATGATCCTTGAGGTTCCTTCCAACCCAAACCATTCTGGGATTTGATGATCATTCCATGCCACTAATGCCCCAAAATACATTTGATTCATGCTTCTTGGAAATTCACGGGTCACAAATCCAAAAATATTTGCAAAAACCACCTGATGTAGTGTGTAGGAGAGGGTGGAGAAGGGAAACGGAGAAAGCCAAGCACATTATACAGAAATACTGTAGCGCGAAGCTTCCATCTGGTTTTAAGACTCAGTTTCTTCCCTTGGACCAGGAAGTGAATCCCAGCATTTCACCTCTCATCTCCTTCCTTCAAAAAGAGCAGCATCAGACTCCACCCAGACATTGCCAAGAACATCATGGTCTGCTCTGACCCGTCCTCTCCCTCTTTTAGGTCCCATGAGATAAACCTGCATTCCCCAGTCTTCACCTAGAGCAGGCCAAAACACCCACTACCAAAACAACCAGACACTTGCACCTAATTAGTAGGTGCTAAAGAGCAGGACAGGAGGTGGGAAGAACTCCCACAGCTTGAAGCACCACCCGTCGTAAATGTATAATTAAATGACCTTTAATCACTGACTTTTTGGGGGGAGTTATGCATAGATTCCTCCACCAGCAGAATGACCTGCACATCCGCTGCTGAGCGTGGTGCTTAGGAGAAAAGTTGTTTTTTCACCTCGTTTAGGAAGCCCCGATTTGTCATTCTGGAAGATCTGACTCTCTTCACTCTGCACGATAACGATCAGAAATCCAAAAGAGGATTTTTTTGCCTTTTTAGGATGTTCTTAAGTAATAACTTCTGTCAAAGAACCACATCTGCACCATCTGCTGACTACGCAGGTGGTGAATTATTTTCCATAATCACTTCCAAGCTGGGAAAGATCTGCAGCATGCAATGTCCGGACATGAATTACTCCTTGGAGAAGGAGTTCTTTGCAAATCCTGTGTTTTCACAATCATCTGGAACCTTGTAGTTACAGAACCCTAACTGCTAGAAATGTTCTGAAGCAGCACAGAAGAATCAGTCCCTCCATCTCCACCCTCCTAAAACCAGAATTCCAGGTTCTGCAGTTCTGCTGATGGAATGTGATTATCACACATAATGGTGGCAGCAGCAGCATCTGAATGCCACAGGTACTGGGCTGGACTGCTCTTACTGGGATAAAAAACAACCCAAAGGGCTGGTCTGGGTCACCCCAAATTCAGAGGCCACAGACATGCAGAAGGAGAATTACTGACAGTCCACGGGTGCAGATGACCAGTCACAATGAGAGAGTTCCCCCACCAGACAAGAAAAACCACCAGAGACTTTTCTAGGAGGACATAAAGCTGTTGTCTCACTTTTCAAAAAGCCAAGCAACGACGCCAACCTGAGGTACACCTGATCTACACCTGATCTACGGCTCAGGTGCTTTCCCCATACAAACAGTGGGATGGCGCAATGTTTCTCTGTGGCTACTTAAAAAGAAAAATCACCATAAACCAAGCAGACACGGTGAGGTCGTGTTAGCTGGTGTGCAGCTGCTCCATTTGTGCCAGTGGCTCAGGAGTTACGTGCAGCACATGCAGCAATGCATTGTGCCGAGCCTCCATAAAGGAGGCACAGGACAAAAGGGGACGAGCTCCTCACCGCAGCCAGCAGCAAGTCATGTTTTTACAAAACGCCACCACACCCCACGAGGCCCCGGAGATTAATTCGAGAAGTATTTCTTCTTTTGCTTGATTTTTTCTCTCACTGGGAAAACTCTGGTTCTTCTCGTCAGGAAGATCCCTCAGCCTCCCCCATTACACCCAGAGCAAGGGGCACCGACGCACACGAGGTCTGACAGCAGCACACAAGCCCCAGGGCTGTCGATGGCAGCCGTGGTGGGGGTTTTCCAGACTTCCCCATGCAGGGGAAATGCCCGAGCCTGGCTACCAGAATAACCCCCAGCTGTTCTGGACAGCCGTGAGCCCCAGGTCCCGCTGTCACCCTCACGAGGCTGCCGTGCCACCAGCCTCCGATGCCGACACCCCCAAACCAACGCGGGCTGGCCTAAAAAGTACACAAACCATCCTCATTTTCTCACTTGCTTGTAAATAATTATTGAGGAAGTGATTTGGAAGGCCGTAACTGTGCCAAGGACATAGCTGGAATAAAGTTCTCAGCAGTTTTCCTCCCCAAACGAGTCCTCGCCCCAGAAGTGGAGCAGAGCCCTTGTACAATGCCCTCGCGATGCGGCTCCATTTGCTTCCGATCACAAAACGAGGCTGTAGACCCCTTTAATTAAAAACACCACTAGAAAAACGGGTACATTAAAAACACGCCACAAAAGGAAAAAAAAAAAAAGGCAATAACAAGCCCTGACCCTATTTTTTTTTCTCTTGGAAACTTAAACCCCTAAATCTCCTTGTTCTTTAAACACACGCAGTTAGGGGCAGCTACAGAAATGTACGAGCCACCTGCGCACCTCGCAGCTCAGAGCCCGGCTCAGAGCCCGGCTCAGTGCGGGATGGCGGGCAGCGCGTCCCCCTGCCGGAGCCCCCGTCCCCCACCGCCCGGGACAGCCCCGCCGTACCCAGAAGGTGAGGCTCAGCAGCAGCAGCACGCTCTTGGAGGTGATGACTCCGCAGTCCATGTCGGGCGCAGCTCTGGGCTTGTGCCGCCGCACCAGCCTTGGGATCCCCGCGGGGCCGCCCCCGGCCCGCCCCGGCCCGGCCCTGCCCTGCCCACCCACGGGACGCGTTTCCCCGTGGCCAACCAGGCAAGTTTCCAAGCAGGGGGTGGGGAGTGCCGGGAACAAATGTCAAAGCAAATTACTGGTCGACTTCGGAGTGATTTGGGTTTTTCTGGTGATTTTAAATTTATTTAAAAAAAAAAAAAAACTTCTGCAACTTTAAAGCCGAGTTAAACCAAGCCCTGTGAAAAGTTCTCACTGCAGCACAAAGGTTTACATCAGATTTGCCTTCCAGGATTGCTAACCCACAGCTGTTTCGCCTTCATCCAGACTGTTTTGGTCTATCTGAAGCCAGTCTTTTCAATCACATGCTCCATGAACAGCAGGAATACGTGGATCAGTGCTGGGAATACGGGAATCAGTGCTGGGTTAAGAAATGGACTCGATGCCCCAGGCTGATCCCCCAGCGTGGGCAGCAGGGCAGGGGGGATTCTGCCCCTGTGCCCCGCTCAGCTGAGAGCCCACCTGCAGAGCTGCCCCCAGCCCTGGGCTCCAACAGCACAAGGACGTGGAGCTGCTGCAGCCACTCCAGAGGAGGCCACGGAGATGCTGCCAGGCCTGGAGCCCCTCTGCTCTGGAGGCAGCCTGGGAGAGCTGGGGCTGCTCACCTGCACAAGAGAAGGCTCCAGGGAGAGCTCCGAGCCCCTGGCAGGGCCTAAAGGGGCTCCAGGAGAGCTGCACAGGGACTGGGGACAAGGCATGGAGGGACAGGACAGAGGGAATGGCTTCCCAGTGCCAGAGGGCAGGGCTGGCTGGGATCTTGGGAAGGAATTGCTGTGTGTGAGGGTGGGGAGGCCCTGGCCCAGGGTGCCCAGAGCAGCTGTGGCTGCCCCTGGATCCCTGGCAGTGCCCAAGGCCAGGCTGGACACTGGGGCTGGGAGCAGCCTGGGACAGTGGGAGGTGTCCCTGCCCATGGCAGGGGGTGGCACTGGATGGGCTTTGAGGTTCTTCCAACCTGAACTATTCTGTGATTCTGTGACTCCACAACATAGGTTTGGACACTCAGCAGAATATCCCAAGCACTGGAGTGTGAGGCTGAGAGCTGCAGGGAGAGGTGTGGGAATTCAGTGGCTGCAGAGAGCTGCAAATGTTGCTTTATTTCCACCAGCCGAGCCTCGTGCTTTTCCAAACAAGCTGGAGGTGCAGGACTGGCAGCCAGGGGTTTGTTTTGCAGAGAAGACCTGTGGCAGCCTGAACCGAGCTGAACACACCCCTCTGCTGGGCTGCAGGATGCAGCGATAACAAGTTTCCTGCCATTGCCCCTTCCTGGCAAAAATTGCTGTGATGCAGCATCTTCTGGGGGAGATGGATTTTGGAGGGGATGTGCTGAACCAGCTCTCCAGCAGGAAACCAGGAAAGGGAGATTATGGACAGCCTCTGCCCACAGCCCACGCATTTAAGCTGCAGCTGCTTTGAAAGGCAGCAGAGTGTCTGCTGGAAACAGAAATCCCCATGCAGAAAGTGGGGTGAAGCTGATATCCAAAATTAAATTACTCTCTTTGCCATCATAATTTCTATTACAGCACTAAATATTAAGTGTATAATTGTGGAATATTTTTTAATCAGCATTTCCTTTTTTCCTTGCAGTGTGGCAGGTGGACAAAACAAAAAATCAAAATAAAACAAACCCAAAAAACAAAACAACAACAAAAAAAAAACCAAACCCCAAAACCCCCTGAAAACCATTTATCCTAGTTTTGTAGGAATGATTGGTAATCTGGGGGAAATAGTTTGAAGGAAAATGAAATGGCAAAGTCTGATGCTTGCTTTAAAATGAAATATAAAGGAATTTACAAAACCCAAACCAAAACAACAAAAACACCAACCAAAACTCACCTTTCTTTAATATCCAAATATTGTTCCCTAATGTGTCACTTGTCAGTTCACTCATTTAATTAGAAATAAAAGAAAGGTAGTTTCCCAGTGAGACTGAAATAGGATCCTTAATAAAAATGTTACCACCTCTATGCTGTTTGTTTCAGAACACAGTGTTATTTAAAATCAATGATGGCTGATTTTTAATTAAAGGTGATCTGGAAAGTAACCTGCCAGAACAAAGATGTGCCCATAGAGACATGTCCCAACCATCACAGACAGCCCTGGTTATGATATTCTGCACCATTTCCCACCAAATTAAGGTCAAAATCAAGAAATTCCTGTTGAACATGAGATTTTAAAACAGCAGCAAGCTGGAATTTTCACAGTCTGCTTTGGAAGGGAGTTGGGGAAAAAAGGAAACTAAGACCACCTAACCTGATAAAGCCTCAAAGGAGGCTGTGTTTCCAGAGGTGCTGCCTGCTATAGGATCTCTTGCCCTCGGTAAATTGGTTGGGTTTGCTGAGTTTCAGTCTGAGGTTGGTTTAGGAAATGTGAAAAAACAACAGGTTTCCCCGATTTATTTATTGCATGTTCAGCAGCGTGGCTCAGCGGTTTGTACTGGAAGCTGTAACCTGTAACAGGAAAAGGATCTTTACATTTCCCCTTACATTATCCACCAGACAATCACGACGTAAAGATAAAACGCCTTTCTGCACATGAGACCGTGTATCTGAAAATCTCTATTTTGTTTTCCTTCTGCTAGACTAAACAGCTTTGTCAGCTCTGATCCCTTCCAGAACTCATTCTCTCCCACTAAGCTTCGTTTTTCTTGAAATGCCTAGAAAGGGAGCATGTTCCCCAAGGGTCGTACTGAAGAGGTCACCATGGCTCTCTGCCTTCTCCTGCAGCGCCGTGGCCTTGCTGACTCACTCCCAGATCATCTATTTCTGCCAAAGGAACTGATTCCAAGTCAGCTGTTCCCCATCCACTTCTCCTGATCATTCCTGTCCAGGTGGGCAACCCCGCTGGTGTCATGGAATCCCAGGATGGTTTGGGTGAGAAGGATTTAAATCTCATCCAGTGCCACCCCTGCCACGGGCAGGGACACCTCCCACTGCCCCAGGCTGCTCCCAGCCCCAGTGTCCAGCCTGGCCTTGGGCACTGCCAGGGATCCAGGGGCAGCCACAGCTGCTCTGGGCACCCTGGGCCAGGGCCTCCCCACCCTCACACACAGCAATTCCTTCCCAAGATCCCACCCAGCCCTGCCCTCTGGCACTGGGAAGCCATTCCCTCTGTCCTGTCCCTCCATGCCTTGTTCTTTCTGCACCACGTCCAATTTTTCAGCCCTTTCCTGTTGTAGGAGGTTATTGTTGATTGCGAGTTTTGTATTATTGACTGGTTTAATGTAATGGTTTGTTCCCATTTCTCCCCCAAGTTATGTAACAAAATGGTATTTCCATAGGTTGATTGATGGTTTTCCCCTCCCTATCTTTGCTCACATTTCCCTCTCTCTCCTTTGTCAATCCCCTTGATACCTACCCCTTTCTCTAGAAGATTCTGCTTTCTCCAATCCCTGATTGGTTTGTTTATAAGAGTTCTGCCCCTTTTATCTAAGGATTGGATGTTATTGTTGTCAGTTAAAGTGTAACCCCTCCTTTCATTGTACCCTATTGGCTCTATCCCTAAATTCCACCCACTCCCTGAGCCCTTTATCCGTCCCTGCGTCCACTATTCTGTGTCTTTCGGACCTAGACCTCCCATCAGTAAATAAACCTTTACTGGTACGTGGTCTGTCTGAGAGTCCACCTCCTTTCTTTGCTTGGGTGCGTCTTTCACAGCTTGCCATACGTGGCCGCTGTTGACTTGCCACTGGCCAACAGAATTCTCACACCGAGACTTCTTCTTCTTGGCGTGGTGCTTTGTGGCAGCCGGGCTCACAAGGCCATCGCATCACTTTCCTCCAAATCCTCAAGACCTCTTGGAAACTCTATTTCTATTGCAGTCCTTGTCCTTACCACCTCCATGTGCTCTCCACATAAAAAATTCTCTGTTCTCTCCTCAAGGTTATTACAGAAATTTAAACCCACAAGAGGTGGGGCAGTAACCCAGGTGACACCAAGCCATGCGTGGGGGATCAGGGATTGTTCCAGACAGGCTGTGGGGCCCAGGGAGGTGTTATAAACCTTATTAAATATACTGCTTCTTTTCCCACGAGGCCTGTTGCCCATCACAGAAGGAAATGTGATTAGCATGAAACCATTTGTCCTCGATGAATCTCTTTTGGCTGGTATTTGTCTCTGTATTTTCTTCTTGTCTCCAAATGATTTCCCAGTTACTTATTCTGTGGTCTCTTTGATATTGTTAATCAGGAACTGAAGTTAACTGGCTTGTCATTTCCAAGTTGGTTTTTTTTTTCTTCAGTCTGCCAGCACCTCACCTCCCTTCCAAAACCCGCACTGCAAACAGCTCTTAGACGGCTGGACTCACTTTCTCAGTCTTCTGGGAAAAAGCCCACAACAAGTGGGCCCCAAGTTCATTTGAGAACCAGCCGTTGATAAAACCTCTGTGTAACCTGTCCTTTCCTCATTCTCCCACTGGCTTTAGCCCTTTATCCCTACTTTTTGCTGTGCCAGCTGCTGAATGTGCCGGACATTTTGGTGCCCCCCACTGCAATGAGGACAGCAAATCAGTCTCCCATGATTGGCACGTGAGGATGATGCAGAAGCATCTTTATAGTACATGACCTTATTTCTTGGAATCATTTGGGTCTGTTGAAAAGACTCACGTAAAAATAACAGGAAGGAAAATTTACAGTCAGCAGAGATTGCTTTCTAGCTAAAAATAATAAAAAAATCTTTTATTGACATCATAAAATTAGCAAGTAGCCAAGTTTGAAAAACTCAAATACTTTCAGTTCCTCTTTAAAAACTCCAGCAGGGTTACACACTCAGTTCTTGTCTCAGGCATGAAAAAAGTATGTTTCCCACCAACAAATATTCACATTTTTGCAGTAGGGAAATTGTTCCTGCCTGGAGTTGGATTAGGAAAGGAAGGACTGCGCCTGGCTCTCCATCCTGGGCCAGCAGAGAGCCCAGTAGGGCAGCAGCGTTCCCTGGCGTGTTCATGTGCAAGGATCCATGTCACTAGCTTGGAATTCTGATTTCTGCCACACCTCAGCAATCTGCCACAGGTAAGGCTGCCCCAGCCCCGACACTGTGCCTGCAGAGAGCTGGAGCCTGATGCTCTGCTCTGCTCCAGGCACTCTGATTTGCTGGGAGGGCAGTTTAGACCTCGCTGCTGGTCTCACTCACTTGCTGAGCTGGTGACTGACAGCAGCCAGGCAGGACGTGGGTGGTGAAACCCCAAATGATGCCTGGTGAGCTTCTCTGTGATATCCCCATTTCATTACAAAATACAGATAAAGCAACTCAGAGATGTACAGTCTTCCTGGAGAAACCTGGAGAATGCAGTGAGAGTAAGGAGATGTTTCCTGAGGTGGATCAGCTCTTGGGGCAGGGAAGTAGGGAAGGACCACAGGCAGCTTTATAGAAATAAAACTGTAAATCCACTAGCGGGCTTTACTCTGTCCTAATCATGTTGGAATTACTCACCCCTCCCTCACACCATGTTCCTTTTTTGTGGTTACCCTTTGCTCTTTCAAGGCTGAGAGAAAGGAAGGAGAAAAATATCTTCTCTGCTTGCCTGTGGGTGTGGAGAGCGGAGAGCAGCTGATCCTGCCTCCCTCCCACCACCTTCCGCCCTGTGGATTTGGGGTAAAAAGGAGCATTTGTCGGAGGGCGCCTGGCTCAGACGTGGTCGGGGAAGGGCTCTGATCTTTGCATTTCTGCATCTGGACCACAGTGACCAAGCCTGGTGGGTGGATGGATGGATAGATGGACCCATGCATGCAGCTGACACTGCCAGCCAAGGCCAAAGGCAGACCTATCCCATCAGATGCCTCCTTCACTCACTCAGAAAGTTCACAGAGCTCTTATCAGCCACCAACTCAATACTCTCAGTCCTCCCATGAAGCTCAAATACCTATTAAGGATGACCTGAATTTTATGTGCCAGTGCTAGAAACTTGCATCTTGCTGCCATTAAATTCCTTGTGGAGATACATGGATGCAACAGAAACACGTGCTGTGTCACAGATGTGTGAATGATGTGTCAATGGTGTTTAAAGCTCCACAGTGAAACATCTGTGGGGCTCTTGGGTTGCAGAACTTAGTGCCAGTATGAATTTAAATTAATCACAGTGGTGAGAGATGAGAGCCAAGATGTGGAGCTGCTGTCTCAGGGGAAACTGCACAAGATACAGAAAAACTGTGTGTGTATGTTGGGGGCTGCAGGCATGAGAAGGACGTGGAGCTGCTGGAGCCAGTCCAGAGGAGGGCACGGAGATGCTGCCAGGCCTGGAGCCCCTCTGCTCTGGAGGCAGCCTGGGAGAGCTGGGGCTGCTCACCTGCACAAGAGAAGGCTCCAGGGAGAGCTCCGAGCCCCTGGCAGGGCCTAAAGGGGCTCCAGGAGAGCTGCACAGGGACTGGGGACAAGGCATGGAGGGACAGGACAGAGGGAATGGCTTCCCAGTGCCAGAGGGCAGGGCTGGGTGGGATATTGGGAAGGAATTGCTGTGTGTGAGGGTGGGGAGGCCCTGGCCCAGGGTGCCCAGAGCAGCTGTGGCTGCCCCTGGATCCCTGGCAGTGCCCAAGGCCAGGCTGGACACTGGGGCTTGGAGCAGCCTGGGACAGTGGGAGGTGTCCCTGCCCATGGCAGGGGTGGCACTGGATGAGCTCTGAGGCTCTTCCAACCCCAGCCATCCCAGGGTTCTGTGATTCCTGCCACAGCCAGGCCTGGGTAGCTCTGCACCACAACATGCGGTGCAGGCTGGCAGGTACCGCCTGTGACCCACGGTGGAAAGAAAAGATTTATATTTAACTTTTATTTTTAAAATACATCAGTAGAAGTTCTGACCTCTGATAGTGATGCAAAGCGTGTCACTGTAGGCATATTTATGTGACTCCCCAGTCCCTGACTCAGCCAGTCATGTGGATCTGAGCAAACAGGAAATCCCTCACAAGAAGAAGCCCTCAGAATAAAAGTACCCAAAAGGAATCACAAGAAAGCCTGGCTGGAGGAACCTCAGATGGTGTGGAGTGTGACCAGTGAGGAAACCCCCGGGGGCTTCAGAACCAGAGAGGAACTGGCAACTTCTGAAAGCCCCAGCTGGGGAAGCCAGGGGCATCTGCAGGACAGAAGGACATTTGATCCTGCAGAGGGAAGTGGCCTGGTGTGCCCAAGCACCAGCTCACGCAGCCACCACAATCCCAGACAAAGAGAATAGGCAGCCATTGTAGGGAAAACTGTCTTTTATGAGGGATGGGGAGGAGTTTGGTTCCCTTAAATAGAGGTAATTTTCCTTCTAGAGGAAGAAGTTGAAAGTTTCTCTTGTACAAAGAGGGAATTGTCCATCAGTTGATACCAATCGTACTCATACTTCCTTGAAAGGCCTCACTGTCCTTGCCAGATTTTTCTACTGGAAAGCACATTTTGCTCCTGGAAATGGGCTCTGGTTTACTGAGTTGCTCCATCCATCAGCATGTGCAGTCCTTCTTCCACACTTTCCAGCCCTTCCCTCCTGCCAACAGGGCTCGGAGCAGCTTGGGATAGTGGAAGGTGTCCCTGCCCATGGCAGGAGGTGGGATAGGACAGGCTTTAAGGTCCCTTCCAACCTACACCATCCTGGGATTCTGTGGTTCTGTGAATATATGAAATTTATGGGCTGTTCCTTCGAGAGAGGTTTCAGGAATGAGAATTCAGTCCAGCCAATCCAGAACACACCATATCCTATGTATATCCCATGTACTTTATATATTCCCAGTGAGGAAACCCAGTGACCAGGGTCCTCTTAGGCATCTAAGTTAAGAAGAATCTGTTTTTCCATCAAACATTAATGTAAAATAAACTCAAAGTCACAAGCCACCTGCAATGTCTTCAGAATAAATCCAGCTTTTTCAGGAGGAAATGTTCTCAGAGCTGGAGGAGGGACTTCACAGAAGATTGGGTGGCTTAGAGGATCCACACATCCCTGTTTATTTTTGGATTTCGAACAGATGGCAGTGCTGCACATTTGTACACAATTATACATAAAACTTATGTCTGATTTTGCGTAGCTCTTAAGACTAAGGCAACATTTCCCATTAAATGCACCATGAAATACTAGGCAAAGCTATAAAATACCAAGAAATTCAGCCCCCGCCTCCACTCAAATACCAGTTTTCAGGGGGAAAGTGATGTGAAGTTGTTTGCCTCTCACAAATATCTCAAAGACTAAGTCACAATAGTATGACAGCACCAAGACTCTACTAAAATAAACTCAAAAGATTCCATTTCAAGCACTACTGTGGTGGTGTAACACATACTCCAGTATGTAAATCCTGTGTATCAAATTGTTGTGTTTGACTGTGCAAGGATTCCATTGCTGACATCAGAAGTAATTGTACTGGGTCTTAATTGGATGAGAACAAGCTTTACAGCCAGGTTAAAAACTGACCTTTCTTCCACGGGATCATTTTTATTCAACTTGTTATCAGCCAAGCTAATGTGATTATGTGCAAGAAAGCAAAGTTCTTGGCAATGTGTGTATTCCAGAACTTCAAAGCTTCAGCAACAGCTTTTTCCTGTGACTTCTTTGAGGGCAATGAGCTTGAAGCAATCTCTGATGCCCAGCCAATGTTTTACGTCCCATCTTCCTCCAGCCCAAGCAGGTGTGGAGCCTGGCATCAGCAGGCTGTGCTGCAGGAGGTTTCTGTGACAGTCCTGACCTGGCAGCTGTGTGCTTACACTGCTCCATTACCTGCGGGCACAGGGAACCCTTCTTGTCATTAACTAAATTTCACAGAGTCACAGAAGGGTTTGGGTTGGGAGAGACCTTAAAGGACATCCCATTCCAGCCCCTGCCACGGGCAGGGACACCTCCCACTGTCCCAGGCTGCTCCAAGCCCCAGTGTCCAACCTGGCCTTGGGCACTGCCAGGGATCCAGGGGCAGCCACAGCTGCTCTGGGCACCCTGGGCCAGGGCTTCCCCACCCTCACACACAGCAATTCCTTCCCAAGATCCCACCCAGCCCTGCCCTCTGGCACTGGGAAGCCATTCCCTCTGTCCTGTCCCTCCATGCCTTGTCCCCAGTCCCTGTGCAGCTCTCCTGGAGCCCCTTTAGGCCCTGCCAGGGGCTCGGAGCTCTCCCTGGAGCCTTCTCTTGTGCAGGTGAGCAGCCCCAGCTCCCCCAGCCTGGCTCCATAGGTTAAGACTCATTAACCTAAACCCCTTCCATTCCTGTGCCAGTCTCTCCACAGATGTCCCAGCAGTGGCACCCGGGGCTGCACAGGGGACAGGGCCCCTTGTGGCTCCCTTCCAACTCAACTTCCAAGCTCCAACTTCCAATTTGATGATTCTATGATTAAAGAACATCCCTTCTTAAGAGACTTTCAGGTACGCCACACTTTGCCACGCGGGTGGTCAGGCAGTGGGCACGGGCTGCCCCAAAAGGCAGTGAAGGCGCCGTCCCTGGAGGCGTGCAGGAGGCGCCGGGCTGTGGCGCGGGGTGCCGTGCTGTGGTGGGCTCGGACTTAGAGCAGCAGTGCTGGGTGCACCATGGCGCCGGATGCTCTCTGGAGGGAGTCTTCCAGCTGTGACAATCCCATGACCTCGGGACACCCCTCAGTGCCATGGCAGCACAGCCCCCCCCATGCCAGGAGAGCCCTCAGTGTCATGGCAGCACAGCCCCTCAGTGTCCCTGCCATGCCAGGAGAGCCCTCAGTGTCATGGCAGCACAGCCCCTTGTGAGAAATAAAATATCCATACTGTTACACTNCATGCCAGGAGAGCCCTCAGTGTCATGGCAGCACAGCCCCTTGTGAGAAATAAAATATCCATACTGTTACACTTACCCTTATTAAAATCTTTATGGAAGCTGTTATGCTTAATTGTTATGATTATTGTAATGTTATATTTACCTTTATCTGTATTGTAATGATTGTTACACGGTTGTACTTACCTTTATCCGTATTGTGATTGTTACGATTGTTGTACTATATCGCAATGGTTATACTGACCTTATCATTATTACTGAATTAAAACCCCCTTGCCAAGATGGCGCTGGCTAAGGAACCCCCAGAACCTTCCACCAGGGAGTTTTGTTAAACCTAGACCACACCCCTAGACTTAAGAACCAATCATGAGCCACAATTTGAAACTGACCAATCCCAGAATGGATTGAAAAACCCACCAATGGGAGCTAGCCTGCCCTCTATAAGAGAGGATGCTTGAGCTCTGTTTGGGGTCCTTCGTCGGTGGAAGCTCCTGTGACAAGGAGGAGGACCCTGCCCTGGAGAATAAATACGTCCACAGGACAGTGCTTCTCCTCCTCTGGGCCATCTGGAAGAGCTCTGGTGGAGTGCGCCATCCCTTCCCGAGCCGCCCATACCAGATTGTCTTTTGTTTTTAATAGAGCTGAAGTCACTTAGGAGCTGGTCACTTACTGATATTTCTGACACCCTCAGCGTCCCCGCCATGCCAGCACAGCCCCTCAGTGCCCCGCCATGCCAGGACACACCTCAGTGCCATGGCAGCACAGCCCCTCAGCGTCCCCGCCATGGCAGGCCCACCCTCAATGCCATC
>WEKY01025868.1:35966-68130 GCA_013390045.1 Picathartes gymnocephalus
CAGCGACACCGGGACTACACCGGCTCTGGGCCACACGACTTAGCGCTGGTGAGGGGCCATGCCGGGGCTGCTGCACTCCAGGGACGTGGGGGCCGGAGCCCCAGAGCGGGGCCGGCTGGGGCGGGATCCTCTGAGAGCAGCCGGGAGGGGTCCCGGGACACCCGGTGCTGTGTGAGGGGTCCCGGGACGCCCGGTGCTGTGTTTGAAGGTCCCGGGACGCCCGGTGCTGTGTTTGAAGGTCCCGGGACACCCGGTGCTGTGTGAGGGGTCCCGGAGCGCCCGGTGCTGTGTCTGGGGCTCTTGAGGAGCCCAGTGCTGTGTGGGGTTGGGATGTAAGCAGAACTTGTCTAGTTTAGGAGGAATTTCTTCACAGAAGGGCCTTGGAAGGAGCTGCCCAGGGAGGTGATGGAATTCACAGCCCTGGAGGTGTCCGAGGAAGGAGTGAGTTGGCACTCAGCGCTCTGGGCTGGGGGACAGGGGGGGGATTGGGCACATCTTGGACTCAAAGGGATCTTTTCCAGCTTCAGTGGTTCTGTGATTACTCCCTAATTACCCTGAACTCATCATTTGGTGTTTGGTACTTGCACGGTCATGAATTCAACTGAAAAACACGCAGATTATAACAGTTTGTATTTTCACCCATGAATGGTTTGCATTGGAAGGGACCTCAAAGCTCATCCAGTCCAACCCCCTGCCATGGGCAGGGACACCTTCCACTGTCCCAGGCTGCTCCAAGCCCCAGTGTCCAGCCTGGCCTTGGGCACTGCCAGGGATCCAGGGGCAGCCACAGCTGCTCTGGGAAACTTGTCCCGGTGCCTCACCACCCTCACAAAGAAGAATTTCTTCCTACATCTAGCCTAATTTTTCCCTCTTTCACTTTGTACCCATGACTCCTTGTCCTGTCACTACAGTTCCTGATAAAGACTCCCTCTTTGGATTCACTGTAGGCCCCTTCAGGTCCTGCAAGGGTGCTATGAGGTCTCCACGCTTTCCCCAATTCCTTTCTTTTGCAGATAGCCAAGCCCTCCAAGAGAGACATCCGGGAAGAGGCGATTTTGGCCGAGAGGGTGCGGGAGGAGGGGCAGCGTGAGCAAGAACGTGTCCTGCGGGTGTTCGGCCACTACCGCAATGTCTGCGACTGGCAGAAGGGCGGCGAGGACAAATGGATGCACCGCGCTGCCGAGAGGAAGGTCCAGGCAACCGTGCAGCAGTACCTGGAGGAGATCGATGTGAGAAGAGACAGGTAGCAAACAAGTAGCCAGTGCAGCGCTCCTGCTGTTTTCGGTGTGTGCTCAGAGGGCCCGGCGCCAGTGATAGGTGTTTGAACACAGTAACCAGTGCAGTTGAGGTGGAGTTTGGAGCCTCCTATCTGCCACAGGGAAGGATAGAAGTAGTAGCATAGCACTTCCATTGCTTGATTTTTGAAGAGAATGTAGAGTACCTTGATAAAATCATAAAATGATGGAATGCTTTGGGTTGGAAGCGACCTTAAAACTCATTTAGTTCCAAGCCCCTTGACAGGGACATCTCCCACCAGACCATGTTGCTCCAACCCCATCTAACTTGGCCTGGAACATTTTTAGGGATGGGGCACATAATCATATAATCCCAGTGTGGTTTGATTTAGAAGGGATCATCTCATTCCACCCACCCTGCTGTGGACATCCACGGCTTCTCTGGGTAGCAAAGAGTCAGAAATTCTCTCAATTCAGTTTAACTGATGGTTTTCTTGCAAACTCATCAAGCTGATGTTTAGGTCCTACAAATAACACTTTGCAGCACAGTCAAAAATAAAAATTTTCCAGAAGTCTTTCAAAAATATTAAAGGTGAAGCAGATTGCTGCCATGTAAAGAACAGAATTGTGCTGTACTGATCTTTGGAAAAAATCATGTGATTTAATTTCTCAGTTACTTTTTCATATCAAGTGACTTCGTAGCTGTGAAGGTCGTCAGTTTCGTCAGTTTGGTGTCCTGGTCTGATGTGCCTTCAGGGGAATTGTACATGGATTCCACAGAACCTCTGGGGTTGAAAGGAACCTCCTGAGATGATCTGGTCCAACCCTAGAGTCATCTAGAGCAGGTTGTCTAGGGGTGTGTATGCATTTGGGTTTTGTTTGTCTCCACACATGGAGGCTGAATCACCTCTGTTGGCAACCTGTCCAATATCTGACCACACTCACAGTAAAAAGAAAAGAAAATGTTTTCTCCTGTTAATTTGGAATTTCAGATGGTTTAATTTGTGGCCACTGCCCCTTGTCCTGTCACTGAGCAGTACTGAGGAGGAGGCGTCTGTCTTTTCTGCATTCCCTCCCTTCAGGTGTATGTACCTTGGTAAGCTTCCTCTGGACCTTCTCTTCTCCAGGCTGGACAGTCCCAGCTCTCTCAGGAGAGAAGGAACTTCAGGAGAGATTCTCCCTTTGGGAGAGATGCTCCGGTGCCTCAGTGTCTCTTCCCCGGGCTGCGTCCTTCTGGTGCTGCAGAGCCTAGAGCTGGAGCCAGCACTTGGAGTGGGGTCTCAGCAGTGCCGAGAGGCAGCCTGTTCTCCCTGGAGCTGCTCGCAGGGCTCCTCCTCCCGCAGCCCAAGGTGCCGGTGGCTTTCTTTGCCACAAGGGTGCATCGCTGGCTTGCGCTCAGCTCACCTGCCGGGACTCCCCTGGGTCCGTTTCTACCGAGACACCGTGGCATTTGGGCTGAAATCGGTGATTGCTGGATTCCGTAGCCCCAGGTTTCTCACTGCGGGGATTAACAGAGAGGTAAATGATGGGGTGTTTAAAAACTGCCGATTTGGCATGATTTTCACATCGAAGATATTTCAGGATGAAGTGTTTTGTGGAGTGATGCTAAAATAGCAAAAGGTCGTTCGAGAGAAGATACAATTATAGATGCATAGAGAAGGGAGGGATATCAGGGAAAGGCTCTTCCCCCAGAGGGTGCCCAGGCTCCCCAGGGAATGGGCACGGCCCCGAGGCTGCCAGAGCTCCAGGAGAGTTTGGACACCACTCCCAGGGATGCACAGGGTGGGATTGTTGGGCTGACTGTGCAGGTCAGGAGCTGGACTGGATGATCCTTGGGGGTCCCTTCCAGCTCAGGGTATTCTGTGGGTCAATGCTGAAGGAAGACAATAGTACAAAATCAGATTGTTATCAGCTGGTGACAAATGCAGTCTGAGAATTAGAATAATTTGATGAATGGGGAACTGAAGTTGTAAAGCAGCTTTAAAAGTGGGTTTGTAAGATCAGGAATTTAAACTGTGCCTGGATGGAATCACTCATATTGTGCTGCAAGATTCCCTTGATGGACACAACAAGAATGATCCCCGAGTTAAAATTTGATATTCACTCCTCTAGCATTTGCAAGAGGTGTTGAAAGGAGCCCAGAAACCATTTTGTGTTAATAACAAATACACAAAAACTTTGTCCTTCAACAGAAGGATTGATTTAGCTTTTATTTAAATGTTTTTATTCAGGCTTCGTGACTTTCTGGAGGCAGAGGAAAGTAGGCATTTTGCTGAGGTGGAGGCGCTTGATGAAGACAAGGTACAGGACAGAGAAGTAAAGATGAAGGAACGAGCAAAATTACTGAGGGAGAAGAGGGAGCAAGAAAGACTACAAGTGGTGGCTGAAAAACGAGAGCAACAGTTCAGGTATTGCCTTAAAAATATCTTGTAAAAGAGAATTTGCTCAAAGTAAATATATAGAGACAATTTAAAAAGAAGGTGGCAATAATAAACTGAGGAAGGAAAGATGAATGTGGTTGAAACAGTAACACAGAAAAAGTCAAAGTAGTTAATTCTTGCAAGTGTTGTGTGTCCTCCTTGTCCCATGTGAGCATCCCTGTGCTTCCACCTGCCAAGTCAGCCCTTTTTGTAATTCCTATTCCAGCTTTATACTTTTGGAGTGAACAGGGTGCATGGAAGGTTAATTTGGCCTAAATCATGCTTACTAATCTAATACATCAAAGATCCCCGAAACGCTAAGATTGTCCAAAAAGACAGTGTTTTTACTTACTGCGTGCTTTTCAAGAGTAGCAGCTGCAGCTCAGGTTTCAATGCAGCCTAAAGTTCTGTGCCAAGTCTTCCTGACTGAAAGCAGTAACTTGCAGGTACTTATTAGGACCTGAGGCCTTGGCATGAAATCTGCCTCGTCCCATTCTTGGAAATCTGGTTTTCTGAGGGAGGGATGAAAGAAGTAATAATGTTTTTTAATTGTAATAATTTGAAGTGTCTTTGCCAGTCTCCCACCGTACTGTGAAATCTACGCCACCTTCTTCTCAGTGTGCAGAGGCTGGGGATAAAAATCAGCATTCACTCTCATTTGTGTGTAAACTCTAATTAACTAATTCCACGGGTAAATGTTTGTTTAAATGTGGGGTTTATTGACTTAGACAGGTGTTAGAAGTGCATGCACTGCCTAACTTCACATGGTGGTTTGAAATTGTGGCCCTTGCCTTTTGCATCTTCTGGTTTGTTCTCTATCTATCCTACAGTGGTTGAAATTCACTTTTAAAATGGTTTGGATGGGGGTGCTGCTGGAGTGCCTTTTATTTTGTACTTGTAGCTTGTTTTACACAGTAAGGAGATGTTATGTAGGTACCTAAAGGTAGGTGTCTAAGTGTTGGTGTCTTTATATTCACTGGGAATCTATTTAAAACTGTTCTATTTAAAACTTCACTGAAATCAGGACAGCTACAGGAACCTAAAGTCAGCCTCAAACAGGCTTATCCTGCCCTGTCAGTTGAACTGCACCGCAGCCTCCACTGACTTTAATTAGGTTCCCATCGATCAGAGTGGGAATTTAGCACATATGCAGATTCCTGTTTAGATGTCTAATTTTAGACATTTTAATTGCAAAATGAATCACACCACTGAACTGCATCATCTGGTGACACATACTTGAACTTTCATGCTGCAGTTGCCTGTCTTAATGTCTCAGGTCCTTTTTTTTTCCAGTGTAGCCCTGTTGATCTATGGCTCACTCAGTCTCATGGGATTATTTTATTCTATTATTATCATCCTTTTACCTTTCCCACTCTGCTCTGGGATCTAAGCAATACTCACACCACACAGCATCACGTTAAAAGTGTTGCTGAAGCTTTACTGCTGGTGTTCTGCTGGCTGCAGGTTTCCAGAGGATTTACAGGCAGTGAAACCATCTCTCTTCACAGCTGTTGTGAGTGGCAGTCGTGGGGTATCTCTGCAAATGAATCTTGATCCTACAGGGCACATGGTCCTTCTGTTTGACTGTCCTCATGTAATGGGAATACATTCCATAGTTAGTTCCTCTGGCTGTGTCCTTTTCTACTTTTAAATTAAAGTTCCTATAAAAGAACAGCACTCTGATAAACACCAGCTGACAAAAGTTCACCTTGTCTGTGACATGGATGTGCTTAGTTATATTTTAGTCCTTTTTTCTCTGTCCTTTTCCAGTGAGAAAGGAAGTCTCTGCTGTGGTGATTGACTCTGATTAGATTGATAACTTCTGATATCTCAATCTACATGTATTTGTCTTGTTTAAGTAGCCCCAGGTCTGTTTTTCTCTGGCTGTTAGATGTTACTCTTCCTCTTAAACCATCCTGGTCCAGGCAGAGATTTGGGAGCAGGATTTGCTGCTCAGGAGACCCACGCTTACTGAAAATCCACAGGCAGGAGTCTGTAACTGTGTCACAACCTGTCCTCTGGGGCAATGGCCTCCAATCCTCTGACTGCACCTCCCAGCTGTAAAAACTTAACACTCACCTCAATACATTTATTTATAAACAATATTTATTTGTATATATTTATTATATATAGAAATGTATAATAATATACCGAGCTGGGATATTGTGTATGTTATAAAACACATGCACAAATATAAATTTAAAAGGGTGAGGTAAAGACAAAATAAATTCTATTTTTTACTTTTTAATGTTATTTATTAATGGTACAAGACATATTCTCTTCCTGCACACTTCTCTGCTTTGGAGATCATTATTTCAGGGCACACCCAGGAACCCTGGCAAGTCAATCCAGTAGCAGGTGGATATACACATGATTTTCTGTTCCTCTTTGCCTGTGGATTTACAACTCTTTTGAATGTCTTTCTGAAACCTGATACAGGCTTGTTTGTATTTCCTTTAATTCCAAGCAAGTTGCTCCACTCTTCTGCAGGCATGGATTCTCAAACTTTGAGGTACAGGAGCACCTACACTGTCATACATTATTCCAGAGCACTAAAAGGCAGCACTTTTATCAGCCCGGTGGGTTTGGTTGCCGTGGCCCGAGGGTAGAGGTGTAACAGCTTCTCAGTAGTAATGTTAGCTAGGAGGAGTCCTTTGTCACAAGGGGACAGAGGGGACAAAGGGGAGTCCTGCTGGAGTTAATTTTCAGGGAGGGCTACCCCTTATCTGAGGAGAGACTCAGCTACCCTTAGGGCATGTTCATCATTGGTAACTTTAAAGAAAACTGCAGTGTCTTAAAATTTGCATAAAACACCTATCACATCCTCTTTCTTGTGGTAACATCAGAAGCATCCATATGGGGAATGTTGTTATCCCAGCAACTTCATGCTGCAGCCATAAAATGAATAAATAACTGGGGAGGTTCTGTCTTTGGGAAGTAGCCACATCCAGGCACAGTTTTAGTGTTAAGAAGCTTAGGACAGCAAAGTGAGGAAGAAAACCTGCCATCTGGGGGAGCAGATGTTTATGGGTTGGTGTAAAAGCTGCTTTGATGGAATTATTTTGATGAAATCAAGCAATTACACGCTTATTTTATATTAAAATTCTAACAATGCTGAACATAATTAACTTCTACTCCCCCCTGGCAATTCAATAAATATCAGATTAGTTTATAATCACAGAAAAGAATAACAAGGTCTTTATTCTTTCCATGCTGAAAGAACTTTGAACCCATTGTGTTAAGGTAATACAGTTATTGCTAATAACTGTGGTGTAAGATTTTGAATCTTAATAATGGCATGTTTCCCCTCGCAACATTTGTGAAATATGTTTTTCATGAATACTAGTTAGTGCTGTGGTCTTTAATCACCACTAACTCCCGCCCAGGAGATGCAAGATAGATTCCAGTGGTAAAATGTAAGAAAACCATCAATGACATAGTATGTTTGTTGACCTGCTGGGAGGCAGGGGCACTCCTTGGAATGTGCTGTGGCTCATGGCCTGCACATCCTTGTGCTGCTCTCTGCTTTTATTGTTGGGCTAAACAGTGGCCAGAAGGTTCCTCTCTTGTCCAAGAGCTAAAACAACTATCACTTTTCACCAGCCTGCACTGGTGCTGAACTATGGTATCTTATCATGGAATGGTTTGCATTGGGACCTTAAAAGTCATTTTTGTCGTGGGCAGGGACACCTCCCACTGTCCCACGCTGCTCCAAGCCCCAGTGTCCAGCCTGGCCTTGGGCACTGCCAGGGATCCAGGGGCAGCCACAGCTGCTCTGGGCACCCTGGGCCAGGGCCTCCCCACCCTCACACACAGCAATTCCTTCCCAATATCCCAGCCAGCCCTGCCCTCTGGCACTGGGAAGCCATTGCCTGTGTCCTGTCCCTCCATGCCTTGTCCCCAGTCCCTGTGCAGCTCTCCTGGAGCCCCTTTAGGCCCGGCCAGGGGCTCGGAGCTCTCCCTGGAGCCTTCTCTTGTGCAGGTGAGCAGCCCCAGCTCTCCCAGGCTGCCTCCAGAGCAGAGGGGCTCCCGGCCTGGCAGCATCTCCGTGGCCTCCTCTGGAGTGGCTCCAGCAGCTCCACGTCCTTGTGCTGTTGGAGCCCAGGGCTGGGGGCAGCTCTGCAGGTGGGCTCTCAGCTGAGCGGGGCACAGGGGCAGAATCCCCCCTGCCCTGCTGCCCACGCTGGGGGATCAGCCCAGGGCACGGGGGGTTCAGGGCTGGGGCAGCTCCAGCAAATACCAAGCAGAATGGAATTGTTTTCACAGCAGTGCTGCCCTATGCACTGTATAGTGCCTTTCACCTTTCAGCACAGGCTCTGTGGCACTGGGTGCTTTAGCCAAGAGGATGAAGAGAGAGATGCCCTTGTCCCCAGGGAAATGTGGGGCAGCAAGTGTTGAATGGCAACATCAACAGGGAGAAAATGTGGTGAGACCTCTGCTCTGAAAATTAAGTAACTACCCTGATATGGTGATTGGTAGTAGCCTTGACATAGTTGCCTGATGTGTATTTAATATTTTTGCTACACAGGATAGTCAGCTAACGCTTGTGTAATGTCACAGTATTTCACATTGTGCAGGTAGCTACTGCTGCCATGAAGTTGTTCATGGTTCAGGGTATGATATCTTATGATGTCTGCTGTGAATTCCCAAATAGCTTTGCAATAATCTGTAGAAGATGGTTTCATTCAGCATGAAATTGTGAGATATCTTTTCACTTCACAGCATTCACATTTGTCTGTCACGCATCTTATTTATAGATCTTTCATATTTGCAGGTCGTCACCTTTGTCTGCTAGTTTCACATTCTGACTTTAGGAAAATCTATATCCTGTTTATAGAACAGAATTAAAATGCTTGCAGGTTGTTCAAATTAAATAATGTTTGATGGCATGTGTTGATCTCGGTAGTGCTTTGTTTGCAAAAATAAAAGCAGAATCTGCAATTAGTTCAGTGTTCTTCAACTGAAGATAAATTACCTCTTTATATGCAACTCAGTTGCAGAGAATAAATGAAAATTGAAAGCTGCATTACTTGTTTGACTTTCTACCTTCTCCAGACTTCTATTGCAACTTATCTGAATTATCCCACAGAACTTCACTTAAAAAATTAATAAACGTCTAGTGGTTCCTGCTCAACCGTGTAACCCACATTTCCACACTCGCAGTATTTTCTGAATATCAATGAGCTTTCTGGTGACTTACAAACCTATTCCAAGTCTTAATTTGCGTAGAGACCAACCTACATGTTTGAATAAGTGTAGTGTGCATGTGTTTTATATGCTAGTAAAAGGTATACATGACACAACCCTCTCCGTGTTCCAGCTACATGTAGAGCACACATAGTGTGTATAATGTGTGGATGTATTGTGTGTTCATTTACACTCAGAATATCCTGAGCTGGAAGGGACTCCCAAGGATCATCCAGTCCAGCTCCTGGCCCTGCACAGACACCCCAACAACCCCACCCTGTGCATCCCTGGGAGTGGTGTCCAAACACTTCTGGAGCTCTGGCAGCCTCGGGGCCGTGCCCATTCCCTGGGGAGCCTGGGCAGTGCCCAGCACCCTCTGGGAGAAGAACCTTTCCCTGATATCCAACCTAAACCTCCCTGGCACAGCTCCAGCCATTTCCTGGGTGCTGTCCCTGTCATGGAGCAGAGATTGCCGCTGCCTCCTCACTTCCCCTCATGAGGAAGTTGACTTAGGTTTTTTTTTACAAATTCAAATTCTTCAACTCATTAATGTCAAAAACTCCATCAAATCAGCCTCTGTGTGGTTTGTTAGGCCTCACAAGGACCAAGGGCATCACTTGGCATCCTGAGCTGCTGTGTTTTGAACAGTGATGAGCTGAGAGCCTCCATTCACCACACACCTCCAGACCTGCCTATTGTTTTCAGTCTTTTTTCTAAAGAGACTTTTATGTTGCCTTCCAGAAACCGATGTGAGGAGTATCGCTTACACTGTAAAAAAAGGAGTGAGAAGGAACTGGGTGACTGCCAGCTGGCCCAGCAGACTCTGAAGGAGATGCTGAAAGAGGAAGAGAAGATGCAGGAGCGGAAGTTGGAAGAGATTTGTGAGAAGGAGCTGTTGGCTAAGGATCAGGAACTGGAGCTGAAGGCGCAGGAGGTGGCAGCGCGGATCCGGGAAATGGTGGATGTGCGTGAAGCCCAGGTGGCCGTGCACACTGCTCGCAGAGAGGAGAAGAAGCAGCAGATCAAAAAGGAGGCTGAAAGGCTGGTAATTTCCATAGCGTTCTGCGTTCAGGCTTGTGCAGAAGGCCCTTCTAATGACAGGCTTACTAGACATTCAGACTAATCCATACCTTATTTGTATCTTCACTGATTCCATTAGTATCTGAGCCTGTCCTGTTAAGCTAAGCCTCTTTTCCAGAGCTGTGGCAAAGGCATTCCCGTTTACAGGGGGAAATAGATCTTTTGAAACTCGGCACTCTAAAGGGTTTTGGCACTCAAAGTCTCTCAGAGTCGTTGTGGGAAATGGAAACATTCTTAAGCTTTTGCAAAACATCTTTGTAGTTTTCTGATTTCCAGTTTCCTGCAGGATGGCAGGGGAGTCTTGTTTCCCAGCTGAAATATTTATTTTATTTATTTTTTAAAAACAAATTGGCAAGCAGCACCTAAGCTCTCTTGTCTGTTAGACCTGGCTGCTGTTGAGCTCACATGACAGGAGGCATTTGCCTACCTTGGCCCAACTGCTTGGCCACTACCTTCTTTTTTCATCATCCCTTTCCTTTTCTTCTGCTGTAGTTTTGCTTTAGTGGGGCTTTTGCTAGTTTAGTATTCTGTGTTGATTTTCTGTTATGAGAGGCCATTTAGCTCAGACTCGGTCTTCATTTTGCAGATATTTGCATAGAAAGGCTGACTGATCACTCAGGATACTCTGCTAGACACTGGAAGCTGATGCTGGTGTCATATATACTTCCCTATTTTATAAAAATGAGACAATAATGGATCTAAAGCTCTGAAAATGTTGGCTGTGAAACCATAGAGTTCTTATTCCAAGCTAGACCGTAATGTTTTGCTTATTTAAAAACATGCAGAACAGAATTATGTTCTTGTAACTCAACTTCTAAGGCACTGCCAAACCTCCCAGGCAAAGAGTGCTGCTCCTTAAGTGGCCTTTTCAGAAAAGCACTATTAGGATAGAAGACTCTGTATCTTCCCCTGGAGACAGCTGCCTGGGGCTCTGTCAAGGAGATACATTTCTGGTGAAGTGGTTGAGTCTCTAAAAAAAAAAAAGCTTTCTTTGAAGGAGAATTTCTGTATGGAAAATGGGATGTAATCCTTTCTCAGCAGAACAGGGATGTGGCAGATGGCCTCATTACAAGTTTTTCGTTGCAGACTGGTAGCCCCTAATGGCCAGGAGTTTCATCTGGGTGAATGGACAGCTGAGTGTCCCTGTGCGTAAAGGCTTCTCCTGGTTGATGCAATGAAAATAGGATATTTAGTGAAGCAGAACTCACACCTTTGGCACAGTAGACCATATGTGTGCACCAGGATATCTCAGACGTGGATGACAAAGCAGAGACAGCAATGTTTGCTTTAGCTACATTACCTATATTAGCAACCTTCCTCCTTTGTCTTATTTTTCCCTTAAAGAATTGTGATTTCCTGGGAAAGGGATTGACTTCATGTTATCCTAACTGTAGTTTTCTGAGTTTCTGCCCCAGCACTTTGGTTCTGACTTGCAGAGGGGTTGTTGGTCACCATTTCTTTGTACATTTGCGACGTTGTGTTACCCCAATGAACAAACTTTCATGGATCCCATCCTTGGCTGCTCTCGCACAGCTTCACTGATGTCAGAATTCATCCAAAGACACGTGCCAACTTGCACAGCAGACTGCTAACTACTTCTTTCTTTCCACTTCTGCTGTTCAAAGCTTTTTGGATTACTAATTCTATGCCTCAAATTATATATCTGTTGAGTTTCAAAGCTGTTTTATCAGCTTCTGAAAGTGAATTTGACAGATACAAAGTCAGCTTTGGCTCTGAAATACTGCTAGAACCCATGGGTGCTTTATGTCCAGCATAAAAAGGGATGTTCCTTAGGGACTGCAGCTTCTGCTTCCATATGGGGAAGATTAGATATGCTGTTTATGACAAACCTGCTGAGGCATCTTAGAGGACTCACTCACATTACAAAAGAGACATTTAATTTAAAAACAGATTAACAAAAATCCGTGTGCCTTTGAGACAGCTGAAGCATGATTTCTGAGATAATATAATGCTAATGATGGTCACATATTGTGTTATGACTGTTTCAGTGCAGTTGTACTTGTACACTTATTCAATTACAAGATGTCCAGAAATTATGCTTGTAAATTACTTAATGATGCTACTTTTGAATTTTATGGGGGCTAAATAATCTTGAATATACAAATACCCATTTGATCTCAAATACGCACTTCCAATTTGTTGTTGTTTCTTTTTTAAGAACTAAATTTTAATGTACATTTTTCCAATATAAAGTGGAATATAAAGTTCTTTCCAATATGAAGTGGGATGATTTGAAGCCATGGAGATTCAGTAACTGCCCATCAGAATACAAGGATCTAATCACTGACTTGGTGCAGCCTTATGTCCAGTAGAGATGCAGTGCTCTGAACACCCAACACAGGCAGAGGACAGATAATATCTACAGAAACAGCAGGAGCACGTGGCCCTGTTATTTGTCAGTGCTTATGGCTGTGTATGAACACTTTGATATAGATGAAACGTGCTGCAATGATACTGATTTCCCTAAAGAGATCACTCTGTCTATCTGCCTGAAACATTTGGGAAACACCAGGCACAATACAGTCTTTGTATCAAAGTGCATGTGATAATTACAGATAAAAATCCTGAATTCTAATGAATGATATGCTAAAATGCTCAGGCTTTACCAGGTCTAATGGACGACACTAATTCTGTTGTCAGCAAGGCTTTGCTCTTCAGAGTTCCAATAAACTAACTCTAGCCACCACTTAGTTTGAAGTTATGCAGTGATTTTACAAGCTGGCTACTTTTATCCTTGTAGGAAGAAGAGCTGCACCAGTTTAGGAAAGAAAAGGAAGAGCTTGAGAGGAAGAAGCGACATCAGCAGAAGGAGTGCAGGGAGATACTGCTCAAAGCAGTGCAGGACAAGAAGCAGCATCTTGATGCAGAAAAACAAACTGAACTTGCTGAAGAGAAGATGATCTTGGAAAAAGATTTTCAGGACCCCAACAGGGAATATTTGGAGATAACAACAAAAAAGGTAAGGTGTTTCATTGTGAAATTGTGTGGCAATACCTCATCTAGATGAGTTTTGAGGCCCTGTGAATTGCACAGGGTAACAGAGAACAGACACAAGCCCTTTTCCCTGAGTGAGATAATTCTTTTGTTGAATAACCTGTTGCCTCTCCTCCTGCCAGTGCTCTGCACCTCTGCAGAATCTCATTAGCTGTTAAAACCACAGCACTTTAAAGCCTGCTTTGCAATCAGCAAGGCTACCAGGCTGGATAAATGAAGTGGGGGCTGTCAGGAAATCCTGGAATTTTGTCCCTCCATGCTGATTTCTTTGTGTATAAATCACCTGAGCTTTATCACCCTTACACTGCATGGACATAATAGAGGCTGAAAAACTATTTTTTGTTTCTTGGACCTGATGAAGTAAGTATTTGTAACTGCAGAAGAAAGGAAATATTTAACTTACTGTAATTAATTAATACTAAACACCTTTAAAATATTTAATAACTATATATAGATATATGTGAACTCTCATGTTACATTTCTTGGAGATGCCTGAATCAGTGGATGTGTCTGAAGCTAGAACAAGTAGATTGTCCAACTTCAGCATGCAAGAGTCTCAGAGTTTTCAGGACACAGCAGAGAGCTGCATCCATTGCTCTGCTCAAGGTGTTCAGAATCTCATGTAGCTTAGGAAAGTTGTATCAACTCAATGTCAGACCTTGCTGCAGAATTACAGGAAGTGATATTTATTATATTTATTGGATCCCAACGCTTCTAATGCAGGTGGTAGTGGAGTAGCCTGGTCAGCTGTGGAAAATCTGTAAAATGGGTGGGTTGTGGGCAGCTGAGCTGCTATGGGGAAAGGGATCTCTGTATTTGTTCTCTTCACATGCTGTTGTCTGGCCAGCTAGAAGATTCTGAGCAGTTCTTTCCCACGGCAGGTTTTGGAACAGAGCTCTGGGCTCCCAGCTCCCACACTGGCCGTGAACCACCACTTCTCTTCAGGTTTTGAAAAGCTTTTTTGAACTAATTTACTCAGATCTGGAAATGTCTGTGTGTTTGCAGCGAGCACTGTTGAAGGAGCAACTTACTTACCTGGACCATTTGGCTGAACAGCTGAGGAGGGAGAAGGAGCAGGAAAGAGAAGACGAGAAGCTCTTCAAGGAAGACAGGGATCAGGTTTGGGCCGAGAAGGTTGAGAAAATGAAACAAGAGAGGGAGGCTCGATTTCAGCTGCTGAGAGATGTCGTGTACACAAGACAGTTGCAGATGGAGGAGAAGTGTAAGTGGTCAAACACCCTTCTGGGCAGAGGCAGTACCACACCCTGCTGCTGGGAACAGCATCTGGCCCAGCACACACTTGTGTGACAGAGTGGACAACAATGTGACCCTCCCTGAACCTGTTCCCAAAATGCAGTCCTACAGGCATTCCTTACACTGATTCCCCACTGCCATCACCAGAGCAAAGTCAAGTAAAGTATTGCATGGGCAAACGGTCATTATTATTAATTATGCTGTTATGAAGTTCTGAATGTGAAAAGTTTCCAGTTCTGAGTGGATGAAAAACAAATAAGCTGAGAATACACTTGTTGTTTGTGTGGCTCTTCAGAAGCAACAAAACTCAAGCTTGCTATTTAGGCTACTTAGCCCAAATTCAGTCTCACTCTCCCTTCAAGCTCAGCAGAGCTGTTACCTTCTAAAAGTATTTTTGGTTTTGTTTTCCAGTGCGGAAAGAAGCAGAGAGGAAAATAGAGATTGCTCAAGAGAAGAAGGAAATGGCTGAAGCAGTCAGAGAATTCGAACGTGAAGAAGAAGAAAAACGTACAAGGTATTTTTCTTCTATGTCATTGGTTCATTTCTTTGCAGATCAATCTTTTAAACTTGTGAGCAAGCTGATTTTTCTTCCTGATAACTCTAGAACATTGGGTGGGCTTCCTTCAATTTAGAGAGGCTTTCCTACCACACACCTTATCAGTTCCAAGCTGCCCAATAGCAGACCTATAATACTGCAGCTGGTATTAAGTCATTCATGCTGACCTCAGAAAATAGTGGTACATATCCTTATGTTGGTCTTTTTGCATCATCATGTGACTGACATCAATCATATTTCCTAAACACATCTCCTCATACTCCGAGCTGTTGTTACGAGTGGCAGAGGTTTGGGGAGGAGGATTAATGAAAGGTTTATTTGTTCCTGCTCCAGGAGAACTAGTGAGTCCGGGCTTATTGCTAAACTCCACCCACAGACATCGCTTGAACAATCCTGTGTCAGGCACCAAAACACCAGGCTGCAGCACATAACCTGGCTGCACAGGGCTCTCTGTGCCTCACAGTGCCTCGGAATGAGCAGATCCTTACACGCAGTAGCTGGAATGTTCCTCTGGGTGTCATGCAAAGCCTTGGGCACAAGGCCTTATGTCACTAACTCCCCTTTTGTACTCCTGCTCTTTCTCCACTCTCGTCCCTGGGATACAAGTAGCTCCTTCCTGAGCCAGTATCTGTTGTGTTCTCTCAGGGCTTTATTGGGAACAATCTCCTGGCTGTGGCAGAAACGTCACGCCTGTGAAGGAAACACGCTGGGCTCCAGCTGTGATATGCTCCGCTTAGCAGAGATGGCACTCAGCAGTGTCAGGAAGGGTTTGTGCCTCAGCTCTGTTGAGCTGGTGCACAAGTCCTGACTACTCTGCTGGCGTTTAAGTGTCTGTGTGACTCCTGCTCCAGAAGGGCCTCAACACGTAAGACTTCCTCTGCTTCTCCAGAGGGTAGTGAAAGCAGTACACGAGTCCTGAGGTGGAATGGAAGATTGATTTCTTCTGACAGCCACTTCCAGGAATATCAGTGCAGCAGGGACTTGTTCTTCTCCTCAGAAGGAGGGTGAGGATGGGTGTCAGCAGCAGCACTGAGCACAAGTCAGGGACTGAGTGAGACCCAGCAGCCTCAACCTCTGTCCTCTCTCCACTGCTGTGAGGAGCAGGGAAGGCACACTGATTACAGGAAGTTGTTTTTTCTCTCTTTCTGGTCAAGCACCAGTTTTACAGTCTGCTTTATGGGATACAACAGAATGCAGTTAATTCTCTGAAGAACATAAGGTAGGCACATAGCATTTGGTTAATAGTGGCAGTTATTCTTAACTGCTAAAAGGAGCTTTGAATGATTCTTTAGTCTAAGGTCAAATACTAACAGGTTACATAGTAATAATAATAATAATAATAATAATAATAATAATAATAATAATAATAATAATAATAATGATGTTTATTCTTCTTTCCCACATGCTTAAATAACCTANAAGAGGAGAGGAAGAAAGAACATGAATCAAATATGGAAGCAGAGAGAGAGTACCAAGAAAGGGTACAGTTCATTCTGTCAATGCCCAACGAGTCCATAGTGAAGCCCCCCACTACGAAAAAAGCACTAATGCCTGACTCTTAAGGGCATCACTCACTACAATGTATTAGCTCACTCAGTTGCCTTTAGAAACATTTTCTTAGGATGCTTACACCTAACTTGAGTTGGAAGAACTCTCTCCACTTGTGGTACTCAAAGCATTTAACTGGAAATTACAAGACACATAGTTTTTTAGGATTTATTTTTCTCCCATGGATTTTTTTTTTTACAAATCTGACCCAATCCAAAGTGCTTGACATTTTAATTCAAGAATACTTTCTGCCCTCTGCAATGTGATGGTGTATTATTATGACATGAATAATGCACAGACATTCTTTTAAACCTGCACAAAGAAAATTTGTAGAAAACTTTGAGCAAACCTTTATTAAAATGCCTTTCAAACTAAAAATATTTGCAAAATCCTTTTCTTTGTATTTAGATACAGAGTATAAAACTCTGAATGTATTTTACTGTGGGATGAACATTTAAAAGCTGATATTCTTTTGCATAGATTCTGGTAGTTGTTGAATGATCAGTGGAGGGAGTGACCCAGCTGCTCCCCACAGCACTGCCCTTGGCCACCTCCTTGCTATGTATTTAATTAGTTTTTCCTCTGTCCTTTTCCCTCACAGGAGGGAAAAATCCATGTAAAACCTCTCATCCTTTCTTGCTTACAGGCTTCATGGCATTTGGAAATGTTTTATATTCTTTTTTTTTTTTTCCATTTTTCCATGAGTCTTTGCTGCTGCTTATCTGCAGCTGTTCTTCTGTCCTGCAGCTTTTCATCTTCTCCCATCGTTCCTCCAGCTCCTGCTTTTTCACCCTTTTCTTCAGAACCTTCCATCTCTCACTGACCACTTCCTCTACCGTTTTTGTCCTCCCACCCTCCTTTTCAGCATGTGGCTCCCTGCTGGCAAACACGTTGTGTTTTTGTTGTGTGAGAACATGAATGGATGCACAGAGGAGCCAGTAAACAGCTGGAATCAGAGCTCAGGAGCCCCAGATCCCAGACATCTTGGAACAAATCAAGAAGAAACAGCCTGCAAAGTTGTCTCATCTTGGTTTAAAGCAGACACCAAGTTGACAAATGCTTTTTTTTCTCTTCCTGTGGAGAAAAGATCTAGGTGGAGATCTATTAATCTGAAACAGTATCAGTGGTCTTTGAGCAATTCAGCTAATTCTGGGTGTAAGTGGTGGGAGAACCTGGCCCTGCTGAGGAGAAAAAGGAGTGTGGTGGGATTTTATTGTTGCTTACAGACAAAACTTCCTGAGTCAGCAGATGGGAGAGAGACAAGTCCACTGGACATGTTGCCATCCTGACAGACCAGAGCAGTGTCTCTCACATCTTGTTCCTTGGATTCCTTGGATCCAAACAGGGTTTTTCCTACAGATACTGAGGAAGGAGGCTTCCAAGAAGGTGAAGCATCGGTCTGGGAGAGGCAGGTTGGCTCAGGATGTCGAGCCCTTACACAGAGCTTTTCAGCAGCCATCTCCAAAGCTACACAGAGGCCACCAGAGCTGCTCCTCCTGTTTTGCAGGTGGGAAATAGTTTCATCAGTGCAGAGAGCTGAGGTAGTCATAGGTCTGTGCTCTCACCACTGAGGCAAATTGGCAGAATGATTAAGGGATTAATTTCCTGGTCTGCCGCAGACTCCTGGAGTAGCCCGTGCAAGCAATGTAGATTTTCCTTTACTATTGTGACCTCTCTTTGAAAAATGAAGATAATAGCACATTCAGAATTCCAGGATTAATTAAAGCATGTTATTAAAGGCTGTGACATTTGTTGGGTACACCAGATATGAGAGATAAAAAAAATACCACATTGGTGAGCTTTGTGAATTCAAATCATCCAGAACCATAATAAATCTCCTTTTTTAATAAAATAATAACTCAGAAGAGGTGGTCAGAGCTATCAAACATTTATAGAGTGTCTGAGCTCCTGCTCCTGGAGGCAAATTTCCTCTGCAGTGAACATGAGGTCTGCACAAGATTAAAAGATCAGGCTGGAAGAAGTTTGCCTTCAGCGGGAGTGAATTCCCATGGGATAGCGGACAACTAAACTCTTCTGAGAGAGAGCTGTTGGTGGATGAATGTGTTTCTGGGGCTAAGCCCTTTGCTGCCAAGTGCTTTGTAGGATTCAGGCTGGTCCAGAAGAACTGGTGAGGCTGGGTGTCTCAGAGCCTCCTTGAGAGGCACCTTCTCGCTGCCCCTCACAGTCAGGTGAGCCACGCCGTGAGAATGATTTTCTCTGTCAAGACTGAAGGGTTTTCTTAATCCTGCTGATTTCCATCTCCTTCCAGCTCCTTGGATGTCCCTGCAGTAAACTGGGCAAACAGGGCACCAAGCAGAATGTGCTTCAAAGTGCGGCCGTGCCTTTGTCTGCCTCGGGCCAGCGCTCACGTTTCACTTCTGACTTAGAGGTCACCGGGCAGTAAGGATCGAAACGGATCTGGAATTGTGGCTTGCAGGTGCCAGGAGCCTCCAGAGCATTGTCTGCTGCTCCTGAGCGTGGCATTTCCTGCCCCGGTGAGCAATCCTGCAGGCAAACCAGCTATTAAACCCTGAGC
This sequence comes from Picathartes gymnocephalus, assembly GCA_013390045.1. Classification (NCBI taxonomy): domain Eukaryota; kingdom Metazoa; phylum Chordata; class Aves; order Passeriformes; family Picathartidae; genus Picathartes; species Picathartes gymnocephalus. Next base: position 54,798 of record WEKY01025868.1, read on the forward strand.
ACTGGTCAGGGAAGCAGCCTGGCCCAGGGCAGGGTGAGCTTGGCCTGCACCAAGGCTCAGAGCCACGCACAGACACAACCACTGGCATTTAGAAACCTGGCAGTTACAGCCTCTTCACTTAGACACGTACCAGAGCTTTGCAAAATACCCTTCCCTGTACTTTTTAATTAAATTTGTGGCGGTGACGGAGGAAGAGGTGTGGAGCGTGTGGGTGACTTGCCTGATCAAATCACCCCACACTCACTCCAGGGTTTGAATCCTCAGCACATCCTAAGGCTTTAAGACATTTCTACATGGACCCATCGGCTTACAAGGGCTTGGATACTGACCCCAGGGCTTTCCACGGAGATGTTTTTGGCCACACACAAGATGATGATCTCTGGAGTAGCTCCCTGTGCCCCTGTGGCATGGTGCTGGCTTGGTCCCTGCTCCCTGGGGCTGGGCTGCAGGGCTTTGGACAGAATCCGTTCTATTTGCAGGAATGTTAATTATTCATTGCTTTAACACCTGGAATAATTTATCATTGCTTTAACCCAGGTAGGAGCACTTGCTGCAGAACCACACTCAGGGTATGGTGACTCTGCCAGACCCCAGGGCTGTGCCTAGAGGTAGCATGTGGTGACTTGTGTGTGGCCTGGGAGGAGTGAAATCCAGATCTGAGGTCTTTGGGACATCTTTGCATGCAAAAATTCAGGAGCTGAGGTTGCACTTAGCAACGGCCAGCTCTGTTCTGATGACATTTAGAGCTGTCAGAATTGATGCTCCTCACTGTCCTGTGCCATCCTCTGTCCATCCATCCATCCGTTCCTGGGGGTCTCCATGTGTCATTACAACACAGGGACAAGGCTGGGACCTTAAAATGAACCATCCTTGCAAAGAATCCACTGGCTGTGCTTCAAGAGTTAAAAAACCCTGGTATTTAGCTCATTTTTACCTCAAGGTGCCTTCCCCATGAATGCAAGAGGGGATACCATAAACTGCTATTGAAGAGCCCGTGCTTGTTAAATTTGATGAAAACAAGTCTTGATTCCCAAATGGAAAGAAGCCTCTATCTCCTGGAGGAGACAGTTTCCAGCAACTCAGCAGTTAGGATGTTCTTCAGGGATTCTCTATGTATTTTGGGGTTTTTAGTTTCTGAGTTTAATTAAAGTTTTGGATTAATGGAGAATCACATGTGACACCAGCTGGTATTTCATGGGAATGGCTGTATTCTGCCTCTGGGCTATCACTGCTACCCTGGCTTCACTGAAAGCTTTGCTTCTAATTGCACCAGTGCTCCACGTTTTGTTTCTGCAGTTGATTTAATGAAATGAGAAGAGCAAGTTTTGTTTGCTTGACAAAGCTCTCTTGGAGGCTTTGCACAGATTACTCTGTCAGATTTTCCCAGGGTAAATTCTAGACATGGTGCAGTTCTTTCCTCCCCTTCTTTCCTCCTTCCCAGGCTTCCCCCAGAGCCACCTGCAATTTTTAAATTTGGATTCATCAAGGATTATCAGAGCTGGAAAAGAGAGATATCTGCAATGCTGGCTGTCCTTTCACCACATCAGCACTGCTGCCTGCCAGGCTCTGGGGTGGAAAAGGGAAAATGTGACAACGGGGAGAGTTTCGTGCCCCAGGGGACAAGAAGCAGAGTGTGAGATGCCACCAGTGATCCCTTTGAGGAAAGGCTGTGGGTGCCCTGTGAGTGGCACAGCCTGAAACCACAGGAGGAGGGATCCCAGTGACGGAGTAAACAACTGTGACAGAGAACAGGATCCGCTGAGCGTGGTTTCTGCCTGCTCAGTTAATATGCAAAATACCTTGAATGATAAAGAATAGCAGTAGTGGTTAATTAGGAATACTTTGCATTTCATTCTCCTTCTCAGGCTCTGAAAGTGCCGTATAAGCATGAATTGCAGAACAGGGTGCTCCCGTGGGATGGAGGGAGGCAGCACGGCCACGGATTGACAGGCTGGGATCAATGTCTGGCTGTTGCCGTGGGAGTTGCAATTGCTGCCATCGGTGTCGGAGTGACACACAAGCAGCGCCCAGGAGCAGTGGTGCTGCTGGGACCCCAAAACCACCTGCAGGCAGGAGAAGACAGAGAAAAACCTATCCCTGGCACGCTCCCTGAGTGGATTTCCAGTGGGCTCACGAGGACAGGTGCGTCCTGGCAAAGGACACCGCAGTAATGCCGTCTCTCACTCCCCAAAGCGTGGGTGATCCCCAGAGGCCGGCGGGGGATGGAAAACCCGAAAACCACCAAGGGGCACCTGCTTGGGGTTTAATTACTCTTCTTCTGTGAGAAAGGAAGATGGATAAATGGCAAAAAACCCCAAAAACCCCAAACGCAGCACCAACCTGCACTGCCGAGGGGACTCTGCCCGGGGGGCGCCGGAGCCGGGCGGGATGCTGAGGACCGCCGGGGAAACGGCCGGGAAAAAAAAAATTATTAAAAAGAGCTTTAAAAAAAAGAAACAAAAATAAAAGCCGACAGGAAGGGAAGCGAAGGGAGCCGAGCCGACCCGCCCCATACCTGAGCGGGGCGCGGCGGAGGCGGAGCAGCGCTGCCTCCTCCTCCTTCTTCTCCTCCTCCTCCTCCTGCTGCTGCCGCTCCCTTCGCTTCCCGTGCCCGTGCCCGCGCCCGGCCGGCCGCGGCGGTGTAAAGGTCGGAGCGCCGGTGTGCCGGAGTGTCCGTGTGTCCGTGCGGCGCTCGGTCCGGCCGCCCGCCGCCCCCATGCCCCGCGCCTAGCGCCGCCCGCCTCGGCCATGTCCGCCGCGCAGCTCTACACCAAGGTGAGCGGGGACGGGGCGCGGGGCGCTCCGCGGGTTCCTCTCCGTGTTCCGCCTGTCCTCGGAGGGAGGCTGCTGCCCAGTCCTGGGGGGACACCGCAACTTTCCCCGCACCCGCCGGGACGGCGGCCGCAGGTGCGCGGGATGCGGAGGGGGCATCCCCGGCGTCCCCCCGCGGGTCCCGGTCCCGTCCCGGGCCCCTTCCCGGTCCCCTCCTGGTCCTCTGACGTTTCACCCACCCGGTTCTTTGCGCTGGAGGGTGAACTTCGCCCGCGGGTCCCGCTGGTGGCGGCGGTGGCCTCGCCCTCTGTGCGCTCCGTCACCTGCGCGGCCAAAACACTCTCAGCTTCCCCAGATCCCCCTGGAATAATTCTTCCCTGCTGTATTCCTAAAGCCCCGGGGTGGAGGGGTAGGAAGGTGCAGCCCTTGGAATCACAGAATGGCAGAGTGAGTGCCGTAACTCACCGAAACGCTTCTGAGGTGTCCGGTTTCCAGAGTCCTTTTTGTTCCGCGACTCCTGCGGTGAGGTCCCTTGGCAGGGGTGCGATGGGACGCACCCGCTTCCTCATGGCAGCCAGGGCAGGTGGCACGGCTGGTGGCCTGGCTGGGCACCGCGCCCCGACGGGCCCGACGCTTCCCAGAGGGAAGATTTGCTCCTAAAAATTGATCGTGGTGGTAACTGGAGGCTCAGGTGGTGCTGTTTAAGCAAAGCCTGAGGTCTGGACTAGAAAAATCGCTGTTTCCACTCTGGTTTTAATTTTCTTTTTTTTTTTTTCGTTATTTTGTGGCCGTGAGGTACTTGGGTTATTCCCAGCCCTTGGCCAGCCCAGGCTGTGGATGCCTCCCACACAGTTCGGGGCTTTCCGCCCCTCTTCCCAGGGAGAGGTTTGTGTCGAGAGAGATCTTTGCCGATTGACTTGTCCCGGTGAAAGGGCTTCTCGCGGGCAGTGCAGGATCGCCTGTTCCGGACCTCTCTGCGGTGTGGAGAGAGCCCTCTCCCTGTGCTCTGCATCTTCCCAGGGCAGCCGGGATGCGGGGAGTGCGCTCTGTCAAAGCCATCGGTAACGCCGGGCAGGGGCTCCTCGGGAGGAGTGCCCTTGGCTTCAGAAAGGGTTTTGCTGTGTGGAGTGTCAGCATCGTCTGTTGTCATAATGAGAATTTTAGTGTTTTAGAGTCTTCCTGCCACCGTGGTCAGCTCATGGAGGTGCTGCCGGATTGGCACCGGGAACCACTTTCTGTCCCCCGGGCGTAACTTTGCTGCAGATTTCTGCTTCTGCAACTCATTTTGCCAACAGCTTTTTTTATGTAATGTCGGGGGTTGCCACGTATCTTTTTTTTTTTTTTTGGTTTTTTTTTGGCTGTCGCTGTCAAAGGGATGCGGGATGAATGGTGAATCCGGCAGCTCCTCCTCTGAACCTGTGGGGATTGCAGGAGCCCCGCTGGACTGAGCCGGGCTGGCTGTGAGCAGGATGACCTCCATCCTTCTCGGGAGCACGTTAAAAGCAAAGTTTGGAAAATCTTTTTCCCTTGGAACATCCAGGGAAGAGCAGAAGGAAAGCTGTGGCTGAACGGCTCTGACGTGCCGACCGCAGCAGCTCTCAGGATGAGTGCGTGGATGTGATGGCAAGCATCCCTGGGGAGGAGGGAGGCTGGCTCCCAGTCCTGCGTTATCCCTGTTGATGGGCTGATTAAATCAACCTGGTTAATTGATTTGTAACTCGGTGAGCAGGTGGTTAACCTGCGTTGTCTTTTTCTGTGCTGCCTTGGTTTATATTCCTGTTGATCTCCTAAACAGGTGTAAGCTGCCTCCAGGGGCGTTGCTCAGGCTCCTGTTGCTGTACAGGGACTTTCTGGTGAGGGAGTGGAGGGGATTTGGTGGCAACATGTGTGTGTGGTGAACTTTATTTTCAGTAACAACAAAGCTTCTCAGTGAGAGCAGGTGTTTCAGCACTGGCCCTCCCGTTGCCCGTCAGTTTTGCAGGGACATCCTAGGGGTGCAGCTGGTGTTCCAGGTGCACTGGAACCCACAAGGGCCGTCTGTGCAGCTGACTCACGGTGAAATTTAGGACTGTCCTGCTGGGCTGTCTGCTGCGTGGGGCCTCTGCGCCAGCTCTGGCCTTTGAAGCAGCAGGAAAAAATGTTTCCTGTGACTCTGAGAGTACAAGGAAAAGATCAAAGAAGGCTTAAAACCCACAACAAACCCGAGAGCCTCGAGGCGCTGAGCCTGGTGGTGGCGGTGGCTGCTGGAGATCCCCGAGGGGAAGGGGATTTGTTGGTCTCTGGCTCCAAGGAAGGTCCTGGTGCTCACCTGCCCATCAGCAGGAGGTGGATAACCAAGGGCAGAGCTGGGGTCTCCTGGATCACCCTCCTGGGGCGAGGGTGCAGAGGAGGAGGAGGTTGATGATCCAGAATCAATACAGCTGCCTTGCTGAGAGCCTGTTGATCCCACGTGTGCCGTGGCGTTAGCACAGCTACAACTGTGCCTTCCTCTGAGTCATTCCTCCTGCTGGAACCAGGATGAGGGAAAACTGCTGAGGAGCCGCTTCCGAGCATCCAGGTGGGAATTCTCAGGTCTCCTTTCTGCTGAACTGCAGCGGGAGCTGGCGTGTCTTGTGTGGAGAGCCCCCAGCTTCCACATGGTGCTTGCAGAAGGTTTTCTGGGACCCTGTGGGGACATGGAGTAGTTTCTTGGCGTGTGAGTTCATCACAATGGTGATGAATTTGATGTGTTAGGCTGGGCATTGGCCTGGGGAGCACTTGGTCGGGAGAGGAGCCCACCCTGGGAACACCAGCAGCTGTGAGCTTCTGCTGGAGGCCTTCTCCACGGGATGCCTCACTGAGCCCCTTCAAGATCAGGGCTGACTGGTGTTTAATAGCCCCCATCAAGCAGGATAATTAATAGCTCTGCCTAATTATGAGCAGGAGGGTAGTTCCAAAACCGCCTCAACCTTCAAGCATGTAGGGCTCCGCTCTGGAGTTATGGAGAGACCATTCTCCCTTCTCACTCCCAGTGCTCTGGGGACTCTGGGATTGCCTGGCCGTGGGTTTTATTTTGTGGCAGAATCCAACAGGAGTTTGGTGCGTGTCCCAGCAGAAGGGGAGCTCTGTGGCAGAGGATGCAGACCTGCTCCTGGAGCTGCTGGCACCAGCCTGTGCAAGAGGAATAGGGCAGGTGGTGGTACCAAGGATTCCAGCCTGCCAAAACCTGTTCCAGGTGGAGAGCTAGACAAACTTTGCCTAATCTGTGCCTTGCCCAGGAGACATCTTTCTAAAGCTGCTGGCCCTGCTCCTGCCACTTTCCTGATGTGCCCAGCTGCAGCACTGCCCGGACAAACCGGTTGCTGCTGGGCAGGGGAGTTTCTCAAATCCTCTTTACCTGCAACAGGAGGCCAAGGCAGCCCCTGAGCCTGTGCATGTGCCAGCGTGACCCTGCCGTGGCACAACGGGATGCTCTGCGCCCTGGGCTGGGCGCTGGGCTGGAGGGATGGACATCACCCATGGAAGGTGCCTTCTCCAGCACTGGGGGTGATTTGCAGCCCCGAACCAGAAATTAGAGTTTTTTGCATGGCTGGGCTTTGTGGTGTTGTAAGGGGAAGCTCTTCGTATGACAAAAACAACTGTAATTGCTTTGGCTTCTGGATGTTCTGCTCTCTTCAAGGTGCTCCTTAAAATATGTTAATTGTCCTTGTAAGTGTAGCCTGTGAACCTCATGCGAAACAGTGCTTCTGCCAGGCTAGGGAATAAGCTGTGTTTCTGCTCCTGGGCTGTTGTGCAGCTCAAGATACGCTCTTCAGAAGGTCTGCAAGCTCTGGGTAAATAAGAAACCAGGGTATTTATTTTTCATACTATCTTTTTATCCCTCTGATTGTGCAAAGTGGCTGCTATTTGCCAAGTATGTTCTTACAGACGATGGAACTTGATGCGTTAAAAAAAATCCTCTTCTAATGGCTAGTGCTGGGTGTAGAAAACTCTCTGGTTTTCGCTTGAAGTTGTATTAAATGAAGTAGCTGGAATGAATTGGTGGTTTCTGACCCTGGGGAGAAACTTTTCAAAAGTGCATAAATGCTGCCAGTGTGATCAGACACTGATTGAGTCAGTGAGTTGGCATAAACCTTCTGGCATAAAACCTCCTGAAAATTATTTATCCTGCACAGCTCGGGGAGGATTCATCACGTGCCTGTGTGCTGGTTTGGGGCTGAGAAGCCGTGTGGGAAGGAGGGAGAAGATTTTCTGTGGATTGTGTAGAACAAATCTCTGGGAGTAATTGGGGTCCAGTCCCAGGACATCCACAGGAGGCTGCAGAGCTCCTGAACCCCCGCTGCTGCCATTGCAGCTCCTGTTGGGAAAAACAGGTTATAGCTGAAGGTTTTTGCCTTTTTTTTTCTTCTTTATTGTAGATGATGAGAACATGTCTGGGCCATGCCACAAAGGGCAGGGACAGCTCGGAGGCCACGCTGTTGTTTTTTTTTTTTTTTTTTTTATTTACGGATAGAGCTGAAGGAACCGGGTCCCTCGGCATCCCCGGGCTCCTGCCTCATTATGAGCTGCAGTGGCAGAGAGAAAACCATTGAAATGTAAACTGGGATTGCTCCAGCCAGCTCTCTGCAGCTGGGGACCGTGCCAAGGGCACGGCCAGCGCCGCAGCCGCTCGGGGCCCCTCGGCTTCCCCGCGGTGGCACGGGGCGCAGGAAGGCAGGGCGCAGCCTGGGGCTTAAATGTCCTTCAGTCCACTGGGGCTGGGCCTCCAGAGGATCCGAGGGGGGTGAGGGGTTGTGGCGTGGGGGGCATTTCCCTCCGTCGATGGGCAGGGCACGGCCGGAGTTCAGCCCGTGCTCTCCTGGCCCCGCGTGGGCGCGCGTCCCACCACAGCGCGCGCTGCTCCAGGGGCTTCGTGCTGCAAAAATAACCCCGTTTCCCTCTCTTGTTGGCGCAGTTTTTCATCTCGGACGCGCATTTAATGACTCGGGCCAGATGAGAGCCACTGGGAACTGGGAGCTCGGTGCAGGTGCTGGGGCACAGCCCCAGGAACGATTCCAGCGGGGTTAATTAGCTAGATCCCAGCTGCATGCCCTCTTGCTGGTTGGGATTAATCAGCTTGCTCTTTATTAAAAAAAAAAAAACAAAACCAAAACAACAAACTATTTTTGAGAATTTCTGCCCTGATTCTGCTCCAAGGGTGTGGAAGTGTGGAAATCCCAGTGCGAGCAAGCCCAAGTTGCAGTGATTTGCTGGGTGAACTCCAGGGTGAAGGATGGGAACAGCAGTGGGTCTGAGGCGGTTCTGTGCTGGCTCTTGTGGGATTGGGTGGGATGTGTCGTTCCTGCCCTTTCCTGCCCTGAGGAAGGAGTTTATCCAAGGTTATTTTTTGCAGGCAGCCTGGCTGCTGTTGAGGAATGTATTTACAGGGGAGGATTTTTTTTGCTTTGTTGTTCTTTCTTGCTGCCAGTTACCAGGCATAGAAAACAATGACCCTGAACGTGAACTCGTGCATCTCTTCTGGTGACCAAGAAAGAAGGCTGTGACTGTGTTTTTATACCTAACATGTTTAAACTTCTCAGTTTGCTGTAATGCAGTGCAGTTCTAGACGTGCTGGACTTCTGGTTTACACACCAGTTATTCTGAGGCCCTGTCCAACACAGGGGTAATGTACCCTTACTGTGATCGTAGCTGTCCTGCAGGGAATCCACAGGAGTAGCCCCACTTGAGCATGAAGGTGGACTTTGGACCTTCTGAGTTAGCCAGCGGTGTAATAAATATCAGGTAATGCAAGTGAACCTCTGAGCTGGGTGTTTTTGTGTGGTGCTGTTGCCTGATCTTTGACCCTTCCTGCACACAGAGGAGTTCTGGGGTGGTTAAAGGATCATCAGAGTGAACTAAACCCAGCTCAGGAAAATGCCTGCTGCATTATTGCAGCAAAACCTCAAGCTGTGGCAGACACCTGAAATGTTTGCAGAACACTTTAGGGAAGAATTTGCTACTTACCAAAACTGGAAAAAGTTCCCTGTGAGCTTTCTGTGTCTCAAGTTGGTTGTAAAGCTGTTGCCCTCATACATGCTCTAAGACACCTCTTGTGGGGTTGGGGTGGGTTTTGGCTTAGCCTGAACCTTCAGGTATGAGCAGGGCCCTGTCCCGAGATGGTGGCAGGGCTGGGGAGGAGCAGAGTTGGTGGGTGATGGGCTTTTCCTCGTGTGAACACTCTTTAATGTGTTGTCTGGGTCACGGTAAACTCACCATCACCAATTCTACTAATGAAGCTTTTGAGGGATTGGAATTTCTGTTCTTTGCCATTCCTGTGGGATCCAGAGAGTTTGGAGAGGAGCATCCCTACGGGGAAGAGCCTGCAGCCTGGAAATGTGACTTTTTCTCCAGCTGTGCTCTCCTTTTGTCCTTGGTTTGTCCATGTCTGAAGCCTTCTCCCGTTGAGTGAAACCTGGGAGTCATGGGAATGAGTTGAACACGTCCAAGTATGGACTCTGGGACTGCCAGAACTGTAAGCAGCATAGATCTATAAACTCTCACTGTGAGCAGAATGAGACCTTAATGGCAGGTGATGACTCCCAGACCCATGGAAGTTGCAGGGTGGTGGGATGGCTCCTCCAGCAGCGTGTGCTCCCGACCTGCTGTGCCACCATCCTTTTGCCGTTTTTAACCAAACCCCATCTGATTTTAACCAGACCCCATCTGATTTTCCTTTTTTTTTTTTTTTTAAATTTTTATTTTTTAGATTTATTAGTTTTCTCCTGCCTGAGCAGTTTTGTTTTTTTTTTTGTAGCACTGACTTGTAGTTCCCTGTTGCTTCAGGCCCTGCTCTGGCAGTTCCAGGAGATCAACAGCATCACTGTGCAACCCCTCTGGCTGCCCTCCCTGGCTCTGCGTGGGGCAGGGCAGGTTGTAGGACACCCTGTTCGTGTCCTCCTCAATGTAAAGCCCTCACCTCCCTCTCTTCGTGTTCCCACACAGGTGCTGGTGGTGGCATCAGTGGGGTGACTTTGCCTTCTCTGGGGTGCTCCAGGTGTTTGGTGCTGCCATGGATCCTCACTGGGAGATGTGTGCTGTGTCATGGAATCCCAGGATGGTTTGGGTTGGATGAGACATTTAAACCCCACCCAGTGTCACCCCCTGCCACGGGCAGGGGCACCTCCCACTGTCCCAGGCTGCTCCCAGCCCCAGTGTCCAGCCTGGCCTTGGGCACTGCCAGGGATCCAGGGGCAGCCACAGCAAATCTGGGGAACTGGAAACCTCTGTCCATCCCGACTTTTGGAAATATTTCTTGACTCTCACCCACAAGTCTCCCTTCACCACAGCTTGGCTGTTCCTTGAGAGCATCCTCTGCAGATTTGGGGTTGACCAACCCTTTCAGAGCAGTTCCCACCCTGCTGGACCACGGGCAGCCCACGAAGGGATGAGCCCCACGCCTTGGTGGAGCACTTCATGCCCAGCTGATGCCAGCCTTCCCCCTTGCCGTGAGTCACTGCCTCCTGGAAGTGTCACGGCGTGGTGAGGTGCTGGTAGGATGTGCTAACCACCACTTACAGGGCTGCTGGGAGCGGGATGTGCTGTGGGTGAATCACTGCTTATCACAACAGCGCGTTACACCTCAGGGATGTGGCCCAGCGAGTCACCGCTCTTCAAAGAGGAAAAAAAAGAAGGCCCTTGGTGTATTTAAAGATGGCTTTTTAAAAATCACGGGAATGTCCGGTTCGTTCTGGAAGCCCCACGGGGATTGGTTTCAGGTGGAGCAGGCAAACCTCCAGCTGCCAGAGCAGTTTGGGTGTGAGCAAACACCTGGGGCTGCTGACATGTTTATTAGCAAATGAGTGTCAAAAAAGGGCTTTAAAATAAAATAGAAATAAAAAAATTTGATCCCCATGCCTGCTGAGGAGCTGGTCCTTGATGCTACACCCCAGGCGAGCATTGTTGGTGCAAGCACATCTCAGGGATGCCAGGATGCTGAGGTGATAGAAGTTGTAGTTTTCAATCTAATTAAGCTGAGTAAGTCCTGGTGGATTGATGCTGCTTAATTACTGTGAGCTCTGGGCAGCCGGGTGCTGTGGGTGTTGCTGTTCTTTGCACAGTTGGTGCCCTGGGCATGGCGTGGGGCTCGTTCAGGGACACTCAATCTCCTGGTGGGGTGGGCATGGAGAGCTGGAGGTGGCTTTAATGTGACAGCACTGGGCTGCTGTGGTCTTGGTTTGGTCCCACATCTCCTGGTAGGACCATGTGTCCTGTTCTGCTGGAGGAGAAGGTTCTGCTGCAGAGCCACACAGTCCTGGGTGGGAGGTGGATGTGGGAATACTGGTGTGGCTCCGGCCAGCCTTTCCCACAGCTGTGGAGTGCCTGTTTGTTGCTTAGCTGATGCCTCTTTCACCACCGCGGTCAGTGGTAAGAAATAAAATAATGAAAGAAATTGAATATAAACAGCCTTCTATCCAGAGCTGGGTTGGTGTCTCATGTCTTTGTGCTGTCCCTTTGCTTTCCTGTCTCACCTGGCCTTGGAAGAAATCAGTTCTCTGCTGGGTTAGACTGTGAACACCTGCACCATCATCTTGTAAGTAATGGTACCCACGTGTCTTAGCTGAAGCAAGACCTGTAACACCACAAAAAACCTCTCGGGGAAAGCAGGTCTGCATGAGGTGTGAGCGTCTCACCTGTGTGCTCTCAGGGCTGTCTGCAGGGCCTCCCCTTCTGTGAGCTGGGCTTTTCTCCCCGTGTCTTTCAGGGAGCAGAGGTCCCAGGGGGATGGACCTGCCCCGGGCTCTCCTGCAGCACGTTTTGTAGCCCTGGGCAGCATAAAGACACTGGCCAGAGATAAGCAACTCATCATACCTCGCTCCTCCTGTCAACCCTGGAAGCACCAGGTTTGAAATCTGTTGCTCCCCCTCTTCCTTCTCCTTGTTGTCTCTTTCCTTCTGCTCTCCGAAGCATTTGTTTTTATTTGGATCCGGCCCCGGCAAGGAGACAAAGCTGTTCGTTCCTGTGCGGAGCGGTGAGGGCGGCGCTGGTGCTCTGCCTGCCCTGCCGCGGTGGCCGGAGGCAGAGCCCTTAAATAAAACACTCTGTTTAAGAAACAAACCAGAGGGAAGGAGAAAAACCGAGGTGTCTTAAGCGTGCAGGTCCCAATTCCCTAAACCCCTGGTGCTGAGGGTTAAAGGGCTGGTGCTTTGGGTGCAGCCGGTGGCAGGGACGGCTGCGGAATTCACCCTCGGGGCAGCTGCTGCTGCCTGGCTGCTTTGAAGCCTCCTGTGCTCCTGCCATGCCAAAATAAACCCGGAGCCGAGGCTGTCAGGGCTAATCTTCATCTCTCCGCACTTTGCCCTGCCCGCTGCTGCTCCGGGGAGGGACGGCTGTGCTGGCACCCCGCGGGTTTCGGGGAGCCCTCCCGAGCCTGGGCACCGTCCCCGTGGTGGACACCAGCCGTGCTGACCAGCTTCGAGCCACCTGAACTGCCCGTTTGCTTGACCACCGGGGTGGGCCTGAGGCATCCTGTGTAATCAAACCTGCCTGAGTTTCCCCTTTCAGCACTCAGAATCACAAGGTTGGAAGAGACCTCCAGGATCATTGAGTCCAAGCCACCCCTAACACCTCAACCAAACCGTGGCACCGAGTGCCACATGCAGCCTTGTCCTAAACACACCCAGAGATGGTGACTCCACCACCTCCCCAGGCAGAGCATTCCAATACTTTATCACCCTTTCTCTAAAGAACATTTTCCTAATATCCAGCCTATATTTCCCTTGGCTCAGCTCAAGTCCTCTGTGCTGGAAAAGGTGGGGATGGCTGAGCCTGCTGCAGGCTGAGCGAGTTGCAGTCCCCAAAAACGAGCTGCAAGCGGGGTTTGCCTCCCCAAACACTGCTCCACCCAAAATAGAGGTTTGCATCCCAAAGCCCACCACCAGGCGTTTAAAACACTGCTCTCACCCAAATGGAACCTCCCCGGGCCCTCTCTTTTTTCTTTTTTTTTTTTTTTTAATGGAACTTGCAAGATTACTGCCAGTGAGTAGGCAGCTCAATAGCAATTAAAGGTACATTTCTAAAAAAGAACCATCACATAAGGTGGCATTGTAGGACACAATTCAACCTAAGCAACAGTGGGCAATGCATTAGCCACAGTGTTGCTGGTGGAGAATTCAGAATTATTTNTTTTAAATATTATTTTAATGTATTACTTTATTTTTTTGACTGAAAAAGGTGCTGTCTGCTGCCAGCCTTTGCTCTGGTACAAAGTTTCAGCACTGGGAGGTCACGTGAGGTAAATCAGCAAAATGCAAACCCTGCTGTTTCTGACTAAACTTTGCCCGGATCTCACCTAATCACCAACCTGAGCTCTAACTCTTTTCCTGTGAGGAAGCAGCTCAGCCCCAGATCAGCACTGGAACAGCCTTTGTCCCAGCTGAGCATCCTTCCAGGGTCCTGGCATCCTTCTGCTCCAAAGTGTGATATTTTTGAACCCTTTGGATATAACTCATGCCCGAGAGATTTCTTGCTGTTACATCCCGGTTTTTAAATGGTATTTTCTCTTTTTCTGGGTAGCAGGTTTACTGCTTTTTTGTCCTTTTTTTTT
>WEKY01025868.1:68160-160511 GCA_013390045.1 Picathartes gymnocephalus
TTTTTTTGGGTCTGATACGAATTCTGCTTTACTTTTCAGTCGTTTGACAGACATTACCCAAGTTTAGGCTGTCATTAACCCCCAGCAGGATAGTTTTTGGTGTCTCTGTGTGAAGAGCAGGCTGGGTGTTGTGGCTGATAGAAAATCTTGCCTGTGCACAAGTGTTTTTAACTGAGGGACCACTCTGCTCTCACAGCTAGTGAGGTTTCATCCTCCGAGCAACTCTGAAGGCAGTTTCTTGTCCCTCCTCTTTCAGTACCAAGAGCTGAGTGTTTCCAAAGGAAAAACCTTCCAACAAAACGATTTAATTCTCCTCGGTAACGTTTCGGGCGCAATCTGTTGGCGACTCTTTTATCTGGCGTGCCATCTCTCGGCTTATAACCCTCTTTGATGTGGCTCGTTCAGGGGAAAAATGGCATTACATACTACCTCAATCATTCAGATGTCAGGGAGGATATTGCATTTGACTAATCGGGGGAAATTTGGGAAGATTTAGTAATGCCAGGAGACATGACCCACTTCCAGTTAAACGCTTTTCAGACAATAGGGGTTGTGCTAAGTGGTGGGGGAGGGAGAAACACTCACGGAGTAGAAAAAATTAGTAGTTATTTATAATTTTAAATCTTACTGTGCTGACCCTTTCCTCGGTTCAGGATGGGTTTGCTCTCTTTTTCTGTCTCTCTCTTTTTTTTTTTTTTTTTTTTTCCTGGAAAAGATAATAGTGATACTAACTGTCCGCTTAAGATGATGTGCATCTTAAGTACATAAAGACAGAAGAATATCAGTCCACAAAGCCAGACTTCAGTGTTTTCTTCGTGCTCCAAACCTTCAGTGTTGCTCATTCCTGGTCCTGTGAGCAGTCTGGCCAAAACCAAACAGAAACTGCAGAGGTGTAGAAGCTCTGTGATGATGTAAAACTGCAAGAAAGCCAAGCCTAGGTTTGTAGTATATAAACTTTTTCTTCAAAGGCAACAAAAGAGAACATTCTCTTAAGAGGTAACTCCGTAATTTTCAGCGCTGCAAGTTCTGTCAAGCAGCTTGTGGCTGCTGCTTTGTGCAAGGTTTTTTCTTGGCAGCCATGTGAGCTGAGCAAAAGCAAACTTACTCTGCTTAAAGCTTATTAAACCCCTTATTAAAAATAGTTCTGGTAATCCTTCTCTGGGGTATGGCGACCGCGCTTCCGTCTCGGTTTCGTGTTGTAGCTACACTCGCGTTGCAGCAAGGTGCTGCTGAGGTGCAGACACGGGGCATTGCAAGATCCTGGTGTGAACGTCCAACGTGATGGAGCAGTGCCACAGCCCACCTGAAAATGGGAAGATTGGGGCAAAAAATCCACCCTAGGGACGTGCTGGAGCTGCCGCTGGCTTCTGGAAGCAGGGGGGGGGCCAAGTCTTCAACCTTTTGTTCTTGTTTTCTCAAACGGGCTTTTTTTGCGTGATCATTCAGGTGTAGGTGTTTTTTAATGCCTCTGCTTTTGCCTGCAGCCGGGACTCCACTGCTCTCCCTCCACACTTTAAAACCCACTCTTGTTTCCTGAGCAGTTCCCCAAACGCTGTTCTTTCAAGAGCCACGTTATAATATAACTTAAAGCTTATAAATAAGCTTCAGGTATCGTTGCCGAGCAAGTTAGCACCTTCCTTGGGTTAAAATCTCGTTTCTTCTGCCTTCAAGCTCCAGAGCCAGTAGACTGACATTTTTTGGATGCATCTCCCTGTTGATAAATGCTGCTTTTACGTGCAGTTACAGAGATGGCTGGAAGAGACGTAGCCCTGACGCTTGTCTAGATAAATTAATTTCCTCTGCACGCACCTCTGGGTGTCTGAGTTGGTCACTGGGGGCTCTGAACTCCTATTCCTGCGCCCCATGAGTGGCTCAAGAGGAATTTCTGCAGCACTGGCAGTGGGTGTTGGAGCCCTGGCTGGAGCTGTGCCCGAGCCCAGAGCTCGTGTGGGCTTTGGGGCGATGGGCAGGAGCAAGGTTGCCTCCCTGCTGTCTCCCTGCTCACCCTCACCTGCCTGGGAAGCAGCTGGAAAGCTGGGAACAGCCCGAATGTACCTGGGATCTGGACGAACCTGTCCTGGCGTGAGGCTGAACTTCAGTATAGTTAATTTGTCTGGAAAGGGAAAAGGCCGATTTGGAAGGACTTGGCTTCACTCCTCCTGCTCACACAAAACAAACGTAATTTTTCAAGTCAGGGCAGAGCAAATGAGTGCAGATCTGAACCAGGGCTGATGTTTTGAAAGCTGAAGAGCTTTCGAAACACCCGAGCAGATGGAGGAGGGCCTGGCTGCATCTGCCTTACCTGCTTTAACCCCATAAACAGCACTGACCCTTGTCTCTGACGGGCTTTGTACATAATTTATGTCTGATTTGAAAGCTGGCTGCTCTGTTGACACGCTGGTCCGTGACTGAGGCTTGGAGGAGGCCCTTGGCAGTTGCAGTGCCCACGCACAGGGCTTGTGTCCCACGGCTGAGACGCACCGAGCACGTTGGAGGTGTTGGATGGGAAGCAGGCCAGTTAAAAACGGAGACGCGGCTTTTCCCACCCTTCATCTGCAGGCAGAGCTTAGGGAGAACCGAGGCCACCAGAGAAAGCCTGTGTGGGTCCCGTGCTCTGGCAACAACGCAGCAGCGAGGGCGTGGGTGGGGTGTCCGGGCTGCACCGAGCGCGGGTGTGCAAATGCAGCGGTGGCCTTTGGCTGCTCGCCCAGCCGTGAACGTCTGTGGGGTTGGGGGTGACGCCCGAGGTCTCGGTGGGGTTATGTGTCCTTTCAGGAACCTTTCAGGCCCTGCTGGTGCTGTCCTGCAGCTGTGTCCCTTGCTGTCCCTCCCTCCCACCAGGCAGGCAGGAGGCTGGCTCAGCTCTGTGAGGATGCTCTGAGCCCCCCGAGGTGGACAGCCCTGGGCTGCCCCGTGTGGGGTGAGCAGCTGCCGGGCTCTCTCTGCTTGTGTTAGACGTCCCTTCCACATGCTCACAAAGCCCTCCCCACTTCGGGGGGTTTGAGCACTTTCCGGGGATGTCTCTTGCGTTTCGCTCCTGCGGACTGGGCGTGTGGCACTGGGGATGAATTTACTGCAGCAATAAAAGGCAGGTTAGGAGCGGTAATGATATTACCTGTGGCAGTCTGTCTCACCACTGGAGCAGCCTCTATCCTTCTCTGTCTTGTGATGAGGGGAGATTTGTGGCTTATTTTTCCCTGTGTCAGTGCAAAATGGGATGTGGGCTTTCTCCTGCACATGCAGATCCTGAAAGGAGTTCAGAAGTGTTGGAGGAGCGGGGAATTCCCGGCTCAGGAGCTTTCCCAGACAGCTTTCCTGGCTGGAAACGGGGCTGTGGGGATGCTGAGGTTTGCTGGCTTCCTTTGAAACAGAGCCCAGGCCCTTGTCAGTGCTTTGCTGGTAGATGGGCAGAGGGGAAACCTCCTCTTTGAGCAGGCTGCAGTGCCTTTTGAGCAGGTTGAACTGCTTTCCTGTGAGGAGAGCTTTTGTGAAAACCAGTCCCTTGGGATTCCTCCCTGGAACATCAGTGCTGGGGTGAGCTCACTTTGTGCCTGTGCTGTGCCTGTTGGTGGCAGCCAGGCTGTCCCCAGATCCTGCGCTGCAGGCCTGGGCTTGTGTCGTGTCCTGAGTGAGGTGGCTGCTCTGAAATGCCTCAGTCCGCAGCTCTGACCCACAGCCCTGCAGCTGGGAATGCCAGCAACTGGAGGAGCACGGAAATACGGGAATTCTGCACACCCTCTGTGGGGAAATCCCAGAATTGCAGCAGGGTTTGGATGGGGAGGAACCTTAAAACTGATCTCATTCCACCCCCTGCCAAGGGCAAGGACATCTTCCACTATTCCAGGGTGCTCCAAACCCTTGGCCTCGGGCACTGCCAGGGATCCAGGGGCAGCCACAGCTGCTCTGGGCACCCTGGGCCAGGGCCTCCCCACCCTCACACACAGCAATTCCTTCCCAAGATCCCAGCCAGCCCTGCCCTCTGGCACTGGGAAGCCATTGCCTGTGTCCTGTCCCTCCATGCCTTGTCCCCAGTCCCTCTCCAATGACTGAAATCAATGGTTGAAAGCACCAAGGAAAATCCAGCGGGAGGTGAGTGCTGGGCTGGGTGTGCTCTGTGGGGCTGCCTGGCATGTGGCTTCCCAGCCTGATGCAGGGGACATCCTGTAGCTGCCATCTGGAAGTGACCCCGATTTGCAAATAGAACACAGAGAGGATGGGGAGAGGAGGGGAAATCAAATATTTGCCTTTCTGCGGCTGAATCCGTCTCGCTGATGCTCTGGTGGATCCCCCTCCTCTCACAGCCGGGTCTCTGCTCTGACCAAAGTATTTTTCTTTATACAGAGTGGGTCTTATCTCCACCGTGGCTGGGAATTGGGAGGCTGTGCTCTGACAGTGCCTTTAATAATGCTCTGACAAGGGCCCTCTGCCCCTGGCAGGGAGAAGGAGAGCCAGCCTGGCTGCCTTGTCAGGGAGCAGCAAGGTGTGAGGTGCCACAGGGAGGGGGGAGACTGCCACAGTGGCAGAGGCTGGTTTGGTATCTTGGGTGAAGAGAGTGGCATTGGGTTTGGATGGTACCTCTGCATTGCCCGTTGCCACGTCCTGGGAGGAGCAGAGGTCAGGACGTGACTTCTCTGGTCAAAAATGGGTCCCAGTGACTGTTAGAGTTACCGAGGCTGTAGTTGGAGGTTGTTTTATTGATTGAAAGTCCCACACCTGAGTTCAGTATGCCTTATTTCCATGAATTGTATTCCAATTCCCTTCTCAGTAGGTTGGGTGATGAGGATTGGGAGCCCACCTGCAGAGCTGCCCCCCGCCCTGGGCTCCACCAGCACAAGGACGTGGAGCTGCTGGAGCCACTCCAGAGGAGGCCACGGAGATGCTGCCAGGGCTGGAGCCCCTCTGCTCTGGAGGCAGCCTGGGAGAGCTGGGGCTGCTCACCTGCACAAGAGAAGGCTCCAGGGAGAGCTCCGAGCCCCTGGCAGGGCCTAAAGGGGCTCCAGGAGAGCTGCACAGGGACTGGGGACAAGGCATGGAGGGACAGGACACAGGGAATGGCTTCCCAGTGCCAGAGGGCAGGGCTGGGTGGGATCTTGGGAAGGAATTGCTGTGTGTGAGGGTGGGGAGGCCCTGGCCCAGGGTGCCCAGAGCAGCTGTGGCTGCCCCTGGATCCCTGGCAGTGTCCAAGGCCAGGCTGGACACTGGGGCTTGGAGCAGCCTGGGACAGTGGGAGGTGTCCCTGCCCATGGCAGGGGTGGCACTGGATGGGCTTCGAGGTTCTTCCCAACCCAAGCCCTTCTGGGATTCTGTGATCGTGGCATGGGATGCCTCTACAGGCCAGAGTTGCTTGTGGTTGTGTGTCTGAAAAGCTGGCTTTATTCAGGGCAGTAAGTTATAAAATGCCTGTATCTGTCCAAATTAAAGATGCTGTGGGTTACCATGAGTGCACATTGGCCCGTGGCAGTAACTGAAGCTGTGTGAGTTCAGCTGTCCCTATCCAACCACTGAGCCTTGCAGTTTGAAGGAACTCAGCTATTGGGACTGAATATTTTGTCAGAAAGGGCAGAAACCTTTGGTCTTGTACGTTCTGAACCGGGAACTCTCTGCATGGTTGGCAAAAGCTTCGCTTTTACAGCGAAATAAACTTGAAAAATGTGATGTTTATTCAAAATTTTTTTTTCTTCTTCTTTGTTTTATTCATCTACCTAGCAAAGCATGAGGTCATTCCTTAGAGGAGAGAGGGAAGTGGCAGTGCAGTGTTCGGTAGGGGTGGATTTGAGTTATTATTTGGCCCCAGTTTGAGTTGTCTTCATGCACTCCGAAGCGGCAGTAACTTCAAGGTGCATTTTCATTTGTTTTGCTGCTTCTCTAGTTAGTAATAACTCTTTTCCCCACCTTGGGTGGTAAGAGTAGGTGTAACTAAACCTTGAAACAGGTTAAATCCTTAAGCTGAGCTGATGGGACCCAGAGGCTTCGAGGCAAGCGGCACCAGCCGCTGCGTGACCAAAACTCCGTGTCCTTCCCCAAGGGAAGGGCATCCCCAAGGGAAAGGCACCCCCTGGATGGGAACTGCATTTCCTGGTGTTGGGGCAAAGCTCCCTGTGCCCGAGCCAGGGAATGTGTAGTGGGAAGAGAAATCTCCCAGCTGGGATGTCCCGGTGGCGGTGGGAAGAGCCAGAGCTGAGGCTGCCCTTGGTGGCAGCTCTGCAGCCCTGCCTGTGCCCAGGGGGAGCCTCTGCCTGTCCGAGGGAACAAAGAAAGGCTCCTGCAGCACAGGGAGGGATGTTCGTGTGGATAAATACACTTCCTGTTGGGCTAGAAATGTCCTGCGTAGATTCTTAGTTTTCTTCTTTTTTTTTTCTTTCAAATCCGTTTTTTTTAAATTTTCTCCTTCTCTTTGGGTGCTGCTTTGTTCTGTGGACACTTCAGTGCTTCACGAGAGGAGCCTTGTTTGATCTGCCTGGGAGTGTGTGTTTGTGTGCAGCTGGGGCAGCCACCCTTCCAAAGGGAAGAGATAACCTTGGATTTGCCTAACGCTTCTGGGGACGCTGCCAGACCAGGGAGGGGAAAAAATCAAAATTCAAACCAGAAGGTGAAGGCCAGAAAAGATGCATTTGGTGGTGGTGATTTTTAGTTTTATTTTGTTTTGTTGGTTTGTTGGTTTTCTAGTTTTTGTGGGTTTTTTTGGTGGTTTTTTTTTTTTTNGTTGCTTTTTTGCCTTTGTTTTTGGTTATTGTTGTTGTTTTGGGGGTTTTTTTGTTGGTTTTTTTTTGTTGTTTTGTTTTGTTTTGTTTTTTGTTTTGTTTTTAAGTGGGTGCAGGTGCCCTTCTTGCAAGCATTTTCCCACTTGGGCAGCCTTTTGCACGTTGCTCCCCTTCCCTGAGCCCTTCCTGCAGAGCACACATGCTGCTTTGCTAAAAGGCATCACCCCCCAAATCACCTTCTGAGGTTCAAAATTCAGGGATTGATGGAGGTGTTCTTTCCTGCATCCTTCCTCGTTTAAGCTTTTGTCTCCCCTACGTTTTCTTGGAGGAGATTGGATATGGGACTTAAGGAATGCTTTTCCACGGAGTTGCTTCGTGGTGTGAAAAAGAGGCTGCGGGATATCAGTGCTGGAAGATGTGGAGACCCAAAATCTCAGTATTTCAGCTGGACAGCTAAAGCTGCAAGGGAATGAGAAGGAAAACATAGCTGACTGTCCAGCCACGTTGTGCCTTGCATTTTGTATATTAAAAAGAAATCCTCCTTTTGTTCGAGTTTCCTTGGATGTGCGTTTTGAACCCGTGTTAGCACAGCGACTCCAAAATCTTGCTGATTTTTTTCCCCCCCCCGCACTGGAGAGAAGAGACAGAGTCTGTCCATTAGCATGGAGTAACTGATGGTACAAGTGCTCATCCCAGGACTGGTGCGTGGCTGCCTTGGGAGCAGCAGAGCCAGTACAAATCACACTCCCCAAATCCCTGGAAATTGCTGCAAGGAGATGAAGGAAATCTAGGAAGAATTTCTTCCATGTGAGGGTGGGGAGGCCCTGGCCCAGGGTGCCCAGAGCAGCTGTGGCTGCCCCTGGATCCCTGGCAGTGCCCAAGGCCAGGCTGGACACTGGGGCTTGGAGCAGCCTGGGACAGTGGGAGGTGTCCCTGCCCGTGGCAGGGGGTGGGCTTTGAGGTCTCTTCCCACCCAAACCATTCTGTGATTGTGTGAAAATGCAGGAGCAGTGATTCCCTCCAGGAGACCTTTTCTCTGCCCTCCCATTCCTCAGCAGCTGGGAGCTCCTGAGTGTTTGCTCACTGCCTCAGTTATTTTAATTGAACATATTTATTCCAGCTTTGTGTCTTGCCGTTCTCCAGGTCTCTCATGTCTCCTTGCTAACAGACCTCATTGCTGGAATTTTTTAATTACCTCTGGTAAAACGCTGCTCATTTAAATCCCCGGCGATCAATTTGTTTTCCTTCAGTTGCTCGGCAGTGAAGAGGATGCAGAGGTGGCCCCCCGGGGACCTTTCCAGCATAACCCTCCCGCTGGAAAACGCTGAAAAAACGTCCTGTAACTTAAAGTCAGACCCCTTTGAGTCTCACTCACGTGCCTGAGTGATGTTCCAAGAGGGGTTTTAGTGTGCCAGTTCTGGAGATGTGAGGGGTAACTGTGCAGGTTGATCAATCCAATTACTTCTTTCGGACAAGGTTAACAGCCCAGTCTGGCAGAGAGGTTGCACTGCAATTAAAGGTGGATTTTGGTGCTGTTTGGGCAGGGTGGTGCCCAGTGGGGAGGGTGGCTGAGCTGTGGGGTGGTGGGGGCCGTGCTGTGGTACCCGGGGTTTTGGGAGATGCTGGTGACACCCTGAATGCCACCGGTGTCACCGCAGTTACAAGGAGCCAAGGAGCAGCCACTGCTTTAAACATTTCCAGCTGAAAGCCCTGGTGTCCCCTGGCTGCACCCCTGCACCAGGCTCCTACCAGATCCATTTTCATCTCAAATCTTGTAACGGGGGGTGGTCGCTGCCCAGGGGGGAAGTGAACGTGGTTGTGAATTTCCCTAAAGCATCACAAGGCTGTGTTGTAGATAGAGGACTCGGAAAACCCAGGGCGAAAGGCCATTTTTGACTATATAATTAAACCCAAAGGCTGTTTTTTAACTGTTCGTTAACAATCAGCTGTAAATGGTGTATACTGAGCATGTTTTGGATCCAGCTGATGTTCACCAAGGAGTGGTGAGCTCACATGGAGTTCGGGTGGAAAAGGGGACAAGGTTACGTCACAGCACTGCTCAAGGTTTTGATTCATTGAGAATTACGTGAGAGAAAGGTAATTAATGCCAATCAAGAGGGATTTGCAGAAAGTAGCCAGGAAGGATTTCACTCTTGCAGTATGACAGACCGTTTGGTAGGGGGGACACTTGGCCCCTGCATGGAGTTTTTCGTTAAAAAAAGGCAAAAACCGAGTCCGTAAAAACCCAATAACCCTTACTATAATAAGAATCATTGGCTGGATGGCTGAGCTGGGTGTGAAAGCCTCATTCTGGGTCAGGGATTTTTTCGTCATCCTGTGCAATGTGAGAATTTTTTAATCCATCACTGGCAAGGAGAGGAGTCCCAGAGGAGCTGGTTTTGCTGGGTGGTGCTGGCCACGAGCACCCACGGGTTCTGGAGCCAGGGGAGGTGCCTGGGGAAGGGCTGCTGAGCTCCCTGCTTCAAGCTGCTGATGCCCACAGCTCTTCCAGGGAGAGCTGAAGTCAAGTTACCTGGGTTGGCTTCACCTCCAGACTTTTTGTACTTCCCAGGGGCTCTGCAGAGATTTCGGGGGCTTGCAGAGCATCCCTCTTCCTGGCAGGGGATGGACAGTGACTGTGACCATCTCGTAGAGCTGATGGGGAGCATCTGCAGGGCTGAGCCGGGCCTGACAGAAGAGAAACTTGGTGCTTTCTATTGGGGCGGTGATCCCCTGCTCCATGGACCCCCGGGGCTGGGGAGGGGCCTCTAACGCTGGTGAACGCTGGGTTCTGAAGGGCTCTGCAGGGTTTGGTGAATTCTGCCGTGGAGCACTCCAGGCTTAGCCCTGCAGAGGGAAGAGCCTTGCCTTGCACGCCGTGTTTGATCCGGTTTCTGGCTGCACCCAGCTCCCAGCCTTGGCAGCGCTGATTCAGAGCCACCCGGGGCTGGGAGCTGCAGTGCCCAGCCTGGTCCCAGGCTGGAGAGGGCTGCAGGGAGACCCCCGAGTGCTGCCAGCTCCCAGTGACCCGGGCCAGCTGTTTCCTGCAACATCTGGGGCTGCTCTGAGGTGTTTGCTAGGGCAGGGCAGGTGACCCCGCACATCCCCTGTGCGTGCAGGGCCTGCTGACCCTGCTTTTGGTTTCGTTGCTTTTTAAAGGGTGGAGAAGCAAAGTCAAAATAAAAAAGCTGTTACACTGCCCAGAGCAAATCGTACTCTTCACAGCCTACCAGGCAATCTCTCCCTAGCTTGGGAGGGACTGCCTTTTTTACCCCAAATTAAGACTGGATTGTTTGTTTGCCCTGTCCCGAAGCACCTGGGGCTTCACCGACTTTTGCAGCATCTGATGACTTAGTGGAAGAGGAATTTTGCGGTGAGAGCAGGGCTGTGTGTGCACTCAGGACCTTGACGCTGAACTTGTCACTCTTAATTAAACCTGCAGTAACGAGCCACGCCGAGATGCCTCAGGAGAAGTGGTGGGGGAGATGTTGGGAATACACGAGTTGGCTGTCAGTTACATGTAAGACTATTGATTAGTCTTGGAAATCGTCCTGAAAATCACACTTAATTAAAGGCAAGCCTTCAAGGGAACCCCCAGTATTTCCATCCCGGTGCCAGGGCTCGCCTGCAGCCCCCTTGTGCTCGGTGCCAGTTTTCTGTCTGCCTTTGGTGACATGAGGTTGGTGCGGTGGTGAACTGGAGCCTTTCAAATGCCCCTTCGTTAGAAATGCTTCTGATGAGCCAGTGGATAAAATGCTGCAGATGCTGCTTGTCCAAGCACTGCTCAGCTGCTGTGACACACCTTTATGCAAATCATCATCGGAGTTAATTTGGGCACGGGAATAAAACCCCACAAGGAGAAACAGAGCAGATTTAGTGCTGGTGGGAGACCTGGAGCCATCCATCAGTGTGACGGCTCTTCAGGAGGACAGGAGAGTATCCCCGTGCCTCGAAGGCATCGGTGATGCGCATGGTTTGCTCAGATTCAGGGGTCCCTGCAGTGTTCAGGGATGGAGAGGTGCTCCCCAAAATTTGGGAGCCCTGCCTTAAAGGAGGCATTGTTTGGGTGTGCGTTTGTGTGTTTGTCCGGGGTCCTTCTCCACTAACACAACAGAATATGAGGGATGGTGTAGAAAATGCCTGTCCTCCTTGGCTCTGCTGTTTGGTTTTTATCAGCCCTGCGAAACACTCAATTTGCTCATTCTCATGTTGAAGAATTAGAGACGCTCCTGCAGCGAGCCACTGTCTTTCCCTTTACATTTAACACCCCCAGCAGGTTAACACTTGCATTCTGTAGCTCGAAATGATGTTTTTTGTGCGTTTCAAGAAATAAACCACTATTTTTTTTCCCCCCCATCCCTTGAGCACAATGCTGTTGTAGTGTGCGTCCTCCACTCAGAGCTGAAATGTTGATTTGCCAGTCCTTTCAGTGTTTGTAGGGTTTTAGGGTGAGGAGGAAGCTGGTCTTTTCCTACAAGAGGTCCCTGTTGTGAGTGGATTCCCTCTGGGTTCGCGTTTTTCCCCTCCCTCCCAGCATCGGGTACCAGCACTGGGCAGCGGAGAGATGTGCAACTCTGGGACATCCCTGCCCGCCCTGTACCAAGCAGGGACACCTTCTGCCACCCCCTCCTGTCCCCTGTGAGGGTTTGCCACCGGGCAGCAGGCGGAGAAGCCAGGCCAGGGTGAGACACAGGAGTCAGCAGGTCCCGGAGTCACGGCACAGCTTGGGGAGGAGCCCTGACCTAAATACGGGCTTTGCTTGTCTGTGGAGCAGGGGAGAAATTGCTCCTGGATTGAGAATCTCACTCAGGGGATGGGAGAGGGAGGATTATGGTTTTCCGTCTGCCTCGATATTCAGTATTGTAAATAATAATAATAATAATAATAATAATAATAATAATAATAATAATAATTAANCAAATCCCTTAATGGAGATGTTTTGCCCGTCTGCCAGAGCACCTCGCCTGTGCCTTGCTGCGTGATGGGTGAAGCAGATTTTTCTGCTGAGCCACTGCCAAGTGGGACAGAAGGGAACTTTAAGGCTGCAGGGCACCCAGGAGAGCCGTGGAGGTGGTCCCTTCCCGTGTCCCCCTCCTGCCAGCACACACCCAGGGGCTCCTCCCAGCACTCACAGGCGCTGCTGGTTTTCACAAACACAGTTACGACAGCAAAGTGACCCCTTCAGTAATGACCTGTAACTCATGGGAAGTGAGGGAATCTGCTGCTTTGGGCACAGTGGCAGTGCATGGGCCAAACCACCTGTGCTGGTGACCCCAGCTCAGCCCAGGACTGCATTAATGAAAAGTAATGAAGAGAAGTTTGCTTGATTTAGCACAGAGGCTGAGAGGGAAGCTGTGGGCATCCAGACAGGGGCTGCAAGTAAAGTCCTCTGGTTTTGTTTCTGTTTCTGCAAGAGGCTCTTTAAATTATCTCTGTGGAGTGGTCTTCGATACTTGTTTAAAAAGGAAAATAGCGAAAGAAAGATGACACCCAGAGTGGGTGATACGGGCACTTTTAATTCCAAGTACAGCTTGTCCTTCCCTCTTACTTGAGAAGAGCACAGGTTGGGAAAACTTCAATTTTATGATAGAGAGCTTGTGGGTGAGAGCTGGAGGGTGGTTATTGGTCTGTTTCAGTGTAAGCTGCTTAACCATTCACGTGCTGCACGTGTAAACACAAATATTCTTGGGAAGCCAGCGCTGACATTTGTGCTGGTTTTTCTTTTGTGTGCATTTTTTGTCCTCCTAAAACGCATCCGGCAATACTGGACCACTGAACAATAGAGAGTGAAGTGAGCCGTAAGCCCACTGCAAAGGGAGAAAAGTAAAGTGTGCTTGCTTTACAGAGAAAAATATACAGAGATTTGTCCCAATTTCCACCTTGTTCTAGTTAGCATATGTGCGTTCCCCTTCGATTTTTTTCAAAAATCACTGTTTCTGTTTTCAACTTTGGTAAGGTTTTTCTTAACCTGTGTGGAAGAACCTTTGTCATGAGATGGTACATCCTCACCTCTGTTACTGAATTCCTAATGGTGAGGTGGTTGTTGCTATTTTATTGCCATTATTGTGGGTTTTCTGCTGTGCCCTCCCTCTATCTGCAGTTCTGTTGGAAGGAAGCCCCTGGAAAAATGCCCTTGACCCAGAAGCAGTGAAAACTTCCCGGGGTCAGCTGTGAGTATTGGCATTCCTGAAATAACTCAGGGATTAAAAACCAGTAATAATAAGGATGGATTTGCTGATGTCCAACTTGCCACGAAGACTTGCAGCCGCCACAGGGCCCAGACGAAGCTGAGATCGCTAGTTTGTAATATTTTTTACTTAATGGGAGATTATACGATTTTCTTAATGTAATGAAAATGATGCTCTGCCCATGGAGTTGTAACTCCTTGCCTGCAGGAGTTACTCCTCGCTGGGATGGAGCACATAGCTTCCTGGGAGTGCCTCTGGCCAGCTCTGAGGGCTCTGAATCAGTAAAACAAGACCTGCCTCTTCTAATTTAATGTTGGTTTTAATCTGCATCCGCAGCGGCAGCCTGCTAAAATCTAAATCAAATCAGGAGGTGGGGATTGAATTTATTAAGCTTCTGCTTAAGCTGGGTGGAATAATGCAGGAGGCTGTGAGAGCACTGTACGGCTTTAATTTTATTGGGATCTGGTTAAAAAAACACACCAAGTAAACCAGACTTAAAAAAATTTTTTTTTTTTTATTTTTTAGTGGCTGACCATGCGGAGCTATTTCTAGTTAATTTTAGCATATTGTTCAGAGGCATCCTCGAGGACTGAAGGAATGTTTTCCTTTGAATAAGAAAGAAAATTTATGGAAACACTGGCGTGTCTGGAGGTTGAGTGGTTTGCCCAGGGTTGTGTCTCCTGAGCCCAAAGTCAAGTTAATCCTTCATTCCCAGTGCTTTGAGATGTGCCCTCTCCCTTACAACAAGCATCATCCAGAAGGTCGAGAGGCTGCTAGAGCTCTCAGGAAGCCTGGACAAGGCTTGTGGAGGGGTCTGATGATGCTGGAGGCGTGATCATCAGCAGCATCAAGCAGCTGCAGCTCACAGGGATGCTCTCCCCGTGCCTGGGTGGCTCCTGCCAGCGCCCTGGTTTTGGTGACACGGTGACTCACCCGTGTGGCTTCATTTGTCACAAAGAGGGGGTGTGAGGCTGCTTTGGAGGGAGCAGGCTGCAGAGGTCGGAGGCAGGGGATGCAGGGGAGGTGAGCCCCACCAAGGGCTGCCCCCAAGCCTCCTCAGGTTCTGATTACAGCTGGCCCTGTAAAGATGCACCAGCGACAAAGGGCTTTTATTCCAGTGCTGTGTGGGTTGACATATCTGCGATGTACGGGTGAGAGGGAGGGCTTGGGTAGGGGTTTGTGTAGCAGCCTGCCCTGCCTGGAGGGCTGAGCAGCGGCAGCAGGAGCACAGCAGGGAGGGGAGGCACAACAGAATGAATGGTGCTGCCCCTTTTCGGACGTGTGCGTGTGCACGCACGAGAGGACAGCACTAGGGATGCTCGGGGAAGTGCATTCACAGCAGCCCGTGCTGGCAGCCCCTGGCTCTGCAGCAGGGTGGGAGGCTTGGTCACAGCTGGGATCTGCCAGCCAGGGTTGTCCCCAGGGCTGCTGGGGCCTTGCAGGCACCTCTGTCCTGGTGCGTTCTGTCCTGCGTGGCCCCGTGCACGAAGTCTGGGGAAATCAGTTTTATCGCTGTTATTATTAAAACCCTGTAGTGTTGTGGTCAGCGTGGCTGGTGGAGTCTCCCACCACCAGGCAGAGGGTGCTGAGAGCCGTCACCCTCTGTGGCTGTCACACCTGGGTGGCTCCTGACCGTGGTTGGTGGCAAATTGCCCAGGGTGGCCCAGGTGACCTCTTACTGCTGCTGGAGCTGTACCCAAATTTCACCTGCAAAATGCTCACAGGCACCCCATCTTGGGTTGCTCTGGGGTCAGCGTGTCCCTGTCTGCAGCTGTGTCCGGGCAGGTCCGGGGCTCAGCCTAGCCCTGCGTGCCGCTGGAAAATTTGCAAGGTTGCTGAGACCAGCAACACCTTGTGTTTGAAGCTGCCCTGAGCCGGGTACGTCCTGATCCTTGGCTATTTCGGGCACTTCTAGAGCGTGTCTGAATCTTTTTGCCAGCAGAGAGCTGGCACTGGATGAATGCACAGTGGTGGGGCTGGGAGGGGTCTCAACCAGCCCCTTCCCCACTGCAGCCTCCCTTCTTGGTGGCAGGGAGAGCTCTGAAGGCTCACGAGGTGCTGGAGCCGGTATGCTGAGAAAATTCAAGTTTTCACATCTCTTCCCCCTCTCCCTGGTAAAACTGTTGTTCTGGGAACACGTTTGTGTGGCTCCATTAACATCTAAAGGTTCCTGCTGCTGTAGCTATTGAGCAGCTCTAAAAATAATTACGTGTGATAACCTATAAAAATCTATTGCTTTTCAGCTGCAAAGTGGCCTGTCAGGTGGTGGCTGCTGCTGTTTTAACCCGTTGGTGGCTACAAAATGTGACTTGGACATTGTGTGCTGTGGTTTGGTTTCAAATGAAGGCCAAAACCACCTTTGGGGCTCTGGTGCTGCTGCCGTTTGGATTTGCTGGGATTTCCCCCAGCCCCTCGTGTTTTGAGTATGACTAAGGTTATATAGCTCTCATTTCAGTCAACTGGGAGAATAGAGGGGGGGAAAAAAAATCAGTGGTTATTGAAGGGTTCCTGTTGGCTGTGTGGGCTGGGTGAGCCCAGCACCAGCCTGGCTCCGTGGGCTCAACAACCAAAGCCCTCCTGGGCACTTGGGCTGGGCTGCACAGGTCTGCCTTGGGGGCTCCCCCTTGGTGGCCCTAACTTTGTAGATGCCAAAAAGGTTGAGTTTAACCTAATTCATTACCTAATTTAAATCTAGGCGCGCTCCTCGAGCCCGTCTGTGTGTTCACCTCCAAATGAAGGAGTTGGCTTTGGCGTTTGCCTGCCTCGGTTCGTGGCTGTGGTTTTGGGTCAGGGCTGGCTCTGTGGGGACCAAACTGCCTTGTTCGGAGCAAAATAAATACGCTTCGGTGTAGGGTCTGCTGGGGGTGAATTGTGTTTTTTCATGAACGCCTTTTGAAAGGCTGTTTTTTTTTGTTTTTTTTCCCCCCCCCAGGGAAATGAAATTACATCTTTGCCTTGAGACTTTACTCTGCCTTGTTAGATTGGTAACAAGCCAGTGTGCACCTTGTCCAGGAGAAAATTAGACTGAAAAATTAGACTTCTGCTCTGTAATTTACCCCAAGAACTAAAACTGAATTTATTTTTTCCTTTACTAAAATAAATGGTTTAGCTGCATTGACTTTACAATGAGTGTGAGACTGTATTAATGGAGAAATAATTTATTTCTCGTTTAATTTCCTGAGGTTTTGTAGCATTTAAACTTTTTCTTTCTTTTCTTTTTCACCTCTCCAGTACACTAGGGTTTGGATTCCTGACCCTGATGAAGTTTGGAGATCGGCAGAAATTATCAAGGATTACAAAGAAGGAGATAAAAGCCTCCAGCTGAAACTTGAAGATGAAACTGTAAGCTTTTGAATGTCGCTATTCTTTTTAGTAATTTAAAGCTTCGAATTAATGTGTGAAGAAGCCTGAGCCATCTCATAGTTTCTGTGAAGTGGTTTAAAATGTGTTTTATTGCCTTAACACTTCCAGCTTTTCCCTGCCGGCTCCCTCCCTAGACACTTGTGTTACAGTAGGTTGCGAGAAAAGCCCTTGACCTCCATCATCTCTTTTCATCCCCTGGCAAACTTGTAATAGTCTGTGATATCAGGATGTGTGTGTGGTTTTTTTTTTTCTTTTTTTTTTTTAATAGCAGCAGTATGTTAGAAGTGCCAGTTTGTGCTTTTTGCTGGTGAACAAATTGTGGAGGGCACGGCTGGTGGCACCTACTCAGCCTCGGGTACTGACGGAAAACCCACGCACAGCTCAGAGGTGACTGCTGTGCAACAGCTTTCTCCACGCCTTAGTTTTTCTCTCTGAGTATAATCTTATGTAAACCCCTTTTTTCCTCTGCCTTATTTTTAAATAAGAAAAGCTTTTAAAAGAGAAAAAAACCACAAAACTCATTTAAATGTAGATGTTTTCTAGCGAGCGCTGGTTCCAAATGCACAAACAGCCTGGGCTGTAGCGTGTGTGCAGCCAGCAATAAATCATCCCCAGAGCAGTATGGAGGCTGGGGAGGAGCAGCTGCTCTCTGTTCCACACAAAAAACCTCGTGGAGTGGGACGCTGGGTGACAGCAGGGAATTGCAGATGAAGTTACCCATGGCATTTGCATCAGCTGCAAATTCAGTTTATGGGAAGGGAGCAGCCGTGCTGTGTACCCACCGTGATCTGCCTGGTGCAGCAGGAGGAATAAGTACATTTTTCATGAAGAATTTCACCTAAACCTTCTTTCTTTGTCGGGCAGGTGGGGTTTTCTGAGCTGTCTGGAGGGGGATCTGCTCCGTTGCTTAGAAGAGTTAGTAGAGACCACCCACTACAAATCCACATGTTCCGAGCAGGGCGAGTGATTCCCATCCCCTCTGAGCCAGACATTTCCACACTGTGGGGAGCATTTTCACCACGTTGCCTAATGGGAAGATGGAGAACAGGAATGAGATGTGGTTGATTAGGCAGTTCATCAGAGCAGTTTTTCTTTCAGAGCAGCTCAGGCAAGGGCTGTTGGCAGTGTGTGAGTGTGCCAGCTTTGCAGAGAGCGTTGCTGATGATGCTGGGATCTGCACCCAGTGCTTGGTGCTGGTGCTGCTTCCTGGCTCAGCCTCTGCTGCTTTCGTTGTCCTGCCCAGTTTGCTCCTCCAGCACAGGGCAGCTTTCTGGGGAGGGATAAAGGATGGGGGATGCTTGATGCCTTTTTGCCTTCCACAGAGATAAATCTGGGTGAGGAGATGCACAGATGCCACCTCGCAATCCCTTGGAAGCACCAGGCATAGAATCATCATCTTACTATGGAATGATTTGGGTTGGAAGGACCTTAAAATTCATCCCATCCCACCCCTTCCATGGGCAGGGAGACCTCCCACTGTCCCAGGTTGCTCCAAGCCCCAGTGTCCAGCCTGGCCTTGAACACTGCCATCCTCCTTTCCTGGTTGAGATTTCCAGCAGTTTTAGTAATTGGGTGGGAATTATTTTTCACTCTTTAATCTGGATATTTCCCTGGAAACTAAAGGGGCTGTGGAGTCTTGCAAGGACTAATCTTTTTGTGCAGCTGAGTTCAGGATCAGCAACATTAAAATACAAGGAGTGAAAGGATTACCAGGAGTTGCAGGTAGTAGCTTAATAAGCATGTCACGGTCACGGTGAAACATGGAGCATCTCATTTTGGGGCTGTGCAAGAGACCCAAGGTCTCTGGGAGTGCCCTGCTTGATGCTTTCCTGTATGAAGTCCTGCCTGGATCTGTGTCATGTGGACTGAAAAGCTTTAGCAAAGGGGAACAGCACTTGTGTGCACCAGGTTGGAGATACCCAGCACACGTTTCTTCAGGGGATTCAGAGCTGTAGAAAGCCTTTTGTTCCTGACAGCCAACATGCATTACCCAACTGTTCAGTGCTTCCTTTTGTCCTTGTGCTTTAAGAGACTTTTCATGGGTTTTGTGGTTTCTGGCTCTGCTCTGTATGCAGAAGTACTCCCTCCGAATGAAGAGCTGACTTCTGAATATCACAAGGCATCCCTGGTGTGTTTGCCATTAAGATGTGAGACCGAGTGCAAACTCTTGAAAATTGGCGTTGACAACGTGGAACTGTAGGATGAAACCAGCCCGAGGCTGTCAGACGTGCTGAGGGAGCCTGTCCTTGTGCACTTGGGTCAGCTTTCCCTTGTGCTGTTTGCACGGGCCGTGATCCAGTGCAGTGGCAGTGGTTTTGCTTGGAAACTGGGATCCCTCCCTTCTGATGGGAGGCTGAGCATCAGCCCTTCTTGCTGAGGCACCCTGTGGGAAGCAGCATCACTGGCAATTTTTTTTTTCCCCTCATCCATAAGGAAAAAAAATACAGTTTTTCTTTAGTTGATGGCTCTGTTGCTCATTTGGGAACGAGTCAAAAAATACAGCGTAAGGCTGCCCATATGCCAGCTTCAGCAGCATGACCTGGCTCCTCAGGCACTTCAGCAGCAGGGACTCCGTGCTTCTCCGTGTCCTCTCTGCCTCAGGGGGTGGCAGGTTTTGGGTATAAAAGTAACTCGAATTAAGAATGAGCTGAGAAATCCCTCCGACGGTAAGAACGTGGTCTAGTTTGGATTGAGGCTGCTTTTCCCAGAGCAGGAAGATGCTTAGGTCAAACGAAGCTGTGGGTTTCTGTACGGTGCCTGTCACTGCTCGGAGCTGGCTAAAGGCTGTTTGTCCCAAGGCTGGCCTGAAAACGACTCAGTTATGGCCAGGTGGGTGCTTGTGGACCATCAGTGTCCACCAGGACCATGTGATGGTCAGCCCAAAGCCATTACCAGAGGGGTGACCTGTCACCTGGCAGTCTGTCATCCAAGTCCCTACAGCATTTATCACCAAGGGGCTTTTAATTTAATTCAGAGCAGGGTGTGTAGGTATTTCACAGTAGCAGGAGTTATGCTTGGGACAGTGACACGCCGTTAAAGGAGCTGTTTTGTTTCATTTTGTGTTGCCCTGTTCCTCGTGTGTCTGTTCAGCTCTACGAATATCCCATCGACCTCCAAGGGAATGAGCTGCCCTTCCTACGCAATCCAGACATCCTGGTGGGGCAGAATGACCTGACAGCCCTCAGCTACCTGCACGAGCCTGCGGTTCTGCACAACCTCAAAGTCAGGTTCCTCGAGTCCAACCACATCTACACCTATTGTGGTGAGTGCCCAGACCACATGTTCAGCTCCTGGGAGGTTGTGGGGCCACAGAGAAAGCCCTTGAGACCGTAAACCAGAGGCTGCAGCGTGAGGGAAGTCTGGGGGCTGTGGGTTTGGGGTGGGTGGGAAGCACCGGTGTGTCTCACCCAGAGGTGGTTTTTGAGGGCTGGTGCACTGGGAACCTGCTGAGCTCATGGTCCACCTGGTCTTAGTGGGAACATCTTTTCAGAGGAGTTTTAGGCCAGCCTTGCATGTGCTTGGCTGCCTCCACAGGGTAAAAGTAGGACTTAGAAAACCGGTGAACAGCAGCATGCCAGGTGGAGTGATCCTGCTGAGGAATGTTCTAGCAAGCTTTCCTCCAGAAAAAATGCAAAAAAACCTCCCGGCCCTGCCATTTCTTCATGGCTTTGGGAATCATCTAACTCCCAAATTCAGAGCAGGAGGAGGGAAGGTGTGAACTTTGGTTTGTGATTTTTGGGGAGGGTGCCTCGCCAAAGCTATTTGGGACAGCAGTTACCCGTGTATGGCGAACAAGGTGCAACTTAAAAACAAGAAGAAAGGAAAAAAGGCAATTCATAGAATCCCAGACTTGTTTGGGTTGGAGGGGGTTTTAAGGATCATCCCATCCCACCCCCTGCCATGGGCAGGGACACCTCCCACTGTCCCAGGTTGCTCCAAGCCCCAGTGTCCAGCCTGGCCTTGGGCACTGCCAGGGATCCAGGGGCAGCCACAGCTGCTCTGGGCACCCTGGGCCAGGGCCTCCCCACCCTCACACACAGCAATTCCTTCCCAATATCCCACCCAGCCCTGCCCTCTGGCACTGGGAAGCCATTCCCTGTGTCCTGTTAAAGCTGGTGATTTAGTGTTGCAGTTCAGGGTTGTTGAGGAAGTACTTGGCAGGACTTTATAAAACCGTGCCCTGGAAATGCGTAGCCTCTGTGGCTCTTAGCAGAGTTAACTTTCAGTATTTTTAATGATGTTTAGTGTTGGACTACTGGCATAACTTGCAGCCTTTTGCATCTGCACGTGTGCCTTCAGTCACCCACAGGCCTGCTCTCAGCCAAAATCAGTGAGGTTTCATGAGTGCAGCTCTTCATGAAGGTTCCTGATCACCTCAGGTGCAGTGTTAATGGATATGCAGGCGTTTGGGCTGTGTGGGTTTAGCTACAGAGCTCTGCCTGGCTGCAGCATACCTTGTGCTTTGGTTATTAAATGGTTGAGAAGGGCAGGAAGGTGAAGTGAGGAGAGCCCTTCAGCTTGGTGTGCACTGTGGTTTTGGTGAGTAAGGGGAAAACTGGCAGGTGACCTGGGCAGAACCGGGAAGCAAACAGGCAGGAGCAGGGCTGGGTAGGTGAAGCAGCTGGGTCAGGCTCCTGCAGGGGCAGGTGATGTGGCAGTCACTGACCTTTGCCTTGCCAGGAGGGCTAAGCCACACTCCTGGTGTTTGCTACAAGCTGGGAGTTCCTGTGCTCCTGTCATCGGAGCGTGCCCCAGCTCTGAGCCGGCCGGGCTGGGAGCACAGCACTGGCCCCACAGCCAGGTGCTCCTGGAGCTCCTGGCAGGGACAGCTGAGACCTGCCCGACCTGAAACTCCTCAGAGGTGGAGCTCTGTCAGCCCCTGGGTGCGGAGCAGCTCCCTGGAGCACACGGGGAGCACCACGCATGGCTTGGCCTCTCATTAGCTGCCAGCTCACTGCCTCCTCCGGCGTGCCCAGAGCAGGAGAGGCGACAGACATTAAAGCCTCAGAGCAAGCTCTAGCATTCCTTTCCTGTGATTTGTGTGTTTCAGTTTGATTTGGGTACCTTCATGGTTAGGAGTTTTTCCTTGCAACTCAAGCCAGGGGAAAACCCGGGATGTTTGTTTGGGTCTAGCAGAGCTTTGGTTGCACAGGGTTTGCTTTTCTGTAGCGCTGGCTCAGGCAGTGTTGATCTCTCCTCACCCCTTCTGCAAAGTCTGTTTACACACAATGGACATTATTGTATATTTTTGCTCTTCTCCCCAGTTGTGTGCATCTCCTCTGTACCTGTGCAGGGTGTTACTGCCTTGCTATCAAAGCACAGGCCTTTGAAGGAGATGCTGAGATAAGAAAGCCCTTCCCCATTCACCGCTCACCTTACTTTGTTAACTTATAATCATCGTACTTTAAAAATCCTCTTGAAGCAGCCAACACAAGCCCCGAAAACCCTGAAATACCGACTCCCTGCTTGGTTTGTGACACACCTGCCTGTCTGTCTGCCCTCAGGTATCGTGCTGGTGGCCATCAACCCCTATGAGCACCTGCCCATCTACGAGCAGGATGTCATCTACGCCTACAGCGGCCAGAACATGGGGGACATGGACCCCCACATCTTCGCCGTGGCCGAGGAAGCCTACAAGCAGATGGCCAGGTCAGTGGGGGCCCAGCCATGGGGGAATTTGGCACAAAAGTGGGCAAAGGTGCCGTGAAAGATCCCAGATACTCGATGAAAGTAAAGTCGTGAAAGTGAGTGTGCTGGAGGTCGGGTATTTCTAATTAATTCTGCTTAATGACTTCGCCCCAGACTGCTGGGCTGATGGGGATCCCTGTGATCCTCAGGAGCTCAGGGGTTCAGCAGGGGATCCCCCTCTTGTTGCTGCTTGGATGAGTTTCCTGGAAGAAATTCAAACCCCTCTGCAGATGTCATGTTTAATATCTTAAAGGAAACCACGCTTCAGATAATTTGGTGAGATAATCAAGCTAAAACCAGAAGCTGATGTTAGTTGTTGTTTTATGGAGACACTGTGATTTTGAGTTAGGTGGTGACTGGCCAATACTTGGAGATATTTATGGATCCCTCAAAGCAGTGTCTTCACCAGAGGGATATGGTGAGAGTTTTAGTTTATTTATTTCCCTGCTTTTTATGTTGCTGGAGACAAATGTAGGATTTTGTTCTTAACAAATAAGTCATGATCCGAAAGAGAATTTGAGAGGAAACTGAAAATTGTTTTGCCAGGGGTAATTTTATTATAATTGTCAGGACTCACACAGTGTGTTTATGTTTGCTTGTGGGTTAGTTGAGATTTTTGTACAGCCCTGGCTTTGAGTAGCAAGAGTAAGCCCTGAACTATTTTCCAAGGGCTGCAACCTGCTTTCTGCTGTGTCTGGGTTTTAGTGGTGACTTAGGATGCATTCCTAATCAGAAATGAGCCAGAGTTCCATCCAGAAATGCACCTGGAGGAGCCCTGCCATGGCCAGAGATTTGATGGATTGTACCCAAACTGAGTCCAGCCTGCACTTCACTCCTGCAGGTGCTTGTGCTTTGGGCAAAACCACTTTGAGAAGAGCTCAGGAATTTGTGGAGCTGCCTGTAGAAAGAGGGAGGTTTAAGGGTTTTGTCCCTGTGTAATTCCAGGCTGAGCAGAAAGCTGCATGGTTCTTTTTAGGAGATGCCAATGTTTTGCTGACCAGTGTGGACAGGACCCGTGGGTTTTCCAGGGCAACAAGTGTCTGAAATACAAGGCAACAACTTGCTTTTTCTGCTGGAGTTTGTGCTGGGGGAGACACACAGTTCTCCCACATCCCTG
Source organism: Picathartes gymnocephalus (assembly GCA_013390045.1). NCBI lineage: Eukaryota > Metazoa > Chordata > Aves > Passeriformes > Picathartidae > Picathartes > Picathartes gymnocephalus. Next base: position 91,218 of record WEKY01025868.1, read on the forward strand.
AGTAACTTTGCAGGCAGTGGGCTAACAGGCAGCTCTAGCCAACAGTGCTTGTCTCTGCTTTTGTCCTTACCAGAATAAAGCTACTTTTGACAGCAAGTGATAATTGATATCTGCTGCCTCTGGGTGGTTCAGGCTGCTGTTTTCAAGGGGACGGGAAAATAACCACCTTCAGAGCTCTTAAGCAAGGTGCTCCCTGCTCAGCGCTCCTCTGGCTCTCTCTGTTCTGGGCTGTTATTATGGTAATTGCAGGCTTGGGTACAAAAGAGGGTTTCAAACAGGGCTGAGAGGAGACTGGGACATGGATTATAGGAAGCTACCTGGTTATTTGAAATGTGCCTTAAAATACGGCACAGAGAATTTTAAATCTGAGAGCTCCTGAGTGGGTATAGTGTTCTGTGCAGTTTGGTTTGAGCTTTTCCCTCCACGGTGCTCCAAGGAGAGCGGTGGGGCTGTTGGAGCAGGGGGTGTGGATGGCATAGCCCCTGGGTGATGGATAAAGGGCGTTGAACAGGAGTTCTTTTTGCCCTTTTTTCAGCTGAAATGCAGGCTCTGTGGGATGCCTCGTGTCTGCAGCTCAGCTTTAGTCCGTTGGGGTGAGGTGGGATATGGCTTGTTAAACCTAAACTGGGGCAAAAACATCACTTGTTTTGCAGTTCAGCTTTTAAACAGTTGGATTATGTCCGCTGCATCCTTATAGATCAGGAGTAAAACTCAAGCCTGCCTGTCTCAGGAGGTCAAACTTGCAAGGTGATTGAGAGCAAGGAAAACAGTCTGGCCAGTCTTCTGGGTTTCTGAATATTTTATCTCCATTAGTAGCCCAGAGCACACAGGGAAAGCAGAGGGGATTGAATGGGATTGACTGGATGGCACGGGAAAAGGGCACAAAACTTTAAGACTCTCTGTTAAACGAGAAGAATTGGAGGTAATTAGATTTTTATTTCTCTGAGCTTCCAGTGTGCCATGGCCATGCAGAGACAGGGTGCCAGGGCAGAGTGTGAGGCAGCTGGTGTGCACAAGTGTTAGTGGTGTGCTCCTGTGCTTTCTCACTGCCTCAAGCTCAGTGCCCAGGAGATGAGACTGGAGGCACCTTCACAGGTGGCTGTGTGGCATCCTGTGTTTGCTTTTGTCCTGTCATCAGAAAATGCCAATTTAAAAGGGGGAAAAAAAAAAANAAAAATTCCAATTAAAAAGGGGAAAAAAAAAAAAAAAAAAAGCACTGGGTGGCCTGTACAAGGGGGCTGCAGAGGGTGTGTAACAACACCTGATCCCTTCTTTTGAGTCAAAATTATCCGTGAAGCACCTGAACAACTACAGTAGATTCAGTGTATGTTAAAACTCTCCTTTAAATATGAGCTTTTCACAAAGAGGGTGTTTTTGCAGCACTTGCGTGTGAAACAGCTTAAAAAAAAAAAAAAAACGAGAAAAAAAGGCAAGTGATTAAAATTCATATGTGACATCCTCTAATTTTTACAGTGGCCAGCTCTTTAAAAACTCCCCAGATACCCAGTGTGGGACCAAACACACTCGGTTGACTGAAACGGTGCTGTTTTAAACAAAATGAGCAGCACGGAGATAATTTTCTCCAAGTGCTGCTGGTGGAGGCGCTGGAGCCAGGTGCTGGGATGGTGGAAGGATGGATCATTTAGTGGTTGTTAATGGCTGTGGGGTTGGAAGCAATGATTGCCTTGGGACACGGATTGCCTGCAGGGCAGTGCAGGCACCTCCTCTGGTCACAGTCCTGTCCAGTGGAAGTTGGGGGGCTGCAGAAAGTGTTTGAGCAGTCTGAAAGCTGTGCCGTGGTCACACAGAGAGCCAGCACAGCCGCTGATGCCCCGGCTGATTCTTGCTTTTCTCGCAGAGGAACAAAAGGTCCCTTGTGTGCCCACATGCCAGCTCTAATTTCCGTGTGTGTCATCGCTCTGGGCAGGAGCCTGGAGTCTGGCAGAAATTTCCTCCTGAAAACCTGCATTTCTGCTGCAGTCAGCCCGACCTGAGCAGCACATGTTTCACACTGCTCTGTGCTGGCTCTGCTGGGACACTTCCAGTGCTGGGGACAGCTCTGGTCCCCTCAGGACAGGAGAGACACGGAGGGGCTGGAGCGTGTCCAGGGAAGGGAACGGAGCTGGGGAAGGGGCTGGAGCCCCAGGAGGGGCTGAGGGAGCTGGGAAAGGGGCTCAGCCTGGAGAAAAGGAGGCTCAGGGGGGACCTTGTGGCTCTGCACAACTCCCTGCCAGGAGGGGCAGTGAGGGGGGGTCGGGCTCTGCTCCCAGGGAACAGGGACAGGAGGAGAGGGAACGGCCTCAGGCTGGGCCAGGGGAGGATCAGGTTGGACAGCAGCAGGAATTTCCCCACGGAAAGGGCGCTCAGGCCTTGGAACTGCTCAGGGAGGTGTTGGAGTCCCCATCTCTGGAGGTGTCCAAGGAAGGGCTGGAGGTGGCACTCAGTGCTCTGGGCTGGGGACACCGTGGGGATCGGGCACAGCTTGGACTCGATGGTCTTGGGAGGGCTTTTCCAGCCTTAGAGAGTCCATGATTCGTGCTCTGACCCCTGTCCTTCTCTGTGACTGTGACCCACTAGATTTTGCCAGCTCCAATGGAGGAAGGTTGGGTGGTGACACTGCAACTCCAGCTTCCCCCTCCCAGCCTTTGGGAGCTTTAGGTGTATTTTCAGTTAGATATTCTGCTTCTTGTCTGCAGCTCCATTTTAATTCTTCCCAACTCGACTTGTCAGTGTGGTCACTGTGTTTTCACGTGATGCTGGGCTGTGTCTATTAGGAAAATCCCTAGACTGGTTATATTTGTTGACTTTCCTGTCTTTGGCCCCTGTCTCTTACTTTTTGTACCAGCTGTGTTCATTCTGGGCATGGGCCAGGAGTTGCTAGTCCAAGTTTGTTAATACTTTTGGATTTGGTGAGTTTTCTTTTGTTGGTGGTTTTTGTTTTGTTTTTGTTTTGTTGTTGTTTTGTGAGAGTTTTTTGTGTATTAATTATTTATTTGTTTGTCCGTCTATTTATTTACTTAAATAAAAACCGTGCATTGTTCCCTGGTCCGTCCATCAAGCTGATGCTTTCACAGATGCATCCCCCTGCAAAGCTGTTCCGTGTGGCCAGGCAAAAATATCTGGGGTCTGTTTTCACGTGCAGGTGCTAAATCTGAATTGCAGAACATTGTGATGTTCTGCCAGGAGCGTGGAAGGGCTCTGCAGACCTCACCTGACCCTTGCAATGTCAGTGGGAAGGCAGTTTTCCTGGTGACCCGTTGGTCAGACTGGAGTCTCCTCCTTCCCAGCTCACAGTGTTGTTCATAGCTCTTGCAGAAGAAATAGGAAATGCAGGAGTGATTTGATGGATGAGTTGAACTTCTGCGTTTCTTGCCTGAACTGCAGCTCGGTGGGGACCAGACAACCCCTGGTGTCTGCAGTTCAAACCAGCCCCGGCATCTGTTGCATAATTCCTGAATTGTAAATTGTGTGGAAATTGGGTATCTCCTCCCTTCAGCCCCACTGCCCACATGCTGCTTCTGTCACCAAGCGCTCAAACACTTGGGCTGCAAACAGGTCACTCCGTTTAGCAGTGGCTTTCCATTTTTGTTGGAAGTTAGTGCACCCAGGCTTTGCACTGCACTGTGAGAATCTCTGTTCCCTGCAGCCACAGGGGGAAATGTCCGTGTCCTGAAGAGAGACAGGTGCCACTGGGGCTGCCTGAGGTGACCACTGCTCCCTTTCCTGCTGTGGGGGGCAATGCTGGAGCTGGAAAAGAGGAGAAATTGCAGCAACAGCCCTGCACACGAGCAAATAGACTCAGGGAGGGGTATGGGCACGGTGGGGGATGTCCTTTCACAGCACTTCAGATTTCAAGCTTTTACAGGAGGATTTAAAGCTGTACAAAGAGAGAGAGGATAGGAGTTAAAAGAGAGATTAACCTCCAACAGAGATGCAAGAGGAATCAGACTGGCACAGTAAATAAGGCTGAATCCTGTGTTATATTAAAGGCAGGGAAGGGTTTAGTGTCCAGGGGAATGAGGCTGGGTCAGGGGCTTGCAGGGAGCTGTGGGGCTGAGCTGTGCTGCAGCTCACCAGGGTTGTGCAGCAGGAATCATCCCAAAAATAAAGCTCGGGGCTAAAAAGGGGAGCAGAAGAAAAATAACTCAAGAACCTTGAATTTAGGAAGGTGGAAAATCGAGGGAGTTCTCCTCTGCTTAGAGGTAAAGGTGGGATAGAGATGAGGGGAGCAGGTTTTGCAGGAGCTATCCCATAAAATTGCTGGTACTGGTACAAGACCTTAGGGATTGCTTTTCTTCTCCAGAGGTGATACATGGAAAAAAAAACAAATCGGGAGGCACTCCAGGAAATATTTGCCAAGAATTGGAGGAGAGACCTTCTGGTCTTACTTGCTGTGGGAGAGGACAGAGGTGCTCTGGGGACAAATGGCCAAGTAATGAACTTTTTCTAAATGTAACTTTTTTTTTTTTTTTTTGGCAATTTAGATAAAGGACTCTGCTATTTGCAAGCAGATTTAGTAATAAATGAGATATCCCTTATAGAAAAATCATAAACACTCATAAATGGGACAGAACTGGCATGGGAAAGCTTAAGGTAGAGAAAGGCCAGTGCCTGATTGAGAGTAATGAGTATGTGTGTGTGAAATATCACTGACCAGGAAGGAGGGCTAATAGCCTACATCAAACATGTGACTGCTGCTGCGATGCAGGAGAACTGTTGGAGCTCTGAGGGGAGAAGGCTGTAACACCAGGTATCATTAAACATTCAAAACGGTACTTATGAGCAGCACAATTACATCAGAGCCCAAAGACTTGTGATTTGCCTTGCTCACCTCCCAGACACTGCTTGCCACCCCGCATCCTCGGTGAGCTTCTGGAGGCCTCAGGAGGGAGAACGCAGAGCGTGGTTTCCGAAAATCCCTGTCTGGGGTTTTCCTAATGTTCGTTAGCTGTAACCAGCCTGACGGTAGTGTTGGTAGTTTTCCGAGCAGCAGTGGCTTAGGGTGGTGGAGGTGACAAAGTCAGTCAGAAGGACGTTCTTTGTGGGACTGTCTGATCCTCCTGGTGCTCCGAAGCTGGTCTGTTGGCACAGTTCCTCCCTGTACGTGGTCCTTTTTGGGAGGACGCCGTCCCAAGCCTCCTCCCTCTGCAGGGCTCCAGCAGCTTGCAGGTGGCCTGGGCCAGAGCCAGGGATGCTCTGTGCTGTGATCCCGGCACAGAAAAGAGCACCGGGGTGCCGGAGAGCTGAGGAAGCTGGCCGGGTGTGTGTTTGGCTCTCGCTGGGAACAACACACAAAAGAATTGCTGACCTCGTTTCCGAGAGGCCGAGGAGCTTGTGTTCCTCCCCGACGGGGTGTGCAAAGCGTCAGTCCTGGGAGAAGGTCACCCAGAACTGGAGACAGCTCAGCATTTCGCAGAGACTTGGAGCTGTGAGGAGTTTCTGTGCTGGTGGAGGGGCGTTTCCAGCCATCTGCAGGAAGCATTTTGGGGGAGAAAGGGCACTGAGGGGCCGGGGCCTGCGGGAGGCCCAGCGCTGCCATGGCGGGGAGCGCCCGGGCTGCGGGAGCACCTCATGAAAGTGCTCTGGCCTCTGCAGAGACACCCTGATCTGCTCCCCGGGGTTTGGTCTCGGCGTCAGGAACGTGGATTGATGATTATTAAGCAGTGTTTGGGAGAGAGGGAGCAGCCCTGCCCTGCTGAGTTGGCGTGACTGCACAGGAGAAGGTGAATGCTGCACCTTGCCTGGTCTGCAGCCATCGCGCTGCCTGCTCATCCTTGCCCATCCCGGGCCAAAATGCTGCTTTTAGGCTTTTTCCCAGTGACTGAGACATCGGAGGCCACATCTTGTCTCTGTGTCTGTGCTGAAACCCAGGGGTGTGTGAGCAAATCGGCTCCAAAGCTGCACAGGGTGGGCCCTGGAGGAAGCATCACTCCCCATGCATCTCAGAATCTTAGAATATGCCGAGCTGGAAGGGACCCATCAGGATCACCAAGTTCAGCTCAAGTCCACCTCTTCAGAATCCAGCTCTTTCTTTGTGACCAGAATGTATTTTGAAGCTCTGATGTGGGTGTAGGTTGTTGGTGAAAACAGTATTATTTTCCCCCACTGGTATGTGGCACTGTATCAAAAGTTATCCCTATAAAAAGAGAAGTTATCTATGTTAAATATAGTTTTCTGTGTAAAAAAAAGAAGAACCAAAAAAAGGTTGTATAGGGTAATCCATGCCATTTATGAAAGGTACAGTGTAAAAAATGACCCCAATGAATGTGTTGCACGTGAAAATCTGTCCTTACAGCTGCCGCTGCAGCATAAAATGTGCATTTGCAGCTGATACTTGAAAATGCAAACAGAAAACAAGTCCTTAAACTCTCTTGTTCTACTGGATGCAAAATATCTTCTTGGGTTTCTCTGAGGGAAAAGTATAACTGCCCCTAAATTGTGGTTTTCTGTTTGTCTTGAGTGACAATGCCAGGGATTCTAAAAACCCAAATTAGAGCCATCAAATAGAAGAAGCTGCAGTCACTCTCAACAGTGATGCTGCTCCAAATTTCAGTTATCCCAGAGAAATGGGAGCAGCTCCTGGCTTCAGAGACCATTTCAGAGATGCCTTTTCTCTGTGTTACAACACTACAGCACTCTGATTTTCACCTCCAGAGTGCAACTTCAGTTTGTTCATTTGAAAGCAGAGTTGTACTGTCTCAGTTTTTCATCACTGTCATTAGCACTTGAGGGATGCAATCCAGTGGTAACTAAATTATTGCATTTTAAAAATGTTTCTAACAACACAATGCAGTAGCTATGCTCATTCTTAACTTTTCCAGCACTGTCAATAGAGAAATGCATCGGGGCTTTTGTGGGTGTTCTCGTTGTGGTCAGGCTCAGTTCAAACTGCAGTACTTAAAGGATTTTTAATCTTCAGATTGCTTTATGAACACTAATCCTCCAAGCAACCTGAAAGAAGTAGGTTAAATATGATTTCCATGGTGGAGAGACTTATTGACTCATTCCATGACACAGAGAATTAGTGTCAGATCTGGGATTAAAGCTGGAGTGACCCCTGACAATTATTCACAGGGTCTGGCTCTGCCTTCCTTTATTCCAGATCCTTTTCCCTCTTGGGGAAGCTGTGTTTTTAGTGCAACTGGTTTTGCTCCTGCTCCTGCAGAGGCCAGGATGAAGTTGTGCAGTTAAGCTGCTTGTTCTGGTGGTGATTTTCTGAAGGGATGGCTATGAAAACATGTCTTAGATGTTCCAGGTCCCTCCTCATGGGTTTGGATTATTGCTTTAAAGAAAGCTGACTTTGGAAAAATTCTGACTGGGGATCTGTGTCTGGAGAACATTTGGGGTGTATTTGTCTTCAAATACTGCTTTTGAGCAGTGTTGCTGAAGGCTGAGGGTGTAAATACCTGCTCTGAGGTGTCCCCATCTCTTCTGTCTCAGGCTGAGGGGTGGTGAGAACCAACTCTGGGTTCAAACCCTTTTTTATTGCTGTGGCTCGACCATCCCCTTTTCTGAAGTGAGGGTTTTCCAGGGATGTTCTGCCCTGGCTTAATTAAATAAAGTAATGGGACCTGCACATGGAACCACTGAGCAGTGCCACAACTCTGATTCCTCTGATGGACAGCTGTGTCCAGCTGGGCAGCTTGGGGTGTGGATGCTTCTCCACACCTTTCCCAGGCTGTCTGGAGGCTCCTCTGAGGGCAGCAGCGTTTTCTGCCTTGCTGCAGGTGAAGGACTGACTGCTTGAACAGGCAGGGAAATACGTTCCCTTGATGTAAAGGCTGGGAATTAGCAGCCAGTGCTAATCAGCAAAGGGATCTGAAGTGCCCTTTCTCTTCATGGCCAACTGATTTCTGTTTGCCTTGGGCAGCACCTTTAGATGTTGCCTTTAAAAAATGGTGTCTATTAGGCTTTTAGAGTAGATATAAAGAGGGAATTTTTACAGATTGCCCAGAGCAGCTGTGGTTGCCTCATCCTTGGAAATGTCCAGAGCTGAGCTGGATGGGGCTTGGAGCAACCTGGGATAACGCAAGGTGTCCCTGTTCATGGCCTTTACTAGATGGCCTTTAAAGATCCTTCCCAACCCTAGCAATTCTATGATTCCATGATGTTTTTCACGTGTTGTAAAAGCACCAGTGACTCCTCTCTTGTTTTTGCTGGGCTGCAGACCTCACCCATCTCTTACTGTGTGTGGTCCTGAGGGGCTTTGCTCTTAACATGGCCAATACCTGCAAAAAGATGTGTTACCCACCTCCCCTAGCACCTCTGCACTGAAGAAGCAGCTCTGGATTTTGTTCTGGTTGGACTTCTGCTCCTTGATGGTTGTGTTTGCCTCTCTGGTGGGTGGGGGCTGTGGCCCAGATCCTGGTGTTGGTTTTCCAGGCTGAGCATCATGCGAGCTGTGTGTCACGGGGAGAGGAGCCCCCACGCACTTTGTGGCAGCTTAACAAGCCGTAGTGGCAGCCCTGAGGTGCACAGGGGTCCCCTAGCCCCAGGAGGAGATGGGACAGCACTGCCATGCTGCAGCAGAGGCGGTATTCACCCATAAACGCTTTATTTTATCCAGTTTTCTTTCTATAATAATTTTCTCCTGTGCTGGCGCTGCCGAAATTGATTGTATTTTAAGCAGCCGCGTTGCACACTGTGCCTGCACAGTGGCCAGACATTTCAGTGTCTTTTATTCCACACTGAACACAAACACCTCCTGCCTGGCTTTAACCATTTCTGCTGCCTGAGCAGCCTGTTTGCTGCCAGCTGCTCCAAGGAGTTCATTGATCTTCCCCTGCTGGCACCAGCAGTTGGTTAACTTGTACACTGAACCAGGGAAAGGCCCTGCAGCCTTTATTCCTGAAGGCTTTTATTCCTGAAGGTGAAAAATAAATGTCTGAATATCCATTATCCACCAAAAAAACCCAGAAGAGACACATTACTGCAAATGCAGGAGGTTGAGTGGCCTGCTAAGAGCAGCTTTCTTTTCATTTTATGTTATTAATATAATCCAAAAGTTTTTTTGTGCCATGGAGAGCTCACCTGGCCCATTTCATATTGCAGCACATCAGCCGTTAGGGCAAATTCTTGAGAAACTCTGGAAAAATGGGACCTGGCAGAGTGGCTGCAGTAGCAGTAGATTGTGTTGGCCATGGTTTTATCACTAGGCTCAGTGTCTTTTGGCAAATGTCTGTTTTAAAAAGAGACAAGCCAGAGGGAGGAATAAAGCACTCGGAATGGTACTTGAAGGCATTTTTGTGATGGGGTTTGAAGCTCAGGGGAACTGTTGGTCCTTGGCTGGGCTCTCAGGTGGGTTGGTCTCTGCCTTCTCCAGCCTGTCCCACCCCAATAGCTGACAATAGAGAAGTTATGAAAGGGATCAAAATTGGTAACAAGAAGTCGTAACTGTGAATCCTAAACAGGAAAAAAAAAGAATTACCAAATACTACCTTGCATCAGTGCTGTCTGGATGCCAAGTAATGCATGTTTGTGAGATTTTGGCCTCGTTTAGCTGAAGACTCACTCCCAGACTGGTGGAGCTTTTATCTTACGGCTTTAAGAGAAAAGTGGCAGGGAAATGTTATCTGAAACGTGCCACTTGGACCTGTCATGCAGAGCGGCGTGGGAAACAATAATTCTGAAGTAACTTTTAGGCAGCTTTGCATTTGCAGAGCTCCTTTTGCAGGGATTTTGGTTGTCACCTCTCCCTTCTGCTTCTCCCTCACCCCTGACCAAGGACAGCTTGTTCATCCACCCTCACAGCCCATGCCAAAGCCTTGTCTGCCCCTTTCTTGGCAGCTGACAGGAGTTTTGTCTGTTGGATCCTGCTGATGGCCAGCCTGGGATTTCACTGATGGAAATCAGCAGGAAAACCTCAGCAGGAGGTTGTCCATGAGTCACTGAACCGTGGATCCACTAAGGCTGGAAAAGTACCCTAAGATCAACTCCAGCTGTCAGCCAGCACCAGCACCTTCACCATAACCATGTCCTCAAGTGCCACATCCACACTTTGTTCAAACACTTCCAGGCATGGGGACTCCATCACTTCCCAGCAGCCTGTGCTGGGGCTTGACAGCATGAAGAAGTTTTTCCAAATATCCAGTCTAAGCCTTCCCTGGCACAGCTTGAGGCCATCTCCTCTCACCCTTTCACTTGTTCCCTGGAAGGAGAGACTGAGAACCCACCTCACTGATGATGATCAAAGCTTCAATCAGAGGTAAACCATGACAGCCACCATCTGTCCCAGGAGCTGCTGCTGTGGGTTCATCCAGCTCCCTTCTGGGCTTGGTGCTGAATTTCCCTTCCCCTCTGTGCAGCTGGTGGCTCGTGCTGGCAGGAGAGGTGCGTTGCACCCCTGTGGAAGCCCAAAGGTGTGAGACTGGCACATTGGCAGCCCCGTGCCTGGATGCTGCCAGCTGGCTGTGGGAGAGCCTCGGTGGCTTTGCCAGGGCCTGCTGAGGGCACGACGCTGTGACTTAGCAGGACCAGGCTGTCTCCACCTGGGATGAGTCAGCGGGAACTCGGGCTCTGGGATGCTGGCTGCCTGGCTGAGGGTGTGCTCCACTCACAGCCCGTGTTTCTGCGTTGCTGCCTGATCGCTGGGCTCCTTGGAGGCTCCTCTTACCTTTCCATTGGTTGGTACCCAGTGGAGCTGGCTGGCTAGGGGATGGATTAAGATACACTTAGTGAATTGGTGTCTGAAGAAATAGAGCTGGAAATTGTCTTGTGGGTCCTCTGCTGCTGAAAGCGTCTCGAAGTCATGGTTTGCACCAAAATGTTACATGTGACTTGGTTGAGGGTTTTTCTTCTCAAACCAATTACCTTGAGCCTAGAAGGAATTAAGATATTTGTGCTTGACAGCGGAGGGGAGTGGTGTTGCTTTGCTGGAAGTGCAAAAGTGGTGTATGGCAATCATGTAGCCTCTGTCCTCATCTGGTATAAACTTGAACTGAGTATCTTAAGGTGAAATGTGTTTTGATGGTGTTTCCTGATGTCAAGAGAACTGCAAGGTATAAATATATTGTTGTACTTGTGTATGGGATTTTCTGTGCCTGCTTTCAGCTGTGGTTCATGAAAGCCAGGGCAGAGTCTGGGAAGCTTAAGTTGATCTTACTTAAAAACACACTCAATTACGTCCTTACAGTTTACCCAAGAGCTCGGGTATTTTGGGAGCTTATAGCAAATCCTGCAGTGAAAACTCTCCCCTTCCCAAAGTCTGCAGCCAAATTGCAGAGGTGCTGGGTTTGCTGTGTGCTGGTGATGCCCTGGGGAGTGAATCCCACTGCAGCAGAGGTTCTGGGTCCTGGAGCCAGCTGATCTTTTCCTGGAGGGATGCAGTTCTGAAAATGAGTTCCTCTTGCTGCCTTGGCCCTTTCTTTGCCTTGCAGCTCAAGCACGTTAAACAGATTAATTAATGGGATGTGTCTGGTGGGTGCTGTGCTGGGAAGGACTGGCTATTTCACGGTGACTTGCGCAACGGGGTTTTGTGTGAATGGTTAATTTTGCAAGTGGAAAAAGGCATTTGGCTGAGCTTGTGCTCTGTGCAAGGCTCAGGAGCTGCAGGAGATGGTGCACCCTCAGCTTCTCCATGCAAAGGCCTGTGCCCTGGAGGTATCTGGTGAAGTTCCTCTGCCCTTCAGATCAGTGACTTCACAATGTCACAGGCTTTAGGGATGAGTTGCCGGTGTCAGAGACATGCTTTGTATTGTTGTTGTCAAAGTTTTAGCCAGATGTTGGGAGTTGTGTGAAAATACTGAATCAAGTGACTTCTTCTGTGTCCTAATTTAAGGATGCTTGATTTTACAACTTGAATATTTTTAACGTGCTTTGAGCGTAGAGGAATCTTCCTGAGTAACTGTTTTAAAAGCAGATTTCATGAGTTTACTGTGTTTTAATAAGCAAAATATCAAATGCTTGAGTGAAGGCGTTGGGGGGGGGAAATTAAATATGCAGTATTAGGAGCTGATATTCAGCCAATGCCAATGTTCTCCAGGCAGATGTCCAGCAGCAGAGGTTGGGTGTTGTGGTGTGTGAGAAATGGGCTTCCCAGAGTCTCAGGGTGAAGGAGGCAGCAGTGCTTCATGCAGAGGCTCAGCTCCCGCTGTCTCTGCAGGCTTCTGAAGACGTTCTGGAGATGTTCAGTGTCCTTTATGTTTTCTCTGGGAAGTGTCACAGTTGTGTGTTACTCGCCATTGCTTTTGTCATCCAGAAGAAATCCTGTCCCCATAACGTAGCTGGTGACAGAGTGAGGGACAAGACATGGGAAGAGGGTGCAAACAGCTGACAAGAAAACAGGTTAACTTAGAGAATTTTAACTTTCCCTAACTTTGCTGCTGTGGCTGCCCAGGGATGAGAAGAACCAGTCCATCATCGTCAGCGGGGAGTCGGGGGCAGGCAAGACGGTCTCTGCCAAATACGCCATGCGCTTCTTCGCCACCGTCGGGGGCTCCGCCAGCGACACCAACATTGAGGCCAAAGTCCTGGCCTCCAGCCCCATCATGGAGGTAAAACCTGCTCCCTTTCCTTTGTCCTGCTTGCACTGGTCACTGTGTCTCTCCCTAAGTCGCAAGTACAGCGAGAACCGCGGGGGACTTGAGACCCCAGGTCTGATTTACAGCATAACAGCATCCTGGAGCGGGTCGGAAGTGCGGAAATGCACCGACAGCCTCCATTTAGACCACCCCAGTTTGGTGCACCTGCATTTGGTGGCCTTAAAGCTGAGTAGCCTGAGTAGCCCCAGCACAGCTCCAGGAACTGAGCATTCGTGGGGTTCCAGAGTGGAAAGCACAAGCAGTGCAGCTGGCACCGTTAGGGTTTTATCATCTTCTTCCTCCTTTGTCACTGCACGGTGCCCCCTAATCTCCTCCTTTTGTTGTACAAACATGGAATGGAAAAGAAAGGGATTAATCTATCTGAGGTGTTTCAATGCATGTTTTTTTTTCTTCGTTTTCTGTTGCCATCAATCACATACTGGCCTCTTCGCCCGGGCCACAGCAGCAGGACATAAGGACATAAAGCTGTGCCAGGGGAGGCTCAGGTTGGACATTAGAAGAAATTCCTCCGTGGGAAGGGGTGGTCAGACATTGGAAGGGGCTGTCCAGAGAGGTGTTGGAGTGCCCATCCCTGGAGGTGTCCAAGGAAGGCCTGGAGGTGGCACTCAGAGCTCTGGGCTGGGGACAAGGTGGGGATTGAGCACAGCTTGGACTTGATGGTCTGGGAGGGATTTTCCAAACTAATTGATCTGTGATAGGGGAAGAAGGAGTCTTATTATAGGGAAATCCCTGCTCTGAAGGAAAAGAATTCTTCTCATAAATACAAAAAAAAAAAAAAAAAGAGAAAAACCACATTTTTTTCCTTTTGTTGAGGCCAGATGCTGAAAATAAATGCCTGAGTGCCTAAATCCCATTTTCCAAATGGATTTTGGAGTCATGAAGTGCCTTCAGTTGATTTGGGCTTTTCCAAAGTCCACGAAGCACTTCAGGCTCGTGTGACTTTCTTTTCAAGGCAGGAGCCAGCAGTACTATGCTTTAGTGGAGTGTGATGTTGTCCTGTGCTTAACCTTAGGCCTGGCTCAGCCTTTAGGGCGGCTTCCTCACCCATCTCCCCTGCCTCTGTGAAATGTAGCTGCAATACCAGGGGGCACTTAAAACCATCCAAGAAAAGGGGATTCATAGTGCACACTATTCTTCTGTATGACCCCAGAATTTTATTGCTCTAATTTTCCTGCCTGCGTTCAGTTCTGGCTGTAATTTCTAAGTGCTGAGGCCGGGTAACCTGCCTGTCTTTATTGGAAATTGATGAGAACACTGCCTATACAGAAAAAAACATAAAAGAAAATTGCCTGGTTTGCAGAAAAACCCTGAGTTATATGGACTTGTGAGGGAAGGAGACCCATCCAGGGAAGCTGCTGGTGTTGACTCTGAACAAAGGTGGGGACAGCCTATAAGGCAGAACAGGAACGTTGAGGCTGCTGGGATGGAGGTGTTTTAATTACTGTACAAATACTCGTTGCTGTTTATATGCATTTTTCTTCCATAAAAACCCTGGAGTCACCACATTTTCAGTGATGAGTCCTCCCCAGAGTCACATTGTTCCTCTGCCTTCTGCAACTGGGAAGGAGTTTTCCTCAAATCCTCCTGTGACTGTTAATATAATGCTGACTGCAAATTGGAGTGTTTAAAAAAAATTCAAAAATTCAATTAAAATTTAGTGTTTAATTTTGTTTGTTTTATGCAGGCCATCGGAAATGCTAAAACAACAAGGAATGACAACAGCAGCCGCTTTGGGAAATACATTCAGATTGGCTTTGATAAAAGATACCACATCATTGGTGCCAACATGAGGACGTATCTGCTGGAAAAATCTCGGGTTGTATTTCAGGTGAGGAGCTGTGGGGCTTTTTCCTTGTTTTCTTTTGAGTGCTGTATTCCAGGAATTCAACAATCTGGGTCTTGTCTATGGATTAAAAAAACCCAAAAAGCCAACAAAAACTCTTCACAAGTAGAATCACAGAATCATTTAGGTTGGAAGTGACCTTTAAGACCATTGAGTCCAACCAACCCCCCAGCACTGCCAAACCCATCACAGAATCATCATCATGGAGTGGTTTGGGTTGGAAGGGACCTTAAAGATCACCTCATTCCACCCCCTGCCGTGGGCAGGGACACCTCCCACTGTCCCAGGCTGCTCCCAGCCCCAGTGTCCAGCCTGGCCTTGGGCACTGCCAGGGATCCAGGGGCAGCCACAGCTGCTCTGGGCACCCTGGGCCAGGGCCTCCCCACCCTCACAGCCAAGATTTTTTTCCTGATATCTAACCTAAACCTACTTTCTGTCAATGAGAAGCCATTCCTCCTTCTCCTGTCCCTTCGTGCTCTTGTACAAAGTCCCTCTCCATCTTCCTTGTGATCACATCCCCAGATGCCACATCCACACTGCTTTTAAACCCCTCCAGGGATGGGGACTACACCTCTGCCCTGGGCAGCTGTGCTAGGGCTGGACAGCCCTTTCCATGAAGAAACTGTTCCTAATATCCAAGCTAAACCTCCCCTGGCACAGCTTGAGGCCGTTTCCTCTTGTTCTGTTGCTTTCTTGGTGGACACAGCTTCCAAATGTGTCTTTCAGACTCTGTCTTGGACTTCTTTATGATTCCAACCTGACGACCCTCGTCCTGGGCTAAGGTGTACCTGGGAAACTTGTCAGATAAAGAGCCAGGGAGAACAAATTGCAGGCAGCAGTGTTCAGTTTTGAAGATGAAGGAGGGACAGGAGAGAGACTGAGAAGGCTGATGTCTCTGCCACAGCACATCCTTTGGATTTCTTGTGCAGGCTCAGGAGAGGCTTTCTTGGTTTATGCTTGGGATGCAGCTCAGAAGCACCTGCAGACCTTCTGTCCTACAAAAAATAAGAGTGCCCCAACTAACAAAAATCCTAAAAAACTGGCAACTTCAAGAATCCATGAAGAGTAAACCACCATCTTTTATTTTACTGTGGGTTTGCAACTCTGTGCTTGCTGCCTCATTTAGCCTGGTTATTCCAGAGAGGGATGAGATGTGGGAGGCGATATAGAATTATTTACTTTTTTTACCAGATGGGCAGTGTTCATCAGGCTTGGCACCTCCTTTCTCCCAGGTGGCCAGGAAAAAACCTTGTGTTGGTGTCACTGACAGGTGGTGGGAAGCAGGGGACGGGAGTAGGGTGGCCCCTGGGCTGAGGGTGGGAGCACTGCTGTGACCTCTCTGTGCCTCTGGTAACTTGGCTTTTCCCTGCAGGCAGAGGACGAGCGCAACTACCACATCTTCTATCAGCTCTGTGCCTCCTCAAGCCTCCCAGAATTCAAAGACCTCGGGCTCAGTAAGTGCTGGCACTAAGTGCACTGGGAGCTGAGGGCAGCAGGAGGACGTGGTGGGGTCAGAAATGCAGGTCGCTGGCGAGGCCCTCTGTGCCCGGGCAGTGGCAGGAGGGGAGGGAGATGAGCTTGAAGGGTTTCTGCTCCTGGGTGGAGCACAGGTTTGCTCACCACATCACCAGGGATGTGGCAGCTTGGGTGAGGGTGGGGAGGAGACCCTGGCACAGGTTTCCCACAGAAGCTGTGGCTGCTGCATCCCTGGGAGTGTCCGGGGCTGGGTTGGATTGGGGCTTGGAGCAATCTGGGATGGAGGAACCTGTCCCTTTAAGGTCCCTTCCAACCCAAACCATTTTAGGATTCCATGATTTTGTAAAAACTGGCAGCAGAGCTACATGCTGTGGTAGATGCCAGCTGATGCAGGGAGATCATGTGTTAATGTTGTACCAAGCTTGCATAAGGTGTGTATTTTAAATCTAATGTGAGTGTGGGCTGATCTGGCCAGTGTTTTGGCAGAAGTGGTTGTTTCCTTTCAATTCGTTATGGTTTTTTTTCTTTTTCCATGGTTAACTTCTGAAATGTGTTGGGTTTTTTCCCCAGGATTTGCAGCAAAACCTCTGTAGAACACCTGATTCAGAGGGTTTGCACTTGCAGCAGGGGGTGCATGGACGTATTTTAATTATTCTTTTATCTTGAGTATCTGCTGTTGCTTAGAGAGAAAAGCAAGGCTTAAACCAGGCTTTTGACCTAGTTTAAATAGTGAGCAAGGCAGGTTCTGATCCTACCATAGGGTCTTGCAGAATTTTCCATCCTGACTAGGGAGGAATGGCAGATGAAGAGAGGGGCTTTCAGTTTCTAGGTAATGCTGAACTTGTCTTAATGACCTTTTGGGTCACTGTAGGCACATTGCTCACACAGAGCACATCACTTCGACCACTTTCAAGAGTTTCTTTCGTGGTTATGTGCTTCATATTTTAAAACATACCGTGGATAACGATGATGTCTGCTGGCATCTTAAGATTCTGACACAAATTATTTCAGCTCAGTCTGGGAGATGAGTTGACGTATGAGAGCTCCTGCTGTGAAACCACTGCTCTCTTCTTGGGAATATGTGGATCAGGGGAAATACCCGTCTAACTCATCACAGCTCTCTAAAAGCATCGTCTGTGTCTGTGGTGAGTGGTAGGAGTGGAGGCTGAGAGGCTTTTGCTGTCCTGGTGCATCACCCAGGACACGTTTGTGCTGTTGTGGCTGCGGCTCTCAACTTCAGCATCTCAGGGATGAATGTGTAATGGCAACAGCTGGCAGTGCAGGAGGAGTGGGTGCCAGGGCCATTAGCCTGCAAGAAGCCTTTTTGGGTCATTTCAAATCAAAATTTGGTGTCAGGACCTGTCAGTCTCCAGCTGCTCTCCGTGGCACTTCCCATTTACTGTGCCACAGCATGCACAGGTAGCCACTGGGTATTGGAAAAGCAGTTCTTTCCAGAGGTGAAGGTGTGTGTCCTTGGTGTTTTCCTGCCCTCTCACCTTGCAGTAGCTGAAAAATGCCTCCCCAAAGTGTTCTGGTGGCTGTCAGATGTGGGGCTGCTCACACACTCAGTGGGGACAGGGATGTGGGCCTGTGAGCTGCTCCTGGCAGTGTGGCACAGGCTCTGCCTTGGCCCGTGGGATTGCTGGTGCTGGGCAGTGCAGAGCTGCACAATTCACTTGCTTTTCTTTCTTTTGAGTGATGTTTTTCATTTCCAGCTTTGCCTTGGATTTACTGGCCTGCAGGAAGATGACTAGTCAGAACTCAGATTTATTTCCTCGTGTGAGCTGTACTTGCCTGTCAACCTTGTCTTCCCAAGGTTTACACAAAACAAGAGGTGCCTTGATGTGAAAATCCACTTTTTTATTACTCATGGAGGAGGATGTATATTTTTCCATCTGAAAAACAGGAGCTGTTGCTTCTCCTTTGGGTCTTGCACCTGGGAAGAATTGTTGTTACTTCCTTTTATGTGTGGAGATGCTGGAAAACAAAGAGAGTTTCTAAACGTACATGAACCCAGCAGAGCACACCAGTGTTGGCTTCAGTCAGAGTGATCCTAAAGGCTTAATTTTAAACTAGAAAGTAAATATTTGACTTGAAATGGTGATGTGCAATGCAAGTACCTTTTGAAGTGTGGTGTCTAGCTTAATGATGCCTGGGCAGTGGTGCAAGGCAGGAATGTGTTTTATTTGTTTGCAGATGAATCAAAGGGTTTGCGTGGTTGTTAAAATCATTACAGAGATCTTGAAATATAGAGATTGGAGTCAGTTATGCTGGGGATGACTTGAGGCAGAAACAGATCCCAGTGTGAATATTTAAAATTGAAAGCTGATGTCCATCAGCCAGCACCATCCCTGGCTGCATCTTGCAGGGTGATGTGCAGCAGCATCAAGCTGTGAGTGTGATGTGCTCTGCCACGGGCTGGGTGAGCTCATGTAGTGCTGGGGGACCAGGGGAGACATTGTCTGCCTGACCCCAATCAGCATTTTCTGACCCTTGTTCCCCATGCTCCAGCAACGGGCGGAATTACCGAAACCTCCGGGTCGCAGGGCTTTGTATGCCAAAAAGAATTAAGTGTTTTTCTTTACAGCCTGAAAGTACAGCTAATGCAGAAGCCTGTGGGAGGCCTGAGAAGGGGTGGGGAGGTTCTGGTGGCAATTTGAGTCAAAAGAAGTGCAGATTGCAGTGGTTTTAAAGGTTACCACTAGGCTGGCGTGGAACACGCAGTAGGCTTTTTCTCTGTGTTCGTGATGCTGGGGAAATTATGTTTGTGTGTGTTAATGAGTGGGTTTTGGCAAATGACTCCTACTCAGTTCAAACCAGGCTGAGGCTGGTGCTGAAAACTGATTCTGGGTGGGGTGGGGAGGCTGTCCAGGGGCTGGACTCCCCCAGCCCTGGCAGGGGCCAAGCTCTGGCTCTGGCAGGGCTCAGCCAGCAAGCCTTGGGCACACAATTCACTGCTCTGGGGCCTTGTTTTAAGGAGGGGAATTACATGTGCAGCTTTTTTAAGTGGACACAAATCCTGCAACCTCTTCTTGTTGTATTTGCATTGGAAATGCCACTCAGTCTCCACAGGATTTATGGGTGTCATCCTGGAGCAACTCTGCTAAAGCACAGATGTTTAAGTGGTGTAATGCAGGCCCTGTGAGCCATTCTCTATTCCCTTTGCTCCCAAGGCTTAAGGCTTTGTAGGAAAGGTGTTAAAATACTCAAATTGGTCATGGGTATGTAAAACAGGGTAAGGAATTACCGAAAGCAGCCACCTCAGTATTTGAAATGGTCTCCCCCCATGTGACAGAGCTGTTACTAGAATCCCAAATACAGCACAGCACTGCCCTGACTGAACTTGCTGAGTGTGGGGAAAGAGGTTTCATCCCTGACAGAAGCAGCTACAGCCACTTACCAAGGTTCCACTTCATCCATTCCTAAGCAAACTGTGGTTCGAAGGAGACGGGTGCCCTTCAGGGGTGGGGGACAGGGAGCATCCCAGTGCACGTTCTGGGAGGTGGCTGCACTGGGGGAGTGCTGCTTGCTGATGTATTTCTCCTTTTTCTTCTCTCCTAGCATGTGCTGAAGACTTTTTCTACACTTCTCAGGGAGGTGACACGTCCATCGATGGCGTGGATGATGCTGATGACTTTGAGAAAACCAGGCATGCCTTCACCCTGCTTGGTAAGGGGTTGGTCTGCTTGGAGCCTGCCCAGCAGAAGTCTCTTGCAATTGTTTTCAGTGTTTTGCATGAATGATGGCGTTCCTGTTGACCTAGTTGGCTTTACTTTGTTGTTTAGTAGGAGCTACAGGAGTGTTTCTAGCAGCTGTCTGCGAAGCAGCAGTGAAATGGAGAAGGACACAGAACTAAGAGAAACCATTCTGAAGTCAAAGCAGGGCTGCAGTATTGACTTGCTATTTTTCACCCTGTTTACAAGCAGGAGAAGAGCTATTACTCTGCAGTCCAGCCCTGTGTTGTGGTTGAGGGTGATGTCACTTCTTGGATCACAACGTTGCACCGAGTAGCTGATTCCTGGAAATAATGAGCTGAGTACATCCCTGCTGTGCAGAGTCCGCATCCACAGGGCAGCTGCAGATTTTGTGGCTGTGACCAGCCCCCGTGCCAGCAGCAGCAGGGGAGCAGAGCTGTGCCCTGCCTGCAGCAGGGCTCTTTGAAAGGAAGAACAATCTGGAAAGGAGAACTTGCCCAGTTTATTTGTATTTATCTGAAACCAAGTTTATAAATACTAGTCAGTCTCGGTGCCTCTTGGTTCCATTTCACAGGTTGGGAGAGGAGTACCTGCAGTGAGTGTGGGGGCTCACTGCAAGCTGTAGAACCGCAAGTGTTTTCCCCAGAATTTGTCCTCTTAGTGTTTTAGATGGGCCTCATCTCTTTCTCTTTGAGGTCTTGTCTTTACCCTCCTCTTGTTCAGCTTGTGTGACTTCTGTTAGCTACTCAAAAAATGTGACTCCTGGTTGCTCCAAACTTGCCCACAGGACTGTAAATCCCAGAGAACTCTCTCCCCATCCCCTTGGCATGTGTAGTCTCTCTTTGGTCCCCTTCTCTGGCTCCCCAGGCAGCTCCCCTGTGTCCTTGCTGGTCCCTGGGAAGCCCTGTGAGAGCATCTTCCTCTGGGGCCAGTCTGATAATGAGTTTCTGTTCTTCGTGTGCTCCTCTGTCTCTGCTTTTCCTCATTTTCCTTCAGTGTTTCCCAGCTTTGCTCCTCACCAGGCTTCAGGGCCTGGTGAAATTGCTACTACAGCTTCCAGTCTTGCCTTTCTGTGTGTAACAAGAAGTCAAATTTGTCTGCAAACCCCCAGTCCTAGCCAGGCTTAACTCAAATTAAGGGTTCCAAGTAAGAGCGGAGCATTGCTCCTTTTAGCAACCTTGAAACATTTCTCACTGCGCTGGTAACAGAAAAGTCCCAAGAGAGAGAAAGGGAAGCTCTGGATAATTCAGAAACTGGCAGGTGATGTCTCAGACCTTGGGTGAATAATTAGGACACCAGCCCTGAGCACAAAAGGGACATGGAAACCCAGCTGGGATGTTAAAAAAATGCAAGATATGGCAAGAAGGCCACGTGCAGGCTGCTGCTGAGCAAACCTCCCGCTGGGAGTGCCTGTAAACCCTGCCGGAAAAACAGAAAAATCAATATATAAATAAAATATATAAAGCGACAACATCTTTCTCCCCCAGTAAAGACCTACAACACGTAGCTCTTGTCCAGACCCTGGGGACAGTAAGACAGGGCTCCCCATCACCTCCCTGGTGACTTGTTGTGCCTCCAGCTGTGCCACCAGTGTGGAGGCGTTGTGCAGGGCTTTAATTTTCCCTTCTTTTTGTGGGATGTTTGCAATAAGTTGTAATTTCTGTGCTTTGGTTGTCAGCAGACTGGGATCGCAGACAAGCAGCTCCTTGTTCTGTGAAAGCTGCAGAGCCCCTGTAATTCTGATCCTCTTTGATCACTCTGGAGCAGCATCCTTGGTTTTGTGTGTATTAAACCCATCTGTGTTAAAATTGAGAGTTTATGGTGTATTTGTTGGAAGAAGCCTCATCATTCCGAAAACCAATTGCCTGGGAAGGAAATCAAGCGCTGCGAGCGCCTTCAAATAAACTTAAAATTGTGTTTCATTTTCTGTTGTGACAATCAGCTATCAATTGTTCCCGTAGGAGTGAAGGAGTCTCATCAGATGACCATTTTTAGGATAATTGCTGCCATTCTGCACCTGGGGAACTTGGAAATCCAAGGGGAACGAGACGGGGAAGCCTGCAGTTTGTCGGTAGGTGACCCTCAGGAGCGGGCACGAGGGCAGCTTGGTGTGCTCAGGAGTCACCCCGTGTTCATGTGCTGAGCTTCACAGCTGTGTCCTGTGGCGGAAAGGACCTCCTTTTCCTCCTGGTTTTCTTTGCCTTTTTTGAAAACGTATCACAAATTCCTGGTCGCTTTGTTTGTCCTGGGACACAGTGCCTTTTTCGTCCTCTCTACCCAGCCTGCTAGCAAGAGAGTTCAAAAATTGCTTACATCCCTCACATCCCAATGCACCGTTAACTGTTCCTGCTTCCTTGGAACACCCAGTGCAGGGCCTTGGGGAATGGTGACACTGATGGTGACACCAGCACCAGCTGCTGATTGTAATGTGGCCAAAGGAGCACTGCACAGCTAATCACCAAAAGTAAATAACGCTAAAGATGCCTTAGAGGCGGTTTTTTCTCTTTCTGTGTTTGTTCAGAGGTGGGGAAAAATAAAGCAATTATGTGGAAAATACTGTCCTCTAAATTATCATTGCATCCCAGGCTGGGTCGTTTGTTCCTAATTAAAGTATTAAAAGGGTTCTGCACACACTTTAGTGTTACCTTTGAGATAATGTGGTGTTCAAAGGGGTAGATGCTGGGGGTAATTTGTTTGATATTTGGCAGCATGGGTATGTGAAAGCCTCCTCCTTCAACAATGCTGAATTCTGTTAATGGCGTTCATATTGTTTAATCATCTTCAAATGTAATTGCAAGGTATTAAATTAGTTCTGTTACAACCTTGACTCTGTGGTCAAAAGGGTGTTGTAGCGATAAAACATTCTAGAATTCTTGTAAAATGTACTTTTTTTCTGCATCCCCAAACCCATCCAGCATTTCTAAGTACACTTACCTGACTGGAAACAACTTACTTCCTCTAGATATGTATTCTTACACAGAGGAAGGGGAAATTGAGACTCAGAACTGCTTTGTCTTAATTTGAGAGGAGGGAAAACACATTGCACTAAGGAAAGTGAAGTGCACATTTCATTTTATTAATTGTGCAAAGCCTAAGCCCTTCTGGTAATGCACGATTCATAACTTTGTTGCTCAGAATGGGGTTATTTTGGGAAAGGCACGGTATCATGGCTTACCCTAAGCTTTAGTTTGAGGCAGGGTTGCTCTGGGCGAGGGTGTAGCTGCATCTCAGGGAGGAATGAAGTGGAGAATGCTTTTCCCTGTGGAAATCTGCTCTTTGTGAAAGCAGAGAGCTCAAGGATAACCAGAGCAGAGCCAAGCCTTGGCGCCACCATCCAGAGCTCCGTGCGAGCTCTCCCACCCCATCCAGTAGGGAGTAGCACAGCTGGGTGGGTGTCACTGCTTTCCCATTCCTGTCCCCCACAGACAGACACAGCTTTCCCCTGGACAGTCATATGAAAAAACGCCATTTCTCGCGCAGAGCTGTGAACTTGGGTGTTAAAACGCCGGTTTGGGGTGTCACCAACGTGCTGACTTTGCTTCTGGTCCCCCCACGCAGAGCGAGGACGAGCACCTGAGCAGCTTCTGCAGCCTGCTGGGCGTGGAGCACGGCCAGATGCAGCACTGGCTCTGCCACCACAAGCTGGTCACCACGGCCGAGACCTACGTCAAGAGCATGTCCCTGCACCAGGTGGTGAATGCCAGGAACGCCCTGGCCAAGCACATCTATGCCCAGCTCTTCAACTGGATCGTGCAGCACATCAACAAGGCCCTGCACACCACTGTGAAGCAGCACTCCTTCATCGGCGTGCTCGACATCTACGGGTAGGTGTTGGAATCCAAGGCACAAAAAATCCTCGGGCCTGGGGTCTGCTTGCCCCTGAGTTTGAAATGTTGGCTGCATTCAGTTCAAAACCATGGGAAAAACTTGCGAGTATCGTGACCTGTAACAAAGATCTTGGTCTGCAGTTTAAGAAAAAGCGTGTTAAGTTAGGCATTGGGAGGTTTTGCAAAGTGAAGTTTAGATGTAGAGGTAGTTACAGGAGAGAGTAAAAAGTTCAGGGTGTGGTCGTATAAAGTGAAATAATAGAGGACTGTGGGTCAGTACATGATTGGATGAAAAATACTGCAGTGCGACAGACATGTAATGCAGGTATGATTAACTGTTGGTGTGCAAATGAAAATATATATGTACGTAGCAATTATCTATTGGCCAGTTAACCTTTAAGAGACTTTGTAACTTGCAGTCTTTTGATCATTCTTCATGTCATGGCTGACTTCTGCAAAGCTCTGTGAGGGAGTTCCCAAAACTCCCGAGAGATTGTAGCAATAAATCTCACTTGAAAGCATACCAAAGTGAAGGTGTCTCTGTCCCAACCCTCCCGGGAGGTAGGCACCTCCTCAGCTGTCCAGGCTGCTCAATGAGTCCTTTTGTAATTCGTCTTCCCCTTCTTGCAAGGCACGCTTGGCTTTGGCTGGTGGCAGGTGATGGGAATAATAGAAAGGGACACAAAAAAAGCGCAGTGTGGTTTGCAGTTTTGATCCTCCTTCAGACTGTGCAGCCTTAGAAATGGTGCACGCTGTGTGAGCACTGGGTTCTGGGATTTACCTCCCACGCCCTTCCCACCTGGTGTTTGTGTCTCCTGTGCTGTTTAAAACAGAGTTAAAGATGAGCTGGGGTAAAGGTGCCGCTGTGGAGACCACAGACTGCCTGGTCGTTCTGTGGGGTTGGAGGACACGACTTTGCTCCTCCAGCTGTGAAGCCGCAGCTGCAGGGCCCTGGTGCAGTGAGAGCTTTCAGAGGAGCTTGGGAACCTGTGGTGGGGATGGAAGGTGCAAAAAGCTCTTGCACAGTTTGCAGCCTGCACCCTCAGGGGCAACGAGCTGCTTTAAAATTGTTCTGGGTACCCGCTGCTGCCTGGTTTGTCATCCTGGCACTTGAGTGGTGGCAGAAGAGTGATGTGAGAGTTGTCCGAGTTCATTTTAGTTGAAGTGCTGCAAAGAAGCAGAAGATGGAAGAGAAAGGAAGGGATTCTGTCTTTTGTGGGGTGGAAAAGGAAAGGGGTCTTGTGTGTTTGGGTTTTACCCTCCGCTCTTTCAACACCATTCTTTTTCCGTCTCTCTGGGCAGCTGGGACAAGGGAGAAGTCCCAGGTGGCCCAGACAGGTGCATGCACCAGGTCCGTGCAAGGCCAGGCTGCATGGGGCTTGGAGCAGCCTGGTCTAGTGGAAGATGCCCCTGCCCATGGCAGAGGGGAACTGGATGACCTCAAAAGGTCCCCTGCAACCCATTCCGGGGATTCTGTGATTCTCAGTGGGACAGCAGTGGCCTCCTGTTCTCCCTTAATACATTAAAGTGCTCAGTTGCTCCTGTTTCAGAGGGAAAGGTGGAATGCACAAGTTGCAGCTGCCCCAGGAACCAGTCCCTAACCCAGGGCAGTCGCTGTGCTTGCTCAGTCCCAAATCCTGTGTCCTCTGAAGGTCTGTCAGCTCTAGGAGAACCCCAAGTTCAGAATGAAATCCTGCCAGTCCTGGATCAGAACAAAAAAGCAGCATGATTTCATGGCTGTAACACCTAAAAATTGCTGTAACGGGATCTTGTGTATAAACCCTCCCATGAGGTTTCTACAGCTGCTGGTGTTTGGGATGTTGATTTTGACATCTGCTGGACAACCACAGCAGCAGATAGGATGCCAGAAAGTGCTGGAGCACCAGGGCAGCACCACTGTTTGCTGATCTCCATCTACAGCTGCTGCCATATGGCAAGGTTTGCAGGAGCACTGCTGTCAAGGATGGTCACAGTACAGTTCTGTTTGGTTTGGGATTTCAGTGGGATAGCTTGAGGTGGTGAGGTTGCTTTTTCTGGTTTGCAGGTTTCTGGGCTCTCTTGGGAAGATCTTTAATATGGCACAGTCTGGTTCAGAGACTGTGTGAGATAGAGAAGCTGTTTCCCATCACTGCCCCTACAAACAGAAATTTCTGCAGGCTGGGGTATGATAAATAAAGCTTTGAGATGGAGCCCTGCGGGTGATGGTGGGTCCGTACAGAAAATTGGCTGCCTGAGCCAGAGGGTCAGACTTTCAGAAATCTGAATGAAAGGAGACTTGAGGATAAGGCGCATGAAAGATTAAGCTGGGCATGAAAATCTGTTAGTGTGGAAGAAAAACCTCCTTCAGCCGCCGGTCCGAGCGTCATGTCCAGGGCGTGGGCCAGCAGATACTTTCACAGCCCTGGTGACACCAGCAGGGTTTTTCCACAAGGACCTGCAGCTCCTATTAAAGAGACAGATTTGCAGGGGATGGTGTCCGTGTTCTTAGCTGAAATGCTTGTGAGCCTGGTGTGCTAAAAAGGCCGTAAATCCCTTTCATAAATGGGTATTGCTGCTTAAATGCTGAGTAATTAACCATGCAGGGAATTTGGGTGGTGATAACCTGACTGTGCTGTCCTTTAAAGTGCTTTGCTTCTCCTAACTCACGGGTTTTTTTGAGTTTTTAATGCATTTTGCTAACTATTAGAATTTTTTTTCCCCCAAGTGGATCTTGTTTTTTCCTTTCCTTTGGGAGAGGGATTGAGCTGGAAAGGCTGGGAGCCTGCAGCCAGATTCACAGCACATCCCTGACATCCTCAGAGCTTCTCCATCCCTATGCTCCTGGGGGAGGACAGTCCCCATGGGTGGGATTTCTAGGGATGGGATCCAAACGGAGGATCCAGCAGCCACAGGGTTTTTCTTCCAACTTTCTAATGCTTGACTTTGCATCCTTAATTCCCTGTTAACACTGAGGTGAGAGGGTGCAGCGTTGAAAGCCTTTCTGCGTTTTTCAAAATTGTATTATTTGCTGTAGCAGTAGTACTGCAGTGTGTCAGAGGAGAGGATTCCTGTGGCACTCCTGGACTTGGTGGGGACAGCTTGTTCCCCCTCTTGTTTGCCATGTGAACTGTGAGCTCCCAGGCGACCAGCTGTGTGCTGGACTTATTCATGAACTTTAAATATTTTAATACAAACCTTGGTGCTGCAGAGGACTTAGGAGAGACCAGCCACACAAAGCAGAAGGGGGAGCAGCAGAAAAACCGAAATACAGCATTTGCCCCTTGAAAATCTACTCACAAGAGCTGTCCCCAAGCTGGATGTGCCTTGTGGGGAGCCAAAGTGATGGGCTGGAGTGGTGAATATGCTTATTTTTTTCACCGCAATACCAAATGTGCACTAAAATGAATAGAAGCCAAGCAGGCACTGTTTTGGTTTCCCCATCAGGATGGTGCCTCAGTGCAGTCACTCTGAGCAGGTAGGGCCTCCTGGCAAGCACACAGGTAGGGCTGGTGACTAATCTTCTTTACAATTAGCAAATTGTGCTGGTCGAGTCCATTAATTAGCAACTTTGTGGGATTTCCCTTGGAGCTGGAGTTGTACAGCAGCTCTGCCCCCGGCTGGCACTCACTGGGAGGGTTCATAAATCACATCTGGTGTCTCTGAAGGGGAGAAAAAGTTTCTACGCCAATCTGCTTTCTTTGCGTACTCCTGTCCTCAGTGCCTTTTTCCACCTAGCTCGCCGTGGCTCTCCATCTACGTTTTAATTAAATCCTGTATTGCCCTGTTGCCGTGATCATGAGCCTGCAGAAGGTGGTGTTTCCAGAGGGTCCTGGGGATGCCACATCCCTTTAGTTGTAAGAACTGGAGTCACTGGTTCCCTTGGCACGCAACCGAGACGGAGCGCAGTGGGAGCTCTGCAGGGACACATTCGTCACTGAGGGCCAGGCCACCTGTTTAATGTAAACATTTCCTGTCCCAGACACCAGGTTCTGTTGCATTAAAAACTGTAAAGCCCAATTCCTGGGAAAGGAATGGATTAAGCATCCTCTGCTTGGCAGAGGTGGCACCAGCTGCGGGGGCAGTGCCAGCCCTAGGGCAGCCAGAGGAAAAGCAGTCCCAGCTTTCCTCAAGGGCTGTGGGGGTGGTAAAAGCACCAAACCAGCTCATTTCTCCCATCCCATTTTTCCTTCTGCCATTTGCCATTGCGTTTCCCCAGTGACGCTGGCATTTTGTGGGGGGACGGCGCTGTCACCTGGAAGGACCCGGGGGATAACTGCATCACCTGGGTACCGGCAGGGTGGTCCTTAGGAAGTGGCAGCAGTACTGATTGTTTTGAGGAAGAGAGGCTGGAAAGAAAGGGCTTCATTTATTCAGTGTTTAAAGACTGTTCCACCAGCTCCTACAGTGCCTGTTACCCGAACAATTATTTAGTCACGTATTTATCATTACAGCAGCTTGCTCACTGAACACAGGAAGCCTTCCCACTTCTCTCCTTGGCTTAATCCTTACAGTCATGTGTCAAAGGCTTTTTTTTTCCCCTTCCCCCTTCCAACTGTGCCTTAAAAATAGAAATACAAAACACACGATAGCCGGTGGTAGCTCAAAATACCCTCTTTGGGTTTTAAGAGCAAGCCGGGCTCCCTGTGCCTGTCCCTGGATGATCCATGCTTCAGCCTCAGGGGCTCTGCTGGCTCCTTACCTGTAGTTTGTGTTACTAAAACTGCATATTTTTTCCTTTCTGATTGTGACTGGGAAGCCATTTTTGGGCTTGGTTTGGAGCTGATCTGTGTCAGGGTAGGATAATGTTTTGGTGTGGGGAGCTGTGGAAATCCTGGTGAAAAGGTGGATCACTGAGACCAGCACCAAGGTCCCTCTAAGGTTCCTCTAAGGAACGTGGAGTTGGAGCTGAAATCCCCATTTTTCCCGCTCCTCCCTTCCAGAAGTTGCTTACTCACGTGTGTCTAATTTTTGTACTATCAGGGATGCAGTACAGAAACTATAATTACAAATCTAATACCTTCTTTTTCTGCTCTATTAAATTCCATTAAAGATAGCACGCTGGGTCTTCTAAGACAGCAGCTACCGTTTCTTCATCACCTTTGCAGTGAATGTATTTAGACTTAATATTTCATAATATTTTTCCCCAGGAGAGGCAGTTACATTTCTTGTCTCAGACAGGGCTGATGGGCAGGAAGCTGCAGTCGTGCCAAATGTCTCATTCGTGCATAGCAGGAGGGACCTCTTGAGTCCCTCGAGTTCCAAGGAAAGATAGATGTTTTGAGGAAAAAAGTGTAGATCTGGGATAGGAGGAGTGGAAGGGACTGTTGAATAACTGGTGTTCCCCATCACACAGATGAGACTGTTGCAGGAAAACTTAAAAAAAAAAAAAAAAAAAAGAAAAAAGATTTTGAGACAAAGCAACGCCTAATGCTGATTTATTCATTGCTTTGCAGGTTTGAAACTTTTGAAGTGAATAGCTTTGAACAGTTCTGTATCAACTATGCCAACGAAAAGCTCCAGCAGCAGTTCAACTCGGTAAGGTCAGCTTGGAAATGTTCCATAAAACTGAGCAGAAAATGTAAAAAGGCAGGATTGTTGTGTGTCTGGCTTCTGCTTAATGGTACTTAACCTGCAGCCTGGACAGGTTGTCTGGATCCTTGGGATGCCTCTCTCCCAGACATTTCACTGCAGTGGCTCTAGATATTCGTATCAAGTTGGAAAATGTGGCTTAGTTGATGTATAAACTTGATCCTGGAGATGGGTTTGCGTGTGGTTTGTGCAGAGGCTTACCAACTGCTCTGAATGAGTGTGTAACTTGCCTTTTTCTTGGTGCTGATTCAGTCCTAAAGCAAAACCTGGACAGTCTCATGCTGATTTCCAGTGTGAATTAAAATAAGTTATGGATGTGGAAACCTTCCCCATTAAGCATGGTTTAAACCTGTGAGATGAAAACTCTGCATTAAATAACAGGATTGGAAACATAGCCCAATTTTCACTTGGACATGCCTCACAAAACCCAGAAATTTTCCTATTTTTATTAGAAACAAGCACTTACCTGCACTGGAAATGAAACCAGTAAGGGGTTGTCTTCTACTTTGGTTGTAAGTTGGGAAAAAATGGCTATTAATTTCAGCATATAGGAGAAAACTTGTTAAATTTGAGCAGTTAACTACTGCAGATTACTTTGGCCCTTTGAAACTATATCATATGCGTGGACATGAACATTTGCAGTCTATCTAATGCATCAGATAGATCACTGCTGCTAAAAATGAAAAGTAAATTATGGATTGTATTTGCAGTGTTCATATCTTACTTGGTTTGTCTAACTATCACTTCTGAAGCTTATAAATTCAAACTTCAAGATGACATGTTTGAAGAGATTTTAAAAGGCTATCTTTGAAGGGGGAAAAAAAAATGCATTTGAAAAATCATTTTTTAATACGCCTTAGAGTATCTCAGAAATAGCCAGAGACAATTTATCTGCTTGGGCAGAGGCCTGAGATAACGTAAGCCATGCACAGATTTTTTTTTTTTAATTATTTTTTTTAAATAAGAGTTTTCAATAGATGTATCCCTGAGCCAGTCAGATGCTGCTGCTGATACCCCTTCTAGGATGATGGGTGCTCTTTGCAAAGCCCTGCTGGCTGATGGGGACAAGGGCTCTCAGCCCTGGCTGGGCTCCCAGCTGGTGAACCCGCTTCAGGTCACTGCTTTAATCAGCAGAGCAATAAAGCAGAGGAGGATTTTTGTCAGCCCAAGAGATATGACGTGTCACTGCCACATCAGTGTGTGGCTTCCACCTCGGCGCGGTGACAGCTTCAGTCATTTCCTAGCGAAAGTCGTTTGAAGCCCTATTTCTCCCTGCTCTATGGTTTCCCAGTGTAATAATGGTTTTATTTTCCCGGCCAGGAGCTAGGCTGTGTCGATGGCAGAGGCTGCACGTGAGGGCACCTGGAGCCTCTGTGGCTTCTGGATGTGCTCGTGGAGTGCTGAACCCCAGCAGGGTCACGGGCTGTGCTCTGCTGGCCGGGGCCACACTCGGTGACTCTGCTTTCTCCCACTCCCAGCACGTCTTTAAGCTGGAGCAAGAGGAGTACATGAAGGAGGGAATCCCTTGGACTCTCATAGACTTCTACGACAACCAGCCCTGCATAGACCTGATAGAGGCCAAGCTTGGGATCCTGGACCTGCTGGATGAAGAGTGCAAGGTAAAGAGGGCCTCCCAGCTTTTCGCCGGTGTTTTTGTTTCTGTAATAGATGAAAGGATGGGCTTTAACCTGTGGTGTCTTGCAGGCGGGTAAACATCTCCTTTCACTTGTGTTGCTGCTGTGCTCATGGTGAGAGTAGGCTTGAGTTGGCATTTGCTTTGGTTTGGAACACCTCAGAGCCTCCTGGGCAGGTGTTGGCCCCAAACCTGGGTACCTGCACTCACCACGTGAGTGTCTGCTCCTGTGCCTGGCCTGGCTGTACTGACCCACGGATTGAGACCTGATGTCTTTGGCATTGCCCAGGAGCTGGAGCTCCTCTCCAGCCTTTTTTTGTCTCAGGGAAAACCTGAGTCCTCTTGGAACATCTCCTTGAGGTAAAGCTCATTGCATTTAGTGTGCAGACTTCAGAGAGTTGTAACGTTGGAGAGCACTTTGCTCTCTTTTGCCCTGTCTCTCTCACACTGGCCAAAGGGAAATCTTGCTTGAGAGCTGAGAAGAAAAGTCAGAGTGGCAAACATTGATGACAATCCAAAAGAAGGGTTGGACTCCTTGTTCAGTCATGAGTTATCTCAAATACCTAGGAAGAAGAAATATTTCCTGGTGGGTTTCCCTGGGGAGCTGGGATGCCTGTTCTGAAGGTGTTTGGTGCTGGATATGTCCTGTTGGAAGGGGATGGGGGCTGCCTTCCTGCTGGATGTGGCTGCCTTGAGGATCCTCGGCCTGCTGTTGCTGTGGGGTGACCCAAGTTGTCCTCAGGAAGGGTTTCCAGCAGAACTTGGATGTGTTCTGTGCCAGGAAATGCTTTTCTGACTGTGGAGGGCTGTGACTCTTTTTGAACAAAGGCAGGCATGAGTGAGGCAAAGTGTTGGGAGAGCTGAAGTAGATACGGGGCCCTCACCAGCATAGCCAAGGTGATAAGAGGGAGCTGAGGAATTCCTGCTGTGTCTATTGGATCCATGAGTGCAGGACAGATCTGCTGGCCCAAGAACACGAGAGTCCTATTGCATCAGAGGGAAAGGGTTTGGATATGTTGTTTGGACTAGTTTCCCTGGACAGGGATGTGTGACCTGTCTTTGCCTGGAAGTGGGGGTGACCTCTAAAGTGTTTGCTGTCCTTCCCAGGCACGATGGGGCTGTCCCAGCTTGCACATCCCACAGACTCAGCCCTGGTCTGGGCTACAGGCACTCTGGCTACGTCTTTGGGGTGAGCCAGAGTTGGGGCTTTGCCCTTTTCAAATCTGCTCTCAGGAAATCTCCTTAAAAACGAGAACAAATTAGGCTTAATTTGATGTCCTCAAAAATAGTAGCTCAGCCAGTGCTGGCTTGGAAGGAGGTCAGATTATTTGCTTGATATTCAGCACTGTTTCATCTGAGCTCTGTGCTATTAAGTCCATTAAATTTTTCAGGTTCAAACTTTCTCCCAGATGCTGTAAGGACCATAAGGGAAGTTTTCCTGGAGTTGGGAGTAACACCCTTGGCTCCTCTCTGGAGCACCTGGCACTGGTTGCTGCTGGTGGCATTGCTGGTGGTGACATTGCAGCTCCCATGGACCAGCAGTAGATCTGCCTGGTACTACTTTTTTTTATCCATACTTGTTTTTTTGCCGAAAAAAAAAAAGAAAAAAAGAAACACAAGATCCATTCCCTCCCCCTTCTCATCAAATGCCTTTTGTCTGGGTGTTTACCTGTCAGTGGGGGATGCTGTCATTAGTCACAGGTCCTTATTACCGGCCCTGTAATTGCCTCTTTTGTAACAACCGGCAAGTGTTCTCCAGATTTGTGAAAATTTCAGCAAAACCTGTCAACTGAAAGCAGCAGTTTATGGATGAAAACCTTCACCCCCACGGCAGTGTTTCACCTCCCGGGGTGGGACCACAATGGGGTAATTACATGCCACCTCGTCAGAACCTATAGCAGTGGATAAAGGCACTCTGGGACATGAAACGGCATCAGGGGAATATTTGGTACATAATGAAGCATTAGTGCAAATGCAGAGGGTTTGTCACTAATGTTCTTGCTTCACAGTGTGGGTTTTTTTTTAATCCTTAATGTGTGGTTGGGGAGGAGGTGGCTGGGTACGTGCTGAAGCAGTGTAGGTCACAGGAGAGTCTTGTTGCTGTTTAGGGAAAAATTGATGTAAGAATTGGCAGTGAAAGAGAGGGCTCTTGAACTGGGGTTGGAGTGTTAAGGACTAAACCTGTCTCATGAAAGCTAATCAGAAAAGCCTTACTTCTTAAAACAGGCTTTTGGATACAGAATTGTGGAATCACAGAATCACAGAATGGTTTGGTCTGGACCTTAAAGATCATCCTGCTCCACCCATTCCACTGTCCCAGGCTGCTCCCAGTCCCAGTGTCCAGCCTGGCCTTGGGCACTGCCAGGGATCCAGGGGCAGCCACAGCTGCTCTGGGCACCCTGGGCCAGGGCCTCCCCACCCTCACACACAGCAATTCCTTCCCAAGATCCCAGCCAGCCCTGCCCTCTGGCACTGGGAAGCCATTCCCTCTGTCCTGGCCCTCCATGCCGTTGTGAAAAATCCCTCTCCAGGAGGGAGATGTTTGTGTTTGGGTTTTTTTAAACTGCTTTGAAATCGTAGAAGTTGGAAGCTGTTCTAAAATTATTAAGGTTGGAGGTGGCTTCTGGAGGTCCTTTGGTCCTATGTCCTGTTACATCCTTGGTCTGTCACCAGCGTGGTGCCTTGCTTTCTGGCCAAGGCCTTTTCTGAACAGGGGACATGAACTCTCGCTCATCCAGGCCGGTGAAACTCCAGTACGGAAAATCTCTCTGGACTGTGACCCGTGTCCTCTGCTAAGGGACCCTGGAGTCCTTGAAGAGCCCTTTCCCTGTTTTCTGTGCTGGAGTTTCACCTGCCTGGATCTGTAGCTTTTAGGAACTCTTGATTTCGCTCTGATGCCAGAGGAACAGCGAGAGTTCATGTCCCCTGTTCAGAAAAGGCCTTGGCCAGAAACCAAGGCCACCACGGTGGTGGGACACAAATTTCCACTGCTGTAGCACAAACTGGTGAGCCCAAAGAGGTGGGAAAGGGCAGAAGGGCATCCAGGAGAACCTCCCTTCTGGTGAGCTGTGAAGGGTGGATGCAGTCACCATGGGGCCAAAAGGGAAATGATCTGTGAGAAGAGTAGAGCCTGTCAGAAAAAATGGAGGATGGAGGCTGTCTTCCCTAAATCCACTTGTGGGAAGATTGCTTGGATGTCTGGAATGGATTTAGGGTATGCTTGCACTGGTGGAGGGGACAGCACACTTTGGAAGACTGAACGCTTTGAATTCTGAGGAAACATGTGGAGTGACTCGGTCTTTCTGAAGAGGAGCAGCCGGTTGGGGTTGGTTTTTCAAGAGTTTTAAGTTACCCTTAGAGCAAACAGAGAACTCTCAGAAATGCAGCCGAGGCCTCTGTCAAAGCTGGGTGAGCTGTCCTGCTTTTCAGTCTGAAACCACGTGCCATGGGGCAGTGCTGCCTGTCTTCCAGACACCTCCCAAGTGCCTTGGACAAAGCACTCTGGCAGAGGAGCGGATTTTTGGGGCTGTCCTGCGCAGGGCCAGGAGCTGAACATTATTGGTCCTTGTGGGTCCCTTCCAGCTCAGAATATTCTGTGGTTCTGTGGTTCTGTTTGGGAGTAGTCAGAGGTTGCTGTGGATGCCCAGGTTTCTCCATAAGGTGTCCTGTTACCTCACTGTTTCCTTGCTTTTGCCTATACAGTTGGCATGGGAGAGTGGGAATGAAAAAAATAACGAAAAAACAAGTGTCCATTTCCATTAAGTGCATCCGAAAGGGTTCAGTCAGGAACAGGCTGATTGGAGGGGTTCAACTGTCAATGTTGCCATCATTGTCCAAGATTCGTGTGGGATCCTTCTGCTGTGGAGCAGCCTGACCTTGAGGCTGCCAAAGGGGGATGTGTCTCACCGAACCCACGAACTCCCTCATGTTCTTGAATTCCTCTGTGGCTCCATTCTGTGTTTCATGGCACGCTGCCACCGTGTTATGCTGCTAAAGTGCCAAATGCATTTTCTAAAGCTGCTCAGAAGATGCTCTCTAACCTTTGCTGTGTCCTTCTGTCAAGTGCCAGGAACGCTGTACTCTGCTTTCCCATCCTGCTTGCCCCTGTGCATCGCTGCGAACTGGGGGATCTGAGCAAATGTGTTTTCCTTGTCTGGACTCGTTAGCTTTTCGGACATCAGAAATTAGCACATGGCCTCCCTGTCTGGGGGGATTTCTGCTCCACGAGCAGATACGCAGAGGTTGGACCCCTGGGCTTTCCTCTCGGGTGGGCTGCCCGGTCCGTGGGCACAACAGCCTCCCCTGCATTGTGCTGTCAGCTCTGATGACTTCAAAGTCAGGCACATCACTTGCAGTGGAACGTGTTTCTGGAGTGCAGGGGCAGCCCAGGCTCCTTTCAGGCTTTAGCTTATATTGGAGTGCTGAGGAGTAAGGAAATAAAATGTGAATAGTTCCTACTGTGTTTTCAGAGGGTTGATTTTCAGATCATTAGGTTTGAGTCACAGCATCTCTGAATGGTTTGGGTGGGAAGGGACCTCAAAGCCCATCCAGTGCCATGGACAGGGACACCTTCCATTGTCCCAGGCTGCTCCAAGCCCCATCCAGCCAGGCCTTGGACCCTGCCAGGGATCCAGGGGCAGCCACAGCTTCTCTGGGCACCCTGTGCCAGATGGGGAGGAATTCTCTCCTAATACCTAATCTAAATCTACCCTCCTTCACCTTAAGCCATTGACCTTCTTTTATCTATTTAATTGTCCTTCTGTTGGAGGTGGTGGCGGCGGGACTCTCATCCTTTAGTCCAGGCGATCCCGAGCATCTCCTCACCTGGCTGAGGTGCTCCTGGTGGGTTCTTGGTCCTGGGGTGCAGAATGGGCAGATGGATCCTGTGGGGCTGGCCCTGGCTGCAGTGAGTGGGTGTGACTGTGGTTGCAGCAGCTCCTGGCAGCGCTGGGGACAGTGAATCCAGAGGGGAGGGGACCCTGCCCGTGGCAGGAGGAAGCACAGTGGGGACAGTGGAGCACAGGCACTGACCTTGTGCAATTCCCTGTATCAGCTTGATCCTGTTTAAAGATTCTGTACAAAACTTGCAAGGCAATCTCTTTTCCTCTTCCCCACCCCTTAAAGAAAAGAGGAGATGGCCTCTAAGTAACTACCTCAGTAGCTCTAAGGGCCTCAAGCTGCCAAGCTAATACCAAAAGCTGTTTTAATAGTGCAGATAATGGCCTTGTTAGTTTTTAACTCTGGAACTTGGTCCCTATCAGGTGCTTCTCACACAGCTAAAAGGACGGTGCAGGGTATGGCAAACCCTCTTTCTGGGAAGCCGAAGCGATGCCTTTGAAGTTCAACTCTGAGATAAGCAGGTTTTTCAGCAAAGTGGATGCCCAGGAAGAGAGCTGGTGCAGGATAAATCTGGGTCAAGGTGGCTGCAGCTCTCCTGCTCTGCACCTCTGGCTTAGTCCTGCACAGGAGGCACGCAGTGATAGCTCCAGAAAGGATGTTTTCGCATGCAAATATTAAATATAACCCCTGAAAAGAAACACATCTACATTTGTATAACCCCAGAGTTTAAACATGCGAGCCTTACCTTGCATAAATAAAATACGTGTATAATTGCATAGCTAAGTGCCTTTCAATATTTATATATAGTCTGTGTTATTTCTGGGTGTATCCATAATTGGCTGTAAAATGTAAATAAATGTGTGAGAGCATGGCTTTCATGAGTGGCTGCTGCATTTAATTCACCCTCATGACAGGGATTGGCAGGAGATGTTCATCCCTGTGTCCAGAACCCTTCAGGTGTGTTTTGGTTTGCTGTCATGAAATCAAAGGCCGTTTCAGAACAGCATTAAGAGATATTCCTCACCTGCCTCGTGTTTTCCTTCTTCCTGTCCTCTGTCCCTATTTCCTCTGTCATTTTTCATATAAATGTCTATGTGAAGTCCTGATGGATGATCGGGAGCTCTCCGTGCTGCTGCACAGTGGTTCTGTGATTTTTAGGCTTTGTCCCATCTAAGTTTAAATATTGCCTGAGACTTTTCTTCTGAACCATCTCTTTTTCTAGCTTAAATTATCCAATTATCCTTTTTTTTTGTTGTTAAAAAAACTCTGTGTGTATGTGTGTGTGCCATTGCTGTCTTACTGGCAGTGATCCATGGGATGGGGTGAAGCTCTCAGACCCCAAGAGGAACAACTTCACTCCTCATTTCCTTTGTTTTTCAAGAATTTTGTCTTGTTTTGTTGGGCTGGAAAAGCACAGAATAAAAGATATATACAGGTGCTTTCCACAAGTGCCCAAATGTTTTTTGGGAAAGTGGGGGTTTTTAGGAGAGATGCACCTAAGCATATCCTAAAATAACGAGTATTTATGTGACGTGTAGAGATGTATTTAGTATTAGAAGTTGCAGCAGGTTGTTAGATGCTGCTATACAGCGTGTGTGCTTAGAAAATAATAAAATGAAGTAACAAAAATAAAAATTCCCTGATATTGACATTATATTGCATTGACTTAATTTCACTGTTGTTTAGTGGGTGAAAACTGCAGGTGCTGAGGAGGAAGGTCAAGGCTTAAGCCCTGCTTTAACCGATTTGTGAAAGTAGCCCATTCCTTTGCTGCACAGGTAGTTCTGTGAGGGTTTTTTTAAGTCACTGCCAGTTTTTAGGATGTCTCCATTCTCTGCCCCATCCTACCATGCCAGTTTCTTGGGCAGCACCTGATACCTTGGTGTACCATGGCCAGATTGTTTCAAAGGCAGGTCCACACAGGCCTTTGCACCCTGATTTTGGTATAAACAGGAGGCAGAAAGAGGGTTTGGCATCCAGGACAACTGTGGCACAGGAGGTTGGATGTGTGGGAAGGGGAAAAGGGAATAATTTGCCTGCAGTAGAGCAGGTGTGTGGATGTGAAATCCCAACACTTTAACTGGGGTTTAAAGCATCCTGGAACTGGGATCTAAGTGGTCTCAGCCCAAGCCTGGTGGGAGGCAGAGCTTTCTGAAGAGTCACAATTTTATTTTTATTTAGTTTAGATGCTTTAAAATCACTATTGTATGAGCATTATTGTTATAAAATAAATAAACCAGAACTTCATGCGTGCAGTGTAACGTGGCAGTTTCTGGAAACTATTCCATCACCTAAAATAGCATTAAAAAATAATGTTGACGGCTGAATAATTAATGTATCTTAAAAGTAAAAGTATTTCCTTAATATTTCTGTTTTAATTAGTGGGGTTTTTTTGTAGTTGTTTGGGGTTTGTGTGTATGTGTGTGTATTTGGGGTTTTGTTTCGTTTTGGGTTTTTATGTTTGGTTCAGGGTTTTTTTTTCCCTGTTTTTGTTGGGGGTTTTTCATTTGGTTTTTTGTTTGGTTTTTTTGTGGTGGGAAGTTTTGGGGTTTTTTGTCTGGTTTGGTTTTGTTTGTTTCGGTGGTTGTTTTTGCTTGGTTTTTTTTCCTGGTTTTTGTTGTTGTTGTTGTTGTTGTCTTGGTTTTGTTTCAGGGTTCGTGGGTGGTGTGGGTTTGGGTTTTTTTCGGGGGGTGGTTTGTTTTTTTTTTTTTGTTTGTTTGCTTTGGGTTTTTTTTTTTTTGTGTGTGTTTTGGTTTTTTTGTTTGGTTGGTTTTTTGTTTGTTTGGTTCGTTCATTTGGTTGGCTTGCTTTGCCTTTTTTTTCCCCTGCAAGAGCCGTTCCGGCTGCTGGAACAGAACCACGATTTGAGTGTTTCCTGCTGGAAACACAGTTCTGGTGTGTTTGCCACCAAGGCAGGTGACCACAGAGCCCCACATGACCCTGGCACTGTCCCCTTTGTCCCCGCGCAGGTGCCCAGGGGCACGGACCAGAACTGGGCACAGAAGCTGTACGACCGCCACGCCGCCAGCCAGCACTTCCAGAAACCCCGCATGTCCAACACCTCCTTCATCATCCTGCACTTCGCCGACAAGGTACCTGGGTGGGGAGCACTCAGCAGGGCCAGGAGAGCCTCCTGCAGGAAGATAAATCAGTGGACAGCCCTCCTCATCAGTGAGCCGCTCCTTGGTGACCGCGGTGGGCGCGGAGCGTGGCGCGGGTGCTCAGATCTGAGTCAGCCCCAAGGGCTTCGGCCTCCCAAGCTGTGGCTCTGAGCTCTGAATCGTCCTGGCTTCCGAAGCCCTCCCAGCTGTGGCTCTGAGCTGTGAATCGTGCTGGCTTCTCGAGGAGAGAAAAATCCTCTTTGCCAAAGCTGCGGTGAAACGGGATTTCTGTAAGGGCAGCTTGGCAGAAAATGTGCTTGAAAAGGGAATAGTGTTTGAAGGGCAGGAGCTGTGAGTGTCAGCAAGGTGTGGTGCAGGAGGAGGTGAGAGGTGGTCCTGGGCAGATCCCACCTTCTGTGGGAGAAGGCACCAACTGTGGCGCTAAACTAAACCGAATCCCAGTGCCTGGTGCTCAGGGGTCTTGTCCATGGCCTCCAGCTCCACTGAAACCCTGGTGTGACAGGTGTCACTCACAGCAAACAGAAATCTCAAAAGCTTGCAGTTACCCCAAACACACATTTGTTAGAAAAAAATTAAGAAGATCAACCCAGGGATGTGTCTGAGGAGCTGGACAACGTCCAGGTGCTGTGATGCCATACAGGTGCTTCTCTTAACCAGGTTTGCCCTGGATGCCAGAGGCACTCTCCATGGCACAGGTTGGTACTCACCTTTCCTTAGGCAGCTGGTTTTGCCTAAGGATCCTTCACAAACAATACTTCTCAGCAAGTTTTCCTCTTCTTTTTTAAATGTGAAAAAAGGAAGAATTTTTCTTCTGTTCTCTCTAATTTTTTTTTTTTTTTTAAATTCCTTTTCATCCCAACCCTCTGCAATTTCAAAACTCAAGAGACCTACAAGAGACTTAGCCAGGGCATATTTTGAGGTTTATTGATTAACTTACAAGAAGTTGAGGAATGAACAAAAGAGCGTGTAGAGTTACTGATGATCCTGGCATTTTTTACCCCCGGCTTCCATACAGAGCAATTTAATGACTAGGAAACAATCTGTGTTTGCACTAAGGGTTTTCCTTTCACTCAGATTCACTTCTTTGGATGAAAAAGCGACCTTTAAATTCCAGTTATTCCTTTCCCCTCTCAGGTTTTCCAGGGAGTGGTGAGAGCACCTTGTCCCTGTGTGTTTCTGGACTTGACCCTCTGAGCTTTTTCGCTTTGTGTCCTGGTAGGTGGAGTACCAGAGCGAGGGGTTTCTGGAGAAGAACAGGGACACCGTGTACGAGGAGCAGATCAACATCCTGAAGGCCAGCAAGGTAAAAGCAGCGAGCCAGGGCGGTCGTGCAGGCTGGAGCTGAGCTCTGTGTGTCCCTGTGCCACGACAGGCAGGCTGAGGGTGTGAACCTGCAGCTGCCTCCAGCCACTGGCAGCAGCCAAGTTGCCAAATCCCTGGGGTGTGCAGCAGGGAAAAAGGGGGCAGAGGAAGGTGCTTGGGGTTACAGTTGCACCCACGTGTGGATGTGGGTGGTTCTCTGCGTTCCTTCACCCTGCTGTTGGTGTCCTGTCAAGATGCGTGGCAAAAAGTGGTTTCCAAACCTGCCGATCCTCTTCTTTTTTGGTGGCCAAGGGCCAAAATTAGGAACAGGTAGTTTTTGGGCATTGTAAATCCCACTTAACTCTTGCTTGGAGCTCCCCAGCCATCACCTAATCACCCATCACCTGTAGATTTGGGTTGGATGAGAGCTTAGGAATCATCTCCTTCCAGCCCCCTGCCATGGGACACCTTCCACTAGATCAGGTTGGTCAAAAGCAAGAGCAAGAGGGTCTGGGGTTAAGAACCACTGTCACCAGTGTAGTTTGTATATTGTGGGTAGCCTTGCAGGTCCTATCTCCCTTCTGTGTGAAAATAGCTGTTCCTCTCAGCTGTAATCCATCATATTTTTCCCTGTGACTTCTAATTACTTCAATAATTACCATGCAAAATCTAGAGTTGATACAGAATGCTGGATATGTGACATGAACTCTGAGACACTCCAGCTGCTGTGGAGCTGTTTTACACCACTGCCAAGGCACAAGTTTAACAAATTAACGGATATTAATGATCACTCTTGGTGTCACTTGTGTCTAACGAGGTTTTTGTGGCGTGTACCTTCCCTCTCCCGAATGTTGTACAAACAACTTGTCAGCATCTCTTTGCACCAAGTGCCAGCAGGGATGGATTAACTGGCTTTGAATGCCAGGTCTCCTGGTAAAGGGTTTTATGGCTCTTGGTGTTTAAAATCTCCTGTGGGCTGTGGATTTGGTAGGATGTTGGAAGCAGGAATGCTGTGGGGCTCTGAAGGCTTTGGAGTGGGTCTTACCTGCAGTAAATGAGCATTTGGCAGTGGGCTCCAAGTTGGAGGTTTTACAGTTTTCTGTATAAATTGAGCAGATTTTTACGCTGATTTTCAGCACCATACTCCTGTTCTCCATGAGCATTTGGACAGGTTGAGTTAAAAATGTCAATAGCACAGACAGCTAAGGAATTTCAAATCCTTGTTGTTTTAAAACCAGACCAAAAGTTCTTCCCTGCAGCCTTGAGTCTTTCATTGTCAATTAATGAGCTGAAACTTTAAACAACCTCATGTCTGCCGGGGGTAGCTTTTATTAAGGAGTTAGTGTGAAAATGCAGCCCTGCGAAGTCCCAACTCACCATCCAGCAGCCAAAATCCAGGCTGTGTGATTCTGGGGCACCATTGTTCCTCCAAACCTGGTGTGTGGTTTAAGGAAGGAATACATCTGCTTTCCTCCGAACTATTTCAAAGCCTTCCACAGCACAGGCCAGCATGTTAAGAGTTTTTTTGTTTTGTTTTGGGGTTTTTGTTTGTTTGTTTGTTTTTGTTGTTGTTTTTTGTTTGTTTGTTTTTTTAATTTTTTTTTTTATTACAGATTTTGAACCCCCCCCTTGCATGTTGGAAGCCAATGTGTGTTCATATTTAGACTTCTCTTTGTGACACCCTCCCTTGGGTTTGCTGCTGGCTGTGACCTTCTAAATACCACCCCAAATAAGGCGTGGGATGAGGGGAGGTGGAGGAAGCATTATTTTTAGGAGTATTTTAAGCAGGAGTTTGTTCCTGTCAAGGTTGGAAGAGATGAGAATGAGAAATTACTTAACTGTTGTCAGTGGCTTGGCCTGTTTCACAGCAAAGAATTCGTGTGAAGATGGCAAGGTGAGCAATTTTCTCATCCATGGGAGTAGTTGTGAAACTAGTAACTGTGAAGCTGGGCTTTTTAATAATGCCCAAATCAAGAGCTCTGCATGTTCAGGAAGCTTTCCAG
This sequence comes from Picathartes gymnocephalus, assembly GCA_013390045.1. Lineage (NCBI taxonomy): Eukaryota > Metazoa > Chordata > Aves > Passeriformes > Picathartidae > Picathartes > Picathartes gymnocephalus. The sequence goes on from WEKY01025868.1 coordinate 133,065, forward strand.
GGTAAAAACTGGGCGTGATTAGAGCTCATTAGAAATGCCAGGTAACCTCCAGGAATAATTGATGCTGTGTGATTAATTATTTAGCCAGTGCTGAACTTGCTGTTGGAGTCAGTGCTGCAGAACTGGCAGTGCCTGATAAGGATTTCTTTTTGACTGCTTCCTGTTGGCGTAGAGGAGAGATTGTAACTCCTTGGAGTACTGTGGTGTAGAGTGGTGGAGACCCTCGAAATCAATCCCTAAAAACAGAGCTGTAAAATAAAGGCACTCTTGTCATATACAGGGACTAAATATAATATCAGAGCAGGCTGAACTTTTGCTTAATAGCTGGGTTGGAGGGGATCTTAAATCCCATCCAGTCCCACCCCTGCCGTGGGCAGGGACACCTCCCACTGTCCCAGGCTGCTCCAAGCCCCAGTGTCCAGCCTGGCCTTGGGCACTGCCAGGGATCCAGGGGCAGCTACAGCTGCTCTGACCCAGCACAAAACACTCTGAAATACGCTTGGGTCTGAGAACCTTTGGGAGACAGTTTGATGAATTTAAGCCGCTCCATTAACGACATGGGAGTGGTGGCTTTTATCAGCCTGTGCTGATCCCGTGCTGTTCTGGAAGAAGAGCGGCAGGAGTGTCCTCACATTCCTCTTGCAAATCCTTCAGTACCTGGTGATCTGCTCTTGATGCCCCTAACCCCTGTTTGACAACAGATTGTTACCCTGAATTTTTTGCCTCTTGTCTGCCGTGTGCCCTCCAGGGCTATAAGCAATTAAAACCAATTTTGTTTTGCTGCAAAAGACAACCTGGTCTCTCCAAACCAGAAAAAGCAGCAGTGGCAGTGCTGAGTCTGCTGCCCAAATGTATAAATTTAACTAAAGCTCAGATTTGTGCTGCAAGGACTTTGTCCTGTCCTCAGCATCAGGCTGGCACACGGCATTCCCTGCACTCTGCTTTGCATTCCCACTAAAGCAGCACAGAGGGCAAGGGGGAAACACTGAGTTTAACATAGCAAGGACCTGAGCACTTCCCTGTCAGCAAGTGCAGCGCTGACGAAGCACTCCCACCAAGTGGGAGAACTGCCTTCTGCTAATCAGACTGCAATTACTGCCATCAACAAGATGGTGAAAGAGGCTTTATAAAGCAGTTCATTAGTTCTGTAAGCGCTGGTCAGCTAAAACACTTGAGAGCTGATGTTCTGTGAATTAAGGAAAATGATTTGAATGCTGATGGAAAGCATATGGGCATGCTGTGAAGGTGTTATATTCCAGTTCTCTGTAATTACGAATAATGCACCAATGGTTTTGACTCTGGCAGCTGGGGAGTGGGGATTTGTCCTTCTTGCTTATGCCCCAGGTTTGGTTCCTGCTAGAAGTGATCCCAGCTTCACCAGGTTTGCATCGTGCAAACTGAGAGCTTGGCTCTGAGATCCTGCTCCAGCACTCGCTCAGGAAAAAAGCACTGCTGTTATTAATACCAAGTAAATGGAGGGATCAGTGGCACTCCCAGCTGTGTTGAGAAGATGTTTTGAAACCCAGAATTACATCCAGGGGTTTTACCACGTTGTCAGGTGTGAGGTAGTAACACAGAGCCTGTGTTGGATACCTTCATCAATACATGTGCCATCCACGCCTCCCGTGTTTGCAGGAGTCAGAGCATCCCAGATGGTGATGTGTCATCCACAACAACTGTCAGAATGTCTCTTTCAGGGATAGAGGGCCAGGTGAAGAAGGTGAGAGCCTTTATTTGGTAGGAGCTGAGTGAGCTGCAGAGGTAGCAGTGAAAGCTGAGAGTACGAAGCAGATCCTTCACTTCGTGGAGCCTGCAAGCAATTTGCTCATGTCATGCAAACCATCTCCTTCCCACAGTGGTGTTGAGGCTGCTGTACTAACAAGCTGTGAGAACAGCCCACAGGACAGGGCTGGAAGTGTTCCTGTCTCAGCCCAGGGATGTGGCAGAGAGCCAGGCAGCCCTTCACGGCACAGGGCTGTCCGTTTGTGTTTAAAAACTGGTAAACCACGGCACTCTTCCAGTGGATCTTAATGGAAATACAACCAGGATGGGCTTTTGGAGAGGCCTGAGGTGGGGACAAGAGTGCTGTGCTGCTACCACTGCCTTGTGCCAGTGGTTTTGGGGTGGATGTGTTGGGCCTGGTGTGCCATGGATGTGGGGAGCGTGGTTCTCTCCCTCAGGTCCGTGCTGCTGGGGGCATTGTGGGTGCTTTGGCAGTGTCACCAGGCTGGAACCCAGCTCAGCTGGTGACACATGACATCCCACCTGCTGACAGAGAGGTTTTTTTACATTTATGGATTTCCCCTCTGCATGTAAGTGCAGCTGTGGCAGCACCCAGTGTGGGTGTGTAGATGGAGTCAAGATGTGAAAATGTAACAGCCCTGCTAACCAGACCAGATTTATGGTGGCTTACTTAAGATTCAGGTTCCCTAACCTAACGTAAATCTGAATATCCTGCTCCGTAAATAATAATAATAAAAAAGGCATTAACTGCATTTGCCAGCTCACCTGTTCTCCTGTTTATGAAGCGGAAATGTTGCTGCTGACTTGCCAGAAATCCCAGACTCAGGGATCTGTCGAGTCAGATGTGGTGCTTCCAGGGCTGTGGGGTGGCGGTGCTGCTGCCACCCTGCTCATTTACCTGAAAGGTGGGTAATTAGGGAGGAAGTGCTTGTGTCCCTTAATTGTTTTGGAAAAGCAGGGTCGCCTCTGGGGCTGTGGTTGGGCCTGGCTGCTGCCTGTCCTCACAGGAGATCCTGCTCCTGAGGTATGTGCTGTGCAGGCAGCATCCTTGCTGGGTCAGGGTTGGATAAACATCCTGAAACAAAGCCTTGGGAGCAAGAGTCACTTCATGTTCGGGAGGTTTTGTGCCTTGGCAAGACTTCAGCAATCTAGCCTCTTTTTATTTTTTTTTTTTTTTGGCTGGTTCTATTCAATTCCGACATTTCGAGGTTTCACGTGCTGCAGCACAGAGTGTCCAGTTGTCCTGCTGATGTGGTTGATGTAGACAACTCTTCTTGCTTTCCCTTTCTTGCCCTTCTTCCCCTTCCAGGTTTCGGACGGGTGAGAATTGACCTGAGCAGTGGGAGTTGGGTGGGTTCATTCCCCAGAAAGCAGGAACTGAGGCGCTCAAGCGTTGCCTTCTGTTTTAGTATCAGATGGTAGCAGACTTATTCCAGGAAGAGACGGACGCGGTGCCCGCCGCCGCCGTGCGAAAGGGAGCGCCCCGGATCAGCGTGCGCTCCGCCAGGCCGGCCTTCAAAACTGCCAACAAGGAGCACAGGAAAACAGTGGGACACCAGGTAAGGCGTGATGTGAGAGGGTCCGTCAACGACAGAGAAGTCCAGTTAAGTTCTTGTTGCTCCAGTTTGAAGCAGAGGTAAATGAAAAGGTGCTGGGGGTGGAAAGAGACTCTCCCATGATCTGTGTTCCGCTGTTGTGTTTTGGATGAGTTCCAGCAGTGTCTCTGGAACAGCGGGCTTGAGTAGTCTTGACTGAAAGCTGCTGACATGGCCTGGCGAGGGTGGAGGTCGCTCTGGGATTCACTGGACTGTGTCCCAATGTATTATGGAGCTGATAAATTGAAACAGCTTCAGAAAAGGAGCATTTTTTCCCCTGTGGGCAGTCAAAAAGCTCAGCAGGGCACAGAGAGGTTGTGCTGTCTCCATCCTTGCAGATGTTTCAGAGACACAACTGGGCAGAGCCCGAGCTTTGTTGCTCATGAGCCTCTTTGAGCTGGAAGCCCTCAACCCCGTAGTGTTTTCTCTGAGTTCCCCCTGCCTGTGCCGGCTCGATGGGGAGGTTCCCAGCCTGCCACACCCACAGGTGACTTGTGTCACCTGCTGGCTGGGCCTGCAGGGTTACAGCACCTCCATCCCTGCTCCAGACGAGTGGTTTTGTCTTTCAGTTCCGCAACTCCCTGCAGCTGCTGATGGAGACCCTGAATGCCACCACCCCTCACTACGTGCGCTGCATCAAGCCCAACGATGAGAAGCTCCCCTTCAAGTAAGTGGCACTGCAGATGAGCAAATGTGGTCAGCTTCATAGCAGCAGAGAGTGCTCTGGGCTCTTCCTCCTGCTGAAGGGCTTGCCCCCTCCTTTTAATGTTGTTCCCTGTAACTGGAAGGTCCGTGTGGGTTGCTGGAGTCACCTTTTTTTGGGTTTTGGTGTGTGGGGTTTGTGCCTCTGAAATGAAGACTAATTCAGGTTCCAGTAATTCATAGATACGCTCTGCTAATACTGAGCATCTTTGCTTTGCAGTAATAGGGTCTTCGTGCAATTTTCCTCTTAGACTTGCTTTGATTTAAACAATTACAGTTCCAAACAGTGAAAAGAGAAAGAAATGAAAAAGCAGAGATAAGTAGCTTGTAAAATGAACAAAAACATCTCGGTGCTTCCAAAATAAATGCAGAAAAAGTAAAGATGTGGCTTGTGTCAACTTCAGGCAGGTTTCCAGGTGAGCGAACAGCTGAAGCAAAAGGCCAGTCCTCATCTTCCTCCGTAGTTCCGAGGCGTATCACAGGCAGCAAACACTGTGGGCAGGTAGTTGTTAGCCCTGTCCGACCTCGTGGTCGTGGATTTGTGCCCGGTTTTCTTCCCTGTTACTCCAGGAAAGCTTGGCCATTAGTGTGCACGGACCTTACAGATGAGATGTCCTCAAAAGGCAAAAACCGCAGGTGGTGACCTTTGAGGAAGAAGGTTGTAAATGTAATCCAGCAGCAGGGAAGCATTTCCCTCCAGCTGATCCCAGTGCAGGCTGAGTGCTCCCAGTGAACACAGAGCAATTCGGGAGTGCGGAGACAGCTCCAACAGTGTCCTGAAAGGAGGGCAAAGCTTCTCTAAACAGGCTCCTCACCCTTGGCCGTGATGTGCTGGTGGAGAAGTATCCACCAGGAAACTTCCTGGCTTTACTCTTCTTCCCCTGCAAACAGCAAAGTGAGGGGTATTAATCATTACAAGACTTTCAGAAACTGGTTTATATTTACCTGATTCCTTAGATGAGTAGCTGACAGCCCTGGAGAAGCCCTGTGTGTGCTGGGGTGGCAGTTCCTGTGCTCTCCTGATCTGTTTCACACACCATCCTGTAGGTACTGGACATGCTCAGGGCCTCGCTCTCCTGTTGCCTGTTTCAGAGGGTGTTCATTGAAGTGAAATTCAGGATTACACTGTGTGACTGACCGTTTCCTTTAGATGAAGCACAGAATTGTTCTCTGACTTGCTGTAGTGAGAGTGTGGTAGATGCTCTGGGTGGTGAAGTGGCTTCGTCTTTCCAAGGGGTGTTTCCAAGGCTCCATGTCCCTACTTGGCTCTCCTTTCAGTTCATCCCTCTTCACTTCTTTGCCTTTGAACTTTCAAATTCAGTTTTTCATCTGGTGCTCAGGATGCAGTTAACGTAATTCCATGAATGTGCATGCTCCTGGATATCAGGGGGCAGTAACTGAATGAACTCAGTTGTATCTCTAAGGTGTAATGGGTAGCAAGTACCAGGAGGATAATTCTGCCAGTGCCTCCTCCTAGGCCAAGTGATGGCTCAGTCCAGTCTGATGCTACTGTTGGTGAATGTCCAAGCTCAGGATTTTGGGAACAAAGGATAGACCAAAATAGACACAAGAATGGTTCTGCAGGAGGTTGCTTTTGGTTGTGGTGATGGAGTTGCATCCCCTTCCACAGGGGGTTCAGGTGTCTCCTGTGGATGGTTCTGAAAGAGGCTCTCACCCCTTACCCCTCATGGATTGCTTAATTGGCATTGTGATCTGGGGATCTTGGTCAAGGTTGGTCTTGCTGCCGCCAGCTTGGGGAATTTGTATCCTTAGCCTAGCTCAAATAAAGTCACAGAATCCCAGGAGCACTGAGCTTGGAAAAGAGCTCCAGGGTCCTTGAATCCAAGCTGTGCCTGATCCCCACGGTGTCCCCAGCCCAGAGCACTGAGTGCCACCTCCAGCCCTTCCTTGGACACCTCCAGAGATGGGGACTCCAACACCTCCCTGAGCAGTTCCAAGGCCGGAGCCCCCTTTCCGTGGGGAAATTCCTGCTGCTGTCCAAGCTGATCCTCTCCTGGCCCCGGCCTGAGGCCGTTCCCTCTCCTCCTGTCCCCGTTCCCTGGGAGCAGAGCCCGACCCCCCCTCAGTGCCCCTCCTGTCAGGGAGTTGTGCAGAGCCACAAGGTCCCCCCTGAGCCTCCTTTTCTCCAGGCTGAGCCCCTTTCCCAGCTCCCTCAGCTGCTCCTTGTAGGACCTGTTCTCTAAAGTCTATTTGCTGATGTGTGAAAGTGGGATCTGGAGAAGCTGGGATGGCTGTATCTGTGTTTCAGAGACACGTGCTGGAAAATATCACAGTGCTGGAAAGCATTTGTGGAGTGAAACATCAGCAGTGCTCCAGGTCAGCGCCAAAGTGGTGTCTGTAGCCTGCAGAACACTCAGTGTTACGTTTGTTTTTCAGTGAGAAAACAAGTTGTCTCTTCCTAAAACGTGGCATTTTTCAGCTCACAAGAGCATTACATTTTTTACTAAAATGAGATGCTTACCCTGGAGAACAGAAAGGATGCAATGGCAGCCCTTCAGTACTGAGAGGGGATACCATGAGGAGAAAACCATGCTCTCGGCAGTGGTGTGTAGTGGGAGGACAGGAGCCAATCGCCCCAAATTGACATGAGAAGTTCAGACTGGAGATAAGCAAACATGTTTTTTTTCTCCCTGAGGTCAGTCTGAATGGAGTAGTCTGCCCAGAGAGGTTGTTCAGCCTCCATCTGTGGAGGTTTCTCTCAGTTTTGACTGGATGAACCCCTGAGCGGTGGGTCTGCCCCCATAGCTGTCCCAGCTTTTGAAACAGGGGGTTGGACTGGAGACTTCCACAGGTCTCTTGCACCCTGCATTCCTGCTTCACAACTTGCTGGAAAGATAAGATCTGTAATGGGGCTGAGGAGTGTCAGGCTCCCATCCTGGAGGACACCCTGGCACCACGCAGGGATTTTTGCTGTGTCTGACTGCAGGCTGTGTCTGAGGTTAATTCCTGGTGGAGAAGACTTCCAAAGAGAGATGTGCAAGGAGAGAATGTGTGACTTCAGGTTGTTCCTCTGCCAATTTTCCTTTTAAATTCTGTTTCAGGAAGGGTTTGGGATCTTTTACTTGGGTTTCCAGGCCAAAAGCAACCTGCCAGGTGCTTCTACCTGGCAAGGAAAAGGAGTTCATAATAAGGTGTATTGTCCCACTTTTAAGGTCTTAATTTCAGTGTTAGCTGTGCTGATAGGTGACTGCAGCCTTTCTGGTGACTGCATTTCACCCCCACTTTGGTGGGCTTTGCTGCTTTGCAGAGTTTCCCTTGGACACAACAGAGATTGCCCTGGGATCCAGGACTGACGCTTACCTGTCGATCTGCCAGTCCTGTTTATTATTTATTGTTATGGAAATTGCACCCTTGTGGGTTCTTCCTTGAAGTGTGTGACAGCCCAGACTGATTTTTCACCCCGCACAGTGTTCGTGGTGTTGCAGTGAATAACTTGCTTGTAGACTTGACAGGTCCAGGGAATTAAAAAAAAAACCACAGAAAGAGAACAAGGGGGACTGTTTTTCATGCTGTTTTTGTACAGCAGAGAGCAGGCAGAATTATTCATGCCGTCTTGACTTGCAGGTGTAAATATTTTGGGCTTTCAGGGAGGGAAAAGCAGGTATTACGTGAGAAGCTTTGTTGTGGAAACCTCACACAGCTGTGGGCATCTGCATCACGTGAGTCCAAGCTTGATGCAAGGACCTTTCCCAGTGCCTTCCAGAGCTGGAGAGCTGGAACCTTTTTGTGCATTCAGAGTCAGGGGGGAAGGAGAGAGCAGCCCTGGGGGATGCTGGTGGCTGGTCTCACTCTGTGCAAGGATAGTCTGATCTGGGAGTGAGTTTTTGCCAGAAACCAGAGAAAGAACTACCCAGGTATTGAGCTGGAAGTTGCCGTGAGTTTTTTTGGCACAAGTTTGCTGAGGGAAATGAGATGCCAGTGGTAAGGAGTGATGGAAGCTGTAAAGAGAGGTGCAGAAACACCTTGTGTTTCCACATGGTGCCTGCTAAAGTCATTAGTCTGGAACATGAACATCACTGTTCTTGGTAAACTGAGTCTAGAAACTTGTGGCACTTGTTAATTCCCTGGTTTTGGTATGGAATTGAATATATCAGGCTTATTTTGCTGTTGAATGTGATTTCTGTAAATATGTTGTTGCCCTTACAGCTGCAAGAGTGATGCTGCCTAGTTCACCAGCTTGTGGTGGGGTAGCCTGTTCCCTTCTTTATTGTGCTTGTATTGCTTTACCAAGCCAGGTAGATTCTGGCTGTAGGCACTAATTAATTGCAGCAGGTGGACATCCTATCCCAAGAATACGCCTGGCATTGGTAGCAGGGTGGTAGCAAGGTTTCAAACAACTTAAAAATCACACCACCTGTGTGGCATGCAGAGAAGATGTGTGACATCTGTGCACGAGGAGTAACGAGGAGAGGAGAAGGCGATTCCTGTCTCTGGAAGAGTTGCTGTCAGGTGGGTTGGTGAGGTGGGTTCCCTTTCACTGTGTGCTAATGTCTGTCCCAAATCTGACTGCAGGTTTGATCCAAAGAGAGCAGTGCAGCAGCTGAGGGCCTGTGGAGTGCTGGAGACCATCCGGATCAGTGCAGCTGGCTTCCCATCCAGGTACTGGGCTGGGAGTTCCCTGGGGCTGTGCTGCTGCTGAGATTTACTCCCCAAGTTCATGGTAACTCATCCCTGGCAGTGCCCAGGGTCAGGCTGGAGCTTGGAGCAGCCTGGGACAGTGGGAGGTGTCCCTGCCCATGGCAGGGGGTGGCACTGGATGAGCTTTAAAGACCCTTCCAGACCAAACCATTCTGTGATTATCTGAGGTGAGGGAGGGAGAAGAAAACACTTGTGTTCTTAGAATAGCGGTTATTTAGGTTGGTTTATATCCAGGATAGATTTTCTACTTTTTTATAATATTTTTTTTTTTTCATTCTGCAAAACCTCCCATTACATCCTGGTTTCCTCAAATCTAAGAGATTCATTGTCAAGCAAAGAGCTGCAAGGTGGGGCTGACAGAGGCTGTGTTGTGGTGTGTCCAGTGTTCCAGCTGGTTCTTTCAGTTTGGTCCTGAGAGGTAATTTGCTCTGATGAAACTTCTCAAAAAGCTGATGCCTGGCAGACAAGGGAATCCAGCTTTGATCCCATACCTAGGTGGACGTCAAGTAACAAAAAAAGCAGCTTTGGAGGCAAGCATTTCCCTAAAGGACTTCATCCCTGTTTGCCTGAAGCCCCTTCCACTGTTCAATTTGCTTTTCTTTGTGTGTTTTTTTTTGTTGTTTTTCCTGGCTTCAGACATCTGCTGCAATCCTCATTTCAGCCAAAAAAAAAAAAAAAATTGATTCTACTTGCAGAGAAAGAAAATAAGGGTTGTAAATTATTGTTGTAGCCTTTCACACCGCACACCCACTGCATCCTAGGCTTCAAACTCTTGCAGCATAAAAAGGAGGGTTAGGGGTGGTGTGGTTCCTGCTGATTGAGATATAAAATTCAAAAGAGGTTTTTTAAGGCCTAATCAATCAGAAAACATAGACTAGATGTAAGTCCTGGAGATGACAAGGGCAAATAATTCTAAAAATGCATCAATTGCATTTTAGTGCCAAGCAGCTTTGTGTTAATGTCAGCGAAGCCATCAGCCTTTTTTATATGGAACAAAGACGTTATAAATATGCTCAGTGAAAAGTCAGCTGGGCATGGTGTGGAACACCATGAGGAGCTCCCTGTCCTGGATTTTGGGGAGGAGTTGAGCTGCTCTCACCTCCTGCAGAGCTGCAGAGGGTTTCTGGCAGCCGAGGGCAGCAGCTGCCCCTTGGGGTGAGGTGGCTCTGCTGCCCTTCACCTCTGTTGGCCAGTGGCCTCAGGCCAAAACTGGTCACAGGGCTCTCCCTGACCAGCCGAGTCCCACCACTGAAGGAGGAAGAAGGGGAAATAGAAGAAAAGTCTCGTGGAAATCAGTTTCTCTCTGTCCTCTGCCAAGTGTGGGAGGGTGCAGATCTGGGTCCTCGTGTTGGCAGTCTGGCCCTGTTAGGAGACCCAGCACCACCTTTGGCTCTCCTCTCTGAAGCCTTGAGGGCTTTGCTGGAAGTAGACAAGAAAAAGCTGCTCCTGCATTACGTGGTCACTAAGGTGTTGTGGGGAAGTAAAAATTCCAGCCCAGGGGTTGTCTTTTATTACCGTCTTTGTTGCTGGACCAAATCTGTCAGTCCTCTTGTAGTAAAAGCCCTGAAAGGATTAAAAATCTGTGTTTTCTCACATGGAAGAGGCCAGAGAAAGGCAGTTCTTTGCTCTCCAAGCAGGCACTCACACTGCCCAGTGCAGTCTGGGCCTGGCTCTGCCGTGGTGGGTCCCAGGAGAGCTCTGGGGAGAGCTTTTGGGGAGCTCTGACTGCTGAGCTTTGTGTGTTTCATGAGATTTGTTACTGGTCTTGTCATGGCTCCACAGATACCTTGTTCCTCTCCGTTCATAATTATCCTGCAGATTTGTAGCGGGTTTTTTTCCATTTCTCCTCGCTTAAATGCAGTTTAGACTTTACAGCATTAAAATCTATGTAAAATGAGTAACTGGGGAGGGGGAACAGAGGGGAGAAACCACTGCAGCACCTGGAGACCAGCCAGGATCTGCTGACAGCAAAGAGTTGACCAGTGCAAGGACCTCTCCACCCTGATGAACTCAAGTGATGCTCTCAGCTCTGCTTGCATGCTTTTGGTTACGAGATCTTTTCCCAGGACGCTAAGAATACAAAACTCTTGCATCACTGCAACCTGTCAACTCTTTCTCTTCCTCCAGGGACAACGAGAAAAGGGTGCAAAAAGCTACTTTTGGGCCTTTCAGAGTGACCTTCTCCAAAGCTGGTGATGCTTGAAGGACAGATTTTTGTGTATTTTAATATTTCTGGGATGTAATTGTACATAGGAACAGCTCTGCACCAAATAAAACACTCACTTTGTGCTCTGGTAGTTCTTCACCTTCCTTACTCACAGAATTCCAGCCTAGAAAATCCAGACCCAGGAGCTGGATGATTGAAAGATTGTGAGTAATCTGTGTATTTAAATCGACTTTATAGACCAGATTGGGAAAAGATGCTTCCACGGTATCTTGTTTTGTAGGAAAAGTAACAGACTTTTTAGTTCTTTCTACAGTTTTACATGTGATCTCTCTTGGTTTTCATCACAGTGAGCATTGATTATTCCTCTATATTTCCTTATATTTTGAGACAAGTTGATTTTGTATTGCTTGATTAAGGATAAAACCAAAAAGGAGAGTCAATGCTTTAAGTTTAAACCCCGTGCGAAGCCTCTAAATTTGGAATACTTTGAAATAATAACTGAAAACTTGATCTTTGTGACTTTTGCTTCACTTGGGTGTAAGAAATTTACCCATAACGCAATTTCCAAATTTGTTTATTTCAAGGGTAAGTTTTATACAGAAGCAATAGAAAAACACTAATTTTCATCCTGTAGTGTTTACCTCTGAATGTGTTCCAGCATACTGCCACAAGAGTAACTTCTGAGGGTGATGTGGCTTTGAGTCAGAGATCTCTGGCTAAAACCACCTGCTGCTGAAGAGTTCAGTTTTGAGTCTTTAGTAATTTTTTTACCTCTAAGAAAAGAAATGATTTTTAGCACAAGTTGTAGTCATTCAACAGCAGAAATCTGAAGCCTTGGTCTCCCCACTTAGGGTGTGCCTGGGTTTATTTTACCATTTCCATGGCAGGCTGCGCTCTGGCTGTGTCTGAAATAAATTGAACGTGTATCATTTGCTTTGAAATGTTAGGCAGCAGTTGAGAAATGTATCTGTTAGCATATAGGTAAATGGCTGTGATGGATGGTGTGTCTGAGGTGTGCAGGTAGTAAATCTATCATCAGCTTCCCCGGGTGGAGCGTGGGAGATGTGTCTGTGCTGTAAAACCATTCATCTTCTTTACAGAAACTGGCTGCACAGAGATGAATCTATGGAGAGCTAATCGGTGCGGATCTCCGTGAATAACAAAATACTCTTTGAAAATGAGTTTTGCAGCTGGTTCTACCAAAACTACTTTTTTTTTTTTGTTTTTCCTTGCTGGTTATGGTGGTTTCCAGTCAGTGGTCTCCCACCATGCCATCCCTCTGAATAACCTCACCACTGCGGTTCTCTCCGAAATGCCCTCTTTGTAGCTGTTTTATGTATTTATAGTTTAAGTATCCTTGGCATCTGGCCGCTTCCTCTGGTCGCTGGAGCTCGCTGTCAGATGCAGCATTTTTGTATCAATTCAGTGTGAAATCCCAGCTGCTAAACTCTATAAACATTAAACAGTTATAATTGAAAACTATCAGGGACATCCTTGGATATATAATCTTTTTTTTTAATAGAATGTGCCTTTAGCTGCCTGGCTGTCATTTCAGGATAACGAGACCTATAAATTGCTTTGGCTACCAACAGTTCTGTTTGCCCACTCCCAACAAAGGTGTAATATGTAAATGGAGGGATTTTCCCCCCCCACCTCATTCTTCCCTTTGAATATATTCCAGCTAATTTCGAGCCAGGCCAGCCTGCATGTTTTAGAGCTAATTGAAAGGCAGATCTGTTCTGCTGCAGTAAACAAGGCAAGAGAAATTTTCTCCCTGAACTGCAGTTTCTAAAATAATTTCATGTCAAATCTTGGCTCTGAGATTGAACCTGCACCCCCTCCAAACATGTTTTGACTCCTCTGGAAAGATGAATATAGTCCAGCTCCTTCCTGTTTAAAATACTGACCCCTTCAGGGGGGCATGTGGTGCTGCCAGGATTTCTTACGCAAAACTGAGTTTACTCAGCACCTGGGATGGTCTTGGGTGATGGGGACAGTGAATTTGTCTACCCTGGGTGGAAACATTTCGCGTTCAGTAATTTTAGGGTGCCAGAAGAAACGAGATGATGGGTAAGAGTTTGAAGCTTTTTTGACCTATTACATTCCTTTCAGCTGTTCACTCAGTGCAGCTGGCATAACATTGCTGTAATAACCCTGAAACAATGGGTTGAGGATTATTTTGGGCAGTTGCTGACTGCTTGGGAAGATGCTTTTCAGAGGCTTCCTTAGAACATCACCCCCAGTTTCCTACCCACACTCTCCCTGTAATTTGATGTTGTAATAAACCCAGCTGGCTCTGTTCAGGTTCATAACCCCTTGATTTTGGGCAGGAGCAGCCCCTTTGCTTTGCACCTGGCTGCATTTTTGTGTAAAATAACGAAACCTGGTTGTTTAAACTACAGGACAAAATTTACTTTGTCTGTGGTGTGTGCTACAGCTAATTCCCTGTGTTTCCTGGAGATGACAAAGACTTTGCTGGGATGGCCAAGTCTCAGGCTCCTCCTTGCTGCTTGAGCCCAAGGAGGGTTTTTTCCCACAGGCATAAGTTATTTTCCAGCATCCTTCCATTCCTTTTATTGCCTTTTCCCCTTAGTGACCTGTGCTGACATCAAAACAAAATTCAGCTGTTTGAGGCTGGCTTGATCTCCGTTTGAGTAGCATCTGCCCAGTCCTTTGCATCTCTTTCTTCCTCTTTCTCAGTTGTGCAGGTATAAAAATCCCCCTGGTTCCAGCTCTTTGCCCTGCACCCCTTATCTGGATCTTAAAACTTGATAATAACGTGGAGCTGTATTTATTTAGTGTCCCTTGGTGGTTTCCAGCCCCCAGCACTGAGGCTTGCCCATGCTGTGGCAGCACCCCAAGCACCTGAGGTCTGCTTTTCATTTGATACCCGTCAGCAAGTTGAACTGAGCTGTACCCTTCCCATAATCTTTCCCCACCTGCTAACCTATGGGGTGATGTGGCACGTCCTTTCTCTCCAGCTGGGAGTTAGTGTGTGGCTTGGCAAGCGTGAAGTAAGTTTCCTTTTTTTGTTTTATTCTTTTTTTTTTTTTTCTTTTCCCTTCTGAAAATGAAGATGCTGTACATAAAAAAAAACCAAAAACCATCCCTAAAATGTGCAGAAAAATAATTTTAAAAGTGTGTGTGCAGCAAAGCACTGAGCTTCAGTATGTCTGCACTGGAGAAATCTCCCTTGCAGGGCTGGGGGATCATGTTTGTTTCTCTCCGAGCACATAGTTGTAAGGAAATTCTATACAGGCTTTGAGCCTCGAGTGGTTCAATGAGGCATGTTACATTAAACCTGAGTGCTCTAATTGTTCCTTTCTCCGGGGAGGATTCCGTAGCAGCACCTATGAACCCCTGCAGCTTTCTTTTGCGGGTGAACTGGGATGGCAAATACCCCAGTGAAACTCCCGACGGGCTGGCTGAGCCCTGGCCTGGCAGGGATTTTATCTTGATGCTCTGTGGACAGTAATACAGGAGCAGTGTGGTGTCAGGGCTGTCACCCCCTGCTAAATCAGAGAGCGGTGAGAGCATGAGTGAGGCAGTTCCGTGCCCTGGGGGTGCAGCCTGGGGCTGGGAGCCTCTGGGAGATGTGGATACGGGGCTGTGGATGCCACCAGTCCTGATAAACTCCTCGGCAGAAACCAGGGGGTGTATTCCCTGGCACTTGCAATGTTTCATGTGAGACTGACTCCTGAAAAGTGAGTCATTTTTATTAAGGATGGACGTGGAAAATCCGTTTTTGCCACCCTGGGAAATGAGAACAGCAGGCTCTGGAGGAAGACCCACTGTGTAGTGACTTACGATCTATTTTTAAAGAATTCCTGCAGGTGTCTGACTCTTGTTGGTGAGCAGCTGTGGGATCTCCATCTCTGCCTTGGTGCTGGAAGATGATGGATTTTCCTTTCTGCCCAGCTTGGACCCGTGCCCTGAGTTTCACGTTTTGCCTCTTCCCCATCTGCTCTTTGCTGGAAGAGCCCAGGTGGCACCTGCAGGGTGATTTTTTTTTTCTCCTGATATCAACAGTTAAATAATGTCAGTGCCTGAGCTGACTCTGGCAGGTTAATGGGAATGCTCCCTCCTCCTCTCTTCCCCCCTCCCAAGCTTTCTCTGGCTCGAGCAATACCCGAGCCAGGCAGGTTGTCTCCAGCCTCCTGTGCTTGGCTGGCTGCCTCGGGCACTGCATGCTCTGCTTCTCCTCTCAGGTTTGATTTGGAGCTGTGTAAACCCCGGCCGTGCTTAAAATGGAAACGGGTTTTATTTGCACAATGCAGAATGGGAAATGTAATTATAAAACCGAGGTGCTGGGACGGCGAAGAGGAGGCAAGTTTAAGTTAAGCCCTACAGGACACAAGCTTGTAGTCTTGTGTAATCTTTGTGTTCAGTTTTCACCCCAGGGGGAGCTCCCCAAAGCTGACATCTTCGTTTTTTTAGTGATAATCCTCTGCGTTTGGTTGAGGATGGGTAGCCTTAGCTGCCTGGCTTCTGGACTAGCCCATGTAGACAGGGATTAAATCAACACTAATCTGAGCATTCTGAGCATGGAAAATCCTTTCATCACAATTTCCCTCATGCTTCTGCCTCCTGGGAGCCCCCCATTTTACCTTTGGCTTCAGGTGCAATCCTGAGGATTCTCTGCTCTTTGCCAGGCCTGTGTTCTTTACCAGATGTGTCCTAGGTGCAGTGGGTCCATGCAGGAGTTACATGTGGCTTCCCAGTCCTTATCAGTCCACATTTTTCCCCCATTTTCTCTCTTCATTCCCTTTGCAAATATTTCCTTCTGCTGTACTCTTTTAATTAGAATATTGCTTTTAATGAAACTGGCTTTCCTCCCCTGCTGCCTTTTCTGAAGCGACACAAAACACTTTTGGTTGTGTATTTTGAAACCAGCAATATGCCTCTCTTAGCAAATACCACAGCTTCCAGCCTTCAAGGTGTTTCATGGCAGATCTCAGCAGCTGGAGTAGATGATTGTGCAGGTCCCTTCCAACTGAACTATTCTGTTTCATGAAGTATTTTGTAGAGCTGGCAGCTGTGACTGCTCAGGTGGTCTCACTCAGCCCCACCACTGCAGGCTGGCCAACACCTGTCACAACCATTGCTCTGGCCCTTTGGCAAATTTATTTTCCCTCCCACACTCTTAATCCCTGGAAGTGGAAAAAATAGGAAGAATTCGGTGCAGTAAGGCAAAAATCAAGGTGTGCATGGGACTTTTGGGTGGAGGGGATGTTTCTGTATGGCAGCTCTTCACACAGTGTGTTCTTGTCCTGGCTGCCAGAGCATCCCTGCAGGTGAGGATCAGGCTCACAGGTGGTTCTGTTGAGTGAGGGCAGAAATCAAATTCTCTGCGATTCTCTCCAGTCTCCCTTTGATGTTTGTTACGCGTGTTTTGTTGAAATACCAATGGTCGTTCTGTACATTGCTGGAAAAGGCTAATGTTAATTAAAAACTGAGGTTTTGAGGGGTTTATAACTCACTGTGTTAATTTAGAGAAGGCTGAAACTTGGCAGGTGCTGAAGCAATTTCAGGATCCCAGTCTGCAGGCTCTCCGTCTATCACCAGCAGGAGGAGATGATATTCACTGGCAGTAGGATACAATGCTCAAGTTCCTTCAATTAGTGTTGCCTGTTTGGAAGCTTCACTGCTGGCGACAGCGAGGCATCTTCCAAGGGGCTGCTTTGTCTTTTCAGAGCCAAAAGATTTTGTGTTTATTTGAAGGGTGTCAGTCACAGACCTGAAGGTGGAGCAGTTAGTGAGTCAGTTGTTTCAAATTAATACTCAGCAGAGTTTGGGAACACAAAAACCCAAAGAATATCTATCTGATTCGTTCCCTATAACTTTATCAAGATTGCTGTTTAATTTTTGTGTTTGGGCAGTCAAGAGATCCATGATTTCTCCGAAGTTAGGTTCTCCTTTCTGACGGCAGCAGCGTTGTTGCATTTGAGTGGTAAAGAGCAGCAGATTAGGAAGCACATCAGGGGTGAAAACAGGGTGGTCTGTGGCCTTTCTGTTCCAGGCTAGAAAGGCCCTGATATGATCATTCAGTGTCTGAGATTGGGGCCAGGCTGGGGGTGAGCAGCTCCTTTTGGGTGGCTTTGGTCCGTGGTGAGAAATCCATTGAAATATTTCACACTTTGACTCGTCTGCGACTCCAAGCACTTTATTTTAATGAAACAGGGCCCAGCAAGCAGACTAACCCAGTGTGTGCTTTGCTTTCAGGTGGTCCTACCACGACTTTTTCAATAGGTACCGTGTGCTTATGAACAAGAGAGACCTCTCTAAGAACGACAAGAAGCAGATCTGTCAGACCATGTTGGAAGACCTCATTAAGGTGAGCTGGGACCAGATCTTTGTCAATGATTTTAAAAGCACAGGGCTTGTGGCTCTGGTGGGATCTGAAATTGCTGCAGCTTCACCTGCTGCTCGTGCAGGTGCTTCTCCACCCCAACCAGCCTGGGAGTTTTCCCAAAATGAGGGAGTCTTGCAAGGAGGTGGCAGGAGCAAGTGGGACATGGGATCTCGTTGTTGTGGTCAAGAGGAACAAATAATTTCAGTGCTGGTAAAGTCCAGAGTTTGCTGTCACTGGCTGGACATGAATGACTGGCCACTTCTAAAAAATGTGTCCCCCCAGCCCCTCCCTCTGGTTTTGCCTAGCCACAGCTGGAGCACATTTCAGAGGTCCAGCCTGGGACAACATCGTGAACCTTAGTCAGTCATTAAAAGCCTCTTTGCATAAATGAGCAAGGGAGAAGTGCAGTAAATGCCTTACCAAGATGTGTGGGAGACTTTCAATGGCCCTCTGTGGAAAAATCATCCCACAGATTTGGACTTTTTTACCATAAACTAATCAGAAGGTTTTCCCACATCTCCTTACCAAAACTTTACTTCTGGCTTGTTTGCATTATTTTTAAGTTGCAGATGCGTACACAAAGGTTTCTTGCTGCTGAGTGGCCCAGAATGTGCACAGCACCCTAGACAGGTTTTAATGTTTGATGTCTCATTTTCCTGTGGAATTTTGAGCAATTTACCCAGTTGAGTTCTTCTTTTTCCTTTTTGCACCCGGTGTTTCCCTTGGCTGCAGAGCCTTTTGCAGTGCATGTATGGCTTTGTGGATCTGAACATTCATCTTTTTGAGAAAGAAATATTTTTCTTGAAGTGCTCTGGTGTTGCACTTCTAGTCTGGTCTTGTGGAAGGTGTCCTTGCGCATGGCAGGGGGGTTGGGTATACACGAGGTTTGAGGTCCCTTCCAACCTAAACAGTTTTGTGATTCCATGATTTCTCTATTTACATAAAAGACAACAAGTAACAAAAAACCAAAATCAAACAAAAAACCCCAAACCCCCCAAACAAACAAAAAAACCCAAATAAACCCCAGCACCACAAAAAAACAAAACCCAAAAACAACAAAAATACAGAAAAAACCCAAACAAAAAACAAACAAACAAACAAAAAAAACCCCAAACCAACCAACCAAAAAACCCCACAAAACACAAAAACCCTGACCCAAAACCCTTTCAAACTTAGTGTAAATATATGGAGTTTAAGACTGAGTTCTAGTGCTGTGTTCCTTAATGGGTTTATAGATGCACAAGTATAGTAAGTCTAGTAAGTCTAATGATATCTAATAAGTCTAATAATGTAATAAGTCTAAGAATGGAGTCTAATATCTTCATTACCAAATTAAGAAGAGATATGGGTCGATAAATTTGATTCAAAGTGGTGTTTTTACTCTGTATCTACTGATCAACTTAGACTGAAAACGAAAATAAAAACAGAAAGTAATGTTTGCCTCAATTAAATGTAGTTTCCTTTATGCTTTTGAAAAGGATCCAGACAAGTTCCAGTTTGGCCGTACCAAGATCTTTTTCCGTGCAGGCCAGGTGGCTTATCTGGAGAAGCTGCGGGCAGATAAGTTCAGGGCTGCCACCATCATGATCCAGAAGACGGTGAGGGGCTGGCTGCAGAGGGCCAAGTACCAGAGGCTGAGACGAGCCACCCTCGTCCTGCAGTGCTACACCCGCAGGCACCTGGCACGCAGGTGGGTCCTGGGCAGCCTCACAGAGGGGACAGCTGGGGAGTCAAGCGTCAAAGCACCTCTGGCCACCTGTGTTTTTCAATCTGTTGCATCTTCGAGGTCTTGAGCTTGGGGGTTTAGTGTGAGGAACTTTGAAAAGGCTCTTCTTGCTTGGAAGCAAGATGCGTAATGTGCGCACGCTGTGATGAGAACTTCTGGGATAAAGCCAGGGCTTATTTCTGCCCCCTCTCTCCAGTTTTATCTGGAGGCAAGAGATCAAAATTCTTTGCCTCAAACTGGTTTCATGTCTACATTAGTTTAATTTCTAGGTGCTGGGCCGAGGTCATAATGTAGACAATCTGGTTATACTACACGTATAGTACTGTATACTATGACTACAGTACTCTGAAGGATTTAGGTGAAAGTGTTTCACAGAACGAATATTTTCCTGGGACTGCCTTTGGTGAAGGGCATTTGGATCAGCCAGGGAAGAGCTACCTAGTTGGTATGCACTCCTCCCCTGCAGGGACCAGGTTTGTGCCTCCCTGATGTCCAGGGGGAGTTCTCAGGATTGATTGGCTGTATCCTTTGTAATGAGGAAAATCACTCCAAATCACTGGCAGGGGGCCTGTGTACAGTAGAGAATAACAGAGCCCAGTGTTAACTCTTTCTGTGCAGGAAGCTCAAGCTCCCTCATGTCAGTGGCTTGCTGGGGTTTCTGTAGGTGACACTGCTGGAGAGTGGGTTGCTGGTGGCAGATGTGGGGGTGGGTGTGAGGGAGCAGTGAAGCACTGGATCAGCATCCCAACACAATGGTCACCTTCCTTCTTGTGCTCCTTCTTCAAGTCAGGCAATCAGCAGAAGAACATCAGACGTATTAGCTCAATTTGCGGTGTTATTTGTGGTTGTGAAAGGGGTTGGTGTCAGGGAGAACCAGTGGCTGCAGAGTTTTTCCTACGTAATTTTTCAGCTCCCTTCTTTGTGCAGGGTTTGTAGGGTTGGATGGTATCTGAGTAACTGCTGTCTCCTCTTTTTGGAGACAGACCATCCCTTATCCTCTTCAGCAAGCCCTGGCTCAGTGGGTCCTAATGAGAAACCATTTGCCTCAATCAAAGGGATTTATAAAGTAATCCGATGTGGCTCTTAGTTTTGATGCGCTCTTAACGAAATAAAAGAAGTGGATCAAATTTCTGTATAATGCTGCATGCTGAGAGCAATAAGTGAATCATAAATTCAGTAAAACGAGCTAATTATCAAATTAAATGGGAGGGTTTGTGGGCATTTATTAACCAGCGTAACAGCAAATTGAACATGAGTTCAGCTGGAGAATGGGAGCAACGTGGTGCAGAGTTGACCACATCCCTCATTATTTACTGTCTGTGAACTGCTTGAGGCTCTGCCCAGGAATGTTGCCAAAGCAGTGCACACCAGTTTAAATGTCAAATCGATGTGCTGCTGTTTTCACTGTGTCAGTAGATACCCTGTGTGATGTGTGCTTTTTATAGTCAGGGAAGTGATGGAGCCAACCTGGGCTCTGATTGGCGCAAGGACGTGAAGCAGAGAGTTCAAACCAAGGAAAACCTGGGGAATACTTGGGTTTAATGCTGTTTGGGAACAGTCAGGTGTGTTGATTTGTGGTTCCAGTGCTCCTGGGTTCCATGGCTGTTGTCTGATAGCATGGAGGCCTTCTTAGCCCAGCTGTTGGGGTGGTCTTCCCTGAATACCGTCAAGCCACATTGAAACAAAAGTGGTGTTTTCCTCTCTGCCTGGTTTAAAACTTACTGCGACAGGAAGAAGTGGAGTTTATTTTCCTTGCTCACCCTCCTCCTGTGCATTGCAGGCTTGCTGAGCACCTGAGGAGGACGAGGGCTGCCATCATCTTGCAGAAGCAGTACCGAATGCTACGCATCCGCCGGGCTTTCCAGAGGCTCCGCAAGGCCACCCTCACCATCCAGGCTTTTGCTCGGGGCATGTTTGTCAGGAGGATTTACCACCAGGTACACGGCCAGGAGGGTCTTTGCATGGGGAAAGAGCCTTTGTGTTTACATCTGTGATGTGTCGGTTGTGGCTGCGCTGATGTTTGTGAAACTGAGAGCCCCCAGTGTTGCCGGAGAACGGCTGGTCATGGCGAGCTTTGCTATTTAAAGCTGTGCGAGCAAAAAAGGTTTTGGCGGCAGCACCTCAGCGGAGCAGCTAAATGGAGTTAGTCACTGTGGGCCTGGGAGGCGTTGTGGAGACGTGGAAATGTCATTTGATCTAACCTGTGCTCTGCTAAAACCTCGCTGTCACACCGAGTGTGTGTCGGGGCAGCGTGCAGGGGCTGTTCCCAGTAGGGTGGGAAGACAAGGAGGGTCTGTCATGGAAGGCAGTAAGTCATTTGTTCATAGAAATATCTCTTTAATTAGTTCTGTCCTTCAGCTTTCTGTGTTAAACCAGGAGTGGGACACAAAGAATTTGGAGTTTCATGACATCAGTGATACAGTGGAAAATCATTGAATCCTGGGGTAGTTTGGGTCAGAAGGGCCCTTAAAGATCACCTCATTCCACCCCCTGCCATGGGCAGGGACACCTCCCACTGTCCCAGGCTGCTCCAAACCCTGTCCAGTTTGGTCCTGGTGCCTTCCAGGGATCCAGGGGCAGCCACAGCTGCTCTGGGCACCCTGGGCCAGGGCCTCCTCACCCTCACACACAGCAATTCCTTCCCAAGATCCCAGCCAGCCCTGCCCTCTGGCACTGGGAAGCCATTGCCTGTGACCTGTCCCTCCATGCCTTGTCCCCAGTCCTTCTCCAGCTACTCTCTGTCAGGAAACTGAGAACAGCTTTGGAGAATCTTCTGTCCACTCCTCAGATCCAGCACTATGTTGGTAGCCACCTAAATTGGTGCCTAACTGGTTTGTGGGGCTACTCCAAGAAGTGAGAGCCATCATGAGGGGAAAGCCTGTTCCTGGGAACAATTGAGGTTACCTGGACACCTGGTCACCTCCCAGAGAGATCAGGGTTGTCCTTTGAGACACAGCAGCTGGTGATAAGGAACTTGTGCTGCCACTGCTTTTTCAGTATCTCTTTTTTTTAAATTGGGAGCTTCTGCAGGGAGGCAGCAGATCCAGCAGTTAAACTCTCTGAGACTCAAGGCCACCCAAATCTTAAGAGGGCATGCCCAATGCCCACCAAAATTTTGCTGTAAAGCTGAATTAAGTTCCCAAGGCAATGTATGGGGGTTTCTTCTACCTCTTCAGGCATCCTTGGCTTTCCTGATTTATGAATGCCAAGGCTGCAGACATCCAAAGCTCATTTCACAGTAATTCTTGCTGCATCCTAAATTCATACAATCCCTTTATTCTGAATTAAAATTTGCAATTGCAAAGAAAGCCTTAGGGTGAAACAAAATATTTCTAAGAGAAGCTGATAGGATAACTTTTTCTGAGACAAGCCAAACTAATACCAATAAAATGTCTTGTAATCTTCAGATTCTCCTACTTATTTCCTTAACAGACTGAAGCATAAGGAAGCTATTAACAGCATGCTGTTTGCTCTCTATAATGTCACCCTTCAGTTTTAGAGGACAAAATTTATCAGCCACTGACTGACAAGATAAGTGTAAATTTTGGAGAAGGAATTAAAATGCAAAAGTGCCAGAAATTTCATGAAAACAGATACAAATTGCTGGGAATTGAATCATGCTAGAGAACTGGCTGCAGACTGTAGTGAAAGGACTCATGGTTTTATTTGAAGGTTATCCACATGATAAGAAATCCCACCAGGACAGCATTTATCTGCAGTAAAAATTATCATAATGCAGAGGTGGAACACAGGAAAAAAAACGTACAGGTCTGTTCTGGTGTGGGTGATGTCTGATGCTGAGGGGACAGTAATTTCATTGCTAAGCGTTGGTGTGTCTGTTAATGAATATTTATTCTGGAGCTATGGCTCTGGTAGATCTCAGTACTGTACTGAGGTGGTCAAAAAGTCACACTTGAGCCCAGATGTCACCTGCTCCCACCAAGCCCTCACAGCCAGGATCATATCCACTCATGTCACTGGCCAAGCAGGTCTTCACTTTGAGAGCAGCCAGGCTCCTAGGAGAGGTCTGGATGTGTCCGGCCTGCATTGGTTGAGCACAGTGCCTGGAGAAGCTTCCACCAGCGGGGTTTGAAGTGCTGTCTGTGAAAGAGGGTGCAGAACAGCAGCCTCCATTTCCAGACATCGCCCCCTGCACCTACCAGGACATTCCATGGAGGAGGAGCCCTTTCCAAGGCAGTTTGGGAGGTGTTTAGTATTTGTTGCAGCCAAACCAGAGTTGCTGTTACCTGTACAGGTGACCTTCCAGGAATGGCCTTAAGCTGAAGGAAAGTAGATTTAGAGAGGCTGTTGGGAAGGAATTCCTGGCTGTGAGGATGGGGAGGCCCTGGCACAGGGTGCCCAGAGAAGCTGGATCCCCTGGAAGTGTCCAAGGCCAGGTTGGATGGGGCTTGGAGCGGCTTGGTCTAGCAAAAGGCGTCCCTGCCCACACTGGACGAGCTTTAAGGTCCTTCCAACCCAAACCGTTCTGCGATTCCGCAGTTCTCTCTTCTAATTGCCTCGTTGTGCCAACGTTTTGCAGATGCTGATGGAGCACAAGGCCACCATCCTGCAGAAGTACGCCCGGGGCTGGCTGGCCCGCGCGCGGTTCCGCCGTGTCCGGGCCGCCGCCGTGGTGCTGCAGTGCCACTGCCGGCGCCTCAGGGCCCGGCGCCAGCTCCAGGCCCTCCGCATCGAGGCACGCTCGGCTCAGCACCTCAAGAAGCTCAACATCGGCATGGAGAACAAGGTGGTGCAGCTGCAGAGGAAGGTGGATGAGCAGGTACGTGCCGAGCTGCGCCGGGACAGGCCGCGCCCAGCGGGCGCTCGGGGCCTGTCCGTGTTGTCTGGGAAGGCATTTGTAAGGGTGGGACACAGCTTGCTCGGGGAGCTGCACAAGCTGCGGGGGGATTGTTGTGTGAACTGCCCAGCAGGGCTCGGAGGGAGAAGGTGAGATGGCAGGTTTGGAAGATGTTGCTTGAAAACCCAAGCCAGCTCCGCGTGGGATCCAATGTCACGGGTTTGGGGCTGGGGTGTGCTGATGTGCTTTTTGCTCTCTGAGCACTGAGGGTGCAGAGTGTCTCCCACCACTGGTGCTATGAACTGTGTGTCTGAGGAGTCACATTCCCTGGAAGATAAACAGCGATTTGGGTAAATATTTTACCGAGTAGTTGGAGCACATTTGTGTTACTAGACACAGCAACTCTCCAGGAGTAAGGGGAGGGTGTGATGTGACAGATCCCCGTGTGGGATGACTTGATGATCTTACAGTGACTGTTTGATCACAGGGTGATCAGTGAAGATCAACTTCATCAGTTGCCACTTGCCATTTATAAACTGCAGAAAAATGGTTTGCTTTCACGGACCTAGCAGAATAGTTTTTCCGCCTACTAATGTGTGCGAGTTACCCTGTTAAATACCTTCTGTGTTGCTGTGCAAGGCATTGAGGGGTGATCATAAGAAATGCTGAGTGGGACCTAGTTGTATTGACTGATATCAACAGGGAAATTAATATCCACTTGTATCCTTAAACTGAATTTTTACAGGCAGGAGAGCATTCTCTTCAGTCAGGATAACCCCTTACTTGTTGCAACAGTTAGTGGTAATTCCAGTTTATCATTCTGGGATGTTGTCAGGGACCCTTGTCCATCCCACATGGCTCCCCTGCCACCTGACACAAGCAGTCCTGTGATGGAGGTGATGACAAGTGGCTCTGTGTTGGCCCAGGTAGTGCAGAGTCAGGACAAACCCGGGTTTGCATTGCTGTGGTCCCCTCACTGCAGTGTTAATTGGCTGCAGTGCGTTAATTGCACCGCAAACAGGGTCCAGCTTTCAGACCCTGCTGTTTAATTTTAAAATGCCTGTTTCCATACTTAGATTTTGCTAACAGTAGCTTAGGAATGGAAAACTCTCAGAATAAGGTTTGATATGACCTTTTATCCAGAGGGTATTTTGGTGGAATTGAATAGGATGAGTCACTCTGGGTCCAGATGTTCTGGGATGAACTTGTGCCAGGAGTGTGAACGTCAGTGTTGGATCTGCTGAACTGCTGGACTTGACACTGGAACATCAGTGGTATTTTTTAGTTTGTATTTTTCCCTATTTCCTTGCTAGAAGTGTGGGAGTGGAACAATAAAGAAAATTAAACCCCAATATTTGGTTAACATTGGCTTTCTTGTCATGGGTTTTGAAAGCAGCAGAAGAATCTGCCTTGGGGAAGGAGTCATGGAAAACTTCTAACCAGGCAGAAATAATGGTCCTGAGCTCATCTTGCTCTCCCTCAATCACTCCACAGACCATTTGGAATGATATTCTTTGATGCTTTCTGTGTAGATTTTGCAGGAAAGAATTCCTGCTCTGGATTACACGTGGTGGTCTGTCCAGTGAGCTGATTTTAACCATCCTTCCAGGGCTGCCAGGTTTCCCTGGGATGCTTTGGAAGTGCTAATGAGCACCATTCCAGTAGATTTTCTTTTCAGTGCATTGAATCTTTTTTCTGGCACAGTGCGTTTGCTGCATCACAGTTTCCCTGAAGGACCTTGGTTTCAGTCCTTGCTAATCTATAAACACAACCTTTGAAAATACCAAATAACTTTCCAAGAAAAAAAAGTATCTAGCAGGTAACCTGGAGAGCTGCAGTTGTATCATTTTTTTTTTTTTGAGTAGCCGCGGAAGAAAATGTTTCTATTTCTGCTGCTTTAGCTCATGCATGAGTAGAGATGCAATCCTCCGTGTGCCTCTAAGGAAGAAATCTTCCTTTGAAAATATTAAAACCTATTATTGTATGTCAGCCTCAGATGCTGTGGCATCTGTAACTGGAATCATTTAATTAAGTTTTTTAATCGGGTGAGGGATTTTTTGCACACAGAAGAAAGATTTTGATCTATTCCATCCTCACTGGAGCACTTTCTTTTCTATTTACATTACACGAGTTTCTTCTTTCCTTTTTTTTTTCTTTCTTTTTTTTTTTTTTTTTTCAATTAGTTTTCCTTAAATCTGTTTGTTGGAATTGCCTGAGACACTTACAAGGCTGGTGCCTAATTTGGTGTTGCATGTTCATGCAGCCAATATTTAGTCACACTGTGAGCTCTCTCTGCACTGTCTCTGCAAGCAGTACTATCTCTGTGAGCATTTATTGTGAATAAAACTAGTTTGGGTAACAAGCTGATGGATTTGTTACGTTTGTCTTTGGTGGCAGAATAAACTCTAGGTTTGTTCACAGAGCCTGGGTTGAAACCAGGACTGTCTCCGATCTGCAGGGCTGGATAATGATTGAAAATAAAGGAAGTTCAGCGGGATCTGTTGAGCAATCTCTGATTGCTGTGGGGAGCAACCCAGTAAATGCTCTCTCATGTCTCTAGTTGCTAATGAAAAAAACCCCAAAACCATTCCTGTGCATTTATCTTGTATTTGCATGAAAATCTCAGTTGGGTGATGTGTACAACCAAGTACACAAGGTTCTGAAAATGCCTCTATTTGGAAATCTCTTTGGAGCCCCTCTGCTCTGGAGGCAGCCTGGGAGAGCTGGGGCTGCTCACCTGCACAAGAGAAGGCTCCAGGGAGAGCTCCGAGCCCCTGGCAGGGCCTAAAGGGGCTCCATGAGAGCTGCACAGGGACTGGGGACAAGGCATGGAGGGACAGGACAGAGGGAATGGCTTCCCAGTGCCAGAGGGCAGGGCTGGGTGGGATCTTGGGAAGGAATTGCTGTGTGTGAGGGTGGGGAGGCCCTGGCCCAGGGTGCCCAGAGCAGCTGTGGCTGCCCCTGGATCCCTGGCAGTGCCCAAGGCCAGGCTGGACACTGGGGCTGGGAGCAGCCTGGGACAGTGGGAGGTGTCCCTGCCCATGGCAGGGGGTTGGAATGGGATGAGCTTTAAAGTCCCTTCCAGCTGAAATCATTCTGGGATTGTATGAAATGCCTTTGGTCATCCAGAAATTATAATTTCCTAATATGATACAAATGCTGGATTTATAAGTTCATTGATAATTCCTAGGGAGCAAAGGAAAAAATGTTAATATGCCTCATTTACTTATTTTTCCATCTGAGATGTGTCTTTATCTTGCTTCAGAGCACTGAGCTGCAGTGAGAGGGTGTGCTTTGGGAGGTCACCTAACGAGGGGCCAAAAGGAGCAAACTTTAAAAACCAGGCTGCATTTTATTTCAAAACAGTTCTTTTGGTATCAAGATTATCTACCCAAGGTCATCACAACTTATGAAGTAGGCCCCTAATGAAGCTCTTGGTCTTTGGCTTGGGGATGTCTAGTGATGACGTTTTATTAGCCAGAATGTAGTGCCCATTGACTTTGATTTGAAGCCCAAAAATCAGCTAAGTCTGCTGAATCTTCAGTTCTCAAAACTGAGGAGCAAATTACTGCTAAGTGCTTTAAAAGTGAAAACCTGAGCAAATGAGAAGATGTCTGAGCTGGCACATGACTTAAAACTGGAGTTTTGGGAACTGCTTGAGGCTGCAGTTCTGCATTGTCACCCCAGGCATGGGAGTCAGGAATA
>WEKY01025868.1:160545-175206 GCA_013390045.1 Picathartes gymnocephalus
AAAAAAAACCCACACCCCCCCCCCCCCAAATTTGCAAACCAATCACATTAAGCAGTACTGTTTCAAAGCTGTAGTAGAAGTGTAGTATTTTGTTTTAGTTGCCAGTGCTACCAAGAGTTGTTTGCCTTTGCTCTGAGTGGTATCAGCGTAATACCAATTTAAAAAATGCTTCTATAATCCTTGCCAAAATATAATTGAGCTTTGTCGCACAGAAATAGCTTTTTGCTTTATGAGCTTCATTAGCATGTGCATGGAAACGTTTGTTATCGTGGGTTTGTGACTCACCACGCTCGAGGATTTGAGTGGTTGCTTCTGTAGTGCATCACTGCATGCACTGATGTCACCTGTGCTCTTGTTTTCTTCTTTTTTGGGATGCTGGCTGCAGAACAAAGAGAACAAGCTTCTGAACGAGCAGCTGTCCATGCTGACATCAGCCCACTCCTCCGAGGTGGAGAAGCTGAAGCAGGAGCTGCAGCAGTTCCAGCAGAGCCAGCGGGGCGGCGGCAGCCAGCTCCTCAGCCTGCAGGAGGAGGTGGAGCGGCTGCGGATGGAGCTGGAGAGGGCTCACGGGGAGAGGGAGGTCATGGAGGACAGCCATGGCAAGGAGAAGGACCTGCTGAGGAAGGTATGTCTGTCTGCCTGCCCCAGGGTGTCTCCTGCAGGTGGCCATGCTGGTGAAAGCTCACTCTTCACAGCTCTGAAGCAGTATGTCTGTTCTTTGATTATTACTCTGGTTGCTGAACGCCCCTAGGATTTACCTTTAGCCAGCTCATGGGGCAGGAAGGACAGGTGGACATCCCTGCAGGAGCAGCGGCTGCCTTGTGTTGGGACACCCCATCCTGATGCCTTTTGTGCTGCCAACCTCAAGGAAATGCCCCAAACCCAGTCACATCTGGAAATAACCATGGGTATCATGGAATCACAGATTTGTAAAGGTCGAAGAAGACCTGTGAAATCACCAAGTGCAACCACTAGCCCAGCACCACTGTGTTCAGCACTAAACCGTGTCCTCAAGTGCCACATCCCTGTGCCTTTTGAACACTTCCAGGGCTGGTGACCTCACCGCTGCCCTGAGCAGTCAGTTCAATGCTGTACAAGCCTTTCAGTGAAAAAGGTTTCCCTAATATCCAATCTAAACCTGCCCTGGCACAACCTGAAGCTGCTTTTCTCGTCCTAAGTTTCATGTATCTGCCAGAGATTCATGTATCTGCCAGAGATTCACGTATATGCAGTGATTCCTCATGGTGTTGAATGCAGATTACCAGAGAGGGCTGTCACAGATGCTGCAATTATTAGGAAGATGTAAATATTCCTCATTCCAGGCCGGGATGGGACACAAGGCTCTGTTTCTGCCATGGCTGGTATTGTAGGCACAGAGTATGACCTCTGTGTGGACCAACTTCCCACCCTGAGGAGAGGCACTGCTCCAGCTCCTGGTTGTTTTGGACTTTTATAGGATTTGGAGCTGGGATTTGCACTAAATATATTTGGTTTTTTTCTTCCTCCTTTGTGCAAACCCATAGATTGTCCTGGTTTGGAAGGGAACCACAAGGACAATCAAGTCCGTCTCCTGTGCTTTGTCTCTTGGGGTGGAAGTGGTCCAACACTGCCACCATTGTACAAGAAGGCATTCTAGTGGGAGAAAGAAACTTCAGAGTGTAGAGTTGGTTTTCCAGATAGCAAAGATGGACCTTTTGCCCTGAATTTCTTTGCTGATCAGATTAATTCTGAGTAACACCAGTTCCCTTAACCTGAGGCACTGAGATATGAATTCAGTTTCCTTCTGCAAATGCTTGTGGCTGCTCAAGTTAAATCCGTGATATCTCTTCTGCACCAGAAATTGAATTGAATCTTTGATCTCGTTGTTGGAAATAATTTAGGGCTTTTCTACTCAATACATTGCAAAGAAAAAGCTGTTTTGCAGCTGTTATTCTAGAACACTACTTGGTGTGTGACAACCTGCAGATGAATCATTTTTGGAAATTTAAAAAAAAAAAAAAGGAGCCTGGAATTAGCTGTGTTTTTGTTATAGTGGAATAATGTTCATATGAGGCTCTTCTAGTGCACTTCACACAGCACCACTGCTGTGGCCAACCTCCCCTCGAGGCTGAGCCCTTGGGTGGTGGGTTTGGCTGAGAAGCTGCAGTGAAGGACTGTGGCCACTGAACCACTGGCACGACCAAAATGCATTTTTGGGTGTGCTTCTCAAAGAGGTGAGCAGCCTGTACACTTGCTGTCTCTTGGCTGGACCAAGAGCTGCCAGGTGATCGCTTACTCCGCTCCTTGAACCTGTGGTGCACCCACACTGGGACATGTGAAGCCAGTGATTTACTTTTAAAATTACAAGATCCTTTCTGGTGCAGGGCTCTATTCATTAGCTGGATACAGCACAGGCTTTTAGAGCCTGAAAGGATGCTTGATTTTAAAGGTGATGTAGCTGGGGATAAACTGTCTGTTTGTTCTTCATTGCAAATCCCCTTTGAGCACTCAGATGGAAGGTTGGCTTAATCACTGAAGAAATGCTTTTAAAAAGCATGAAAACAAAGCAGAAGCTTTCCCTTGTTGTAAAAGTGCCTACAGCAGAGCAAGTATTGTGCATTTCAGCATGAAAGTAAACGGTTTCATTTTGAAACATTTCTCATGAGCAGTGCAGGCTCCCATTTCTGGCATTAGCTTTCCATTGCTCCCTTCAGTTCTCTCTAAGTGGGAGGATGGAGAGGACCTGTTTCCTTCCTGAAAATACTGAGTTAGCCAGAACACTTTCCAAGAAAAGTTCTAGGGAGAGGTTTTTGAGTTGTTCTAATATCTGCTAGAAGCTGGGGAGCGCCATGAAACTAAATTCAGGTGACAAGCAGTTTTTACTTTCAATATCAAGATGACACCATGGGCATGGTTGTAGTGGGATACATTCCCAAAGACTTCTCACTTCTGAGTGAGACTGAGATGAATATTTAATTTTTCTGTAGCTCCTGCAAATGCATGCCAGTTACGATATAATTACTGAAAAAAAAATACTTCAATCTCTTTGTCCTAGCTATTCTCTCCAGGTCCTTAACTTTAGAATAGCTCTTCTTATTTAATTTTGTGATAAAGTTTGAAGCATCTGGGTAAGTACCAACAGCTCTTTCTAGCGCTTTTGGTAGCACCTAATCTTCTCGCTTGGTCAGCTGAGATAATTCACATCCTGGCCAGTTGTTTTATTAGTAAAGTGCCAAATGCCATCATCCTTTCCTTACAGGACTGGAGGAGGATGGGAGGCAGATCTCATGAGCAGGTTGTTCCAGGGTAACACTTTGGCAGAGAATTCCTTATCAACACCCAATAAAAAACATTAGTAAAATAATCCCATTGGCTTATCAACACCCAATAAAAAACATTAGTAAAATAATCCCATCTTTTCCTGATGGGATAAACAAGTGGAGTTCCTCCCTTTCCCATTGCAGCACAAGTATCCATTCCATCAATCCTGTATCTCTTCTCCAATTTTTTAATAATTCTTCCTACCTTGTAGACACTAGTGCAGATGTGATTTATGGTGAAGGAGGTACAGAATATTAAAATCTTGGCTCGGTTCACAGCATTTAAAACACCAGTAGCTCTGTATGCTTAAGTTGTGGGGCTCTTCACTTTCTGATTGTACATCCACACTCCAGCCTTTGAGGAGAGGTGCAGACAGATGTAATGCGAGACTGCTGGAGTAAATGAATGGGGAGAGGAATGGGTGGGGAGGTTTTTCAGTTTGTGCATGGAATAGGGCTGATTCAGTCATGACTTACAAGAAAATATTCACTGTGCTTTTGTCCTTACCATTAGTATGTATCTGGCACAGGCAGTGTTTGATAAAATGCCTTAATTTGAACGCGCTTGCATGGAAGACTGAAGTCCGTGCTAGGAATGCACGCCAGCTGGGCTGCCTATAAATCTAATCTAGTGGTGACAACAAAATTATTACTCTTGGGCTTTGAAAACTCTTATTGTGGTGTTTACAGTGTTGTTTATCCTTGGCACCTTGAGATCCTTCTGCTGTGTGTAGCTTTTTCCCATGAAGCAGCTACAGGAAGTGAAGAAGCAGGCATAGGGAATGACACATGCTGGGATGATGTGTGTTCTCCCACCTGACAGCAGCAGAATCATCCTGCTTAACTGTGGCAGCGTATCTCACTTGATAGTGTGATGGTTGTGTGTTTTGAGATAATACTGTTGAATGCACCAGACTTCAGGAAGCTGAATGATGTTCCAGGATCGGTTGCTGCCAGCATCTGTCCAGCCTTGCAGTTGTGACAAGTGAAAATAGCATTTTGCAGGATTTAGTTCCTGTTCTCATTATTTTTTACGAGGCAGTTGTTGCTGTTGATAATTGCTGAATATGCTGCAGTTGTATTGCCAAGGGCTCTGTAGATGTCATTCCTCGCTGTACCTGAGGTTCTGTAGTTGTGGGAAGCACTGAAGTGACTCATCAAAGTAAATGGATTGGGTACAATAAAGTTAAAAAAGCCTGACCTATTCACTCAGCTCGCATTCACTGTGTCCATCTCAGCTCCCGAAGTGCTCCATCTCTAGGAACAATCAGCAGATCTGTTTCCCCAGCAGCTGTGACTCGGTGCTGTGACTTGGAGAAAATGATGAAGCCTATTGAGATGTAAAAATAAACCTCTGATTTGATGACCTGATCAATTGCAAGAGTTTCACTCCTGCAGAACGTGGCCACCAAGTCCAGCTGTTCAGTATTTTGTAAGATTCTGCTGAAAATGTTGATTTAAGGCAGAAGTGCGCTCAGGAAAGTTAGTCTCTAGTTGCAGCAGTGCAGTTCTCCTGTGCGTCAGCTACTGGTGTACAAAGGACAAGTGGCAAAGCACACGGGAACAGATCTTTTAAAGAGCAAAGAGAGGCCGAACAAAGCCCCCTGTCTCCTGCCAGGTGAAATTAATCCTCGCAGGAGCTCTGCCCTGCAGCCAGCAGTAACTCTCTGCCTTGTTCTGTAGCGTATCTCCGACCTGGAAGAAGAAAATGCTCTCCTGAAGCAAGAAAAAGAGGAGCTGAACAGCAAGATTCTCTGTCAGTCTGAAGGTAGGAAAACCTGCCTATAGCATCGTCCTCCATTAGGCAAGTGCTTTATCTTCTCCCCTGAAGCTCATTTTCCCTGCCTTGAAAAGTGCTAATCTTCCTGTGACCCTTTCCTGGTGGCTTTTGTCACTATTTTGTTGTGCATGTTGTTCTGTTCATGCTGTCCTACTGGAGGGTGATAAGCCAGAGGCCAGTTTAATTGGTGAAATACAGAATAAAGTACCTAGAAAGGCTCTTTAGTTCACTTGTTAGAGCATTCCATACAGGGAGTATGGGAGGCAGTGAAACTGATGGGGTAGGGAATAGCAGTGTCCCAAGAATGATTAATAAAGGATTCAAGGGGCAGCACAATTCACAATATTGAGCTGTGACAAAGGATTTCTCTACCGTGACATGGCTCTGTGAGTGTTTTTTAAAAGCAGAGGCTTAGGTGACAAGTCATACATAGGGGAAGCAACCTTGGAAAATCCCATTTCACAAAAGGGACTCTCATGCTTGTATTGAGCTTTTCTGTTTTTTGTCATCCTTTTCAGCTTTGATTTTGTAGCAGGATTTACAAAGATCATCATGCTGCGGATGTAACTCTCACTGCTCTGTGGTACTTGGGAAGTGCCTTTTGTTCCTGGGCTAACACAAAATAAAGGAATGAAGATAACATGTTAAGAAGAAACCTGCTGCAAATATTTATTCATCCCTTACAGGATGCTTTTGGAGCATCTAAGATAGGAGAAAGCAAGTGGAGGAGGTTGGGTTGTTGTTCACCCATTTAAAACAACACATGGGCTGAATTTGCCTGGTTCCTCAGGAAGAGGAGGGACCGAGTTTGCTTCCAGAGGGGAGTTTTTAACAAATAACTGAATTTATTTGGATATAAAATTCTTTGAACCCCCACAGTCTTGCCCTGGTAAATGGTTGATGATGATATGAGGAAGAGCTGCTGTTGTTGATTTGCTCCTGTGCCAGAGCTGCTGGTGGGAAGCAGGCAGGGAAGTTTTTAAATGCAGCAAGTACCACTTTTTCAACACGAATGTATTTCTGTTCTGTGCTGGTCTTTTCTTAATTGGGTTTATGGCTGGCCCAGGGGAGCTGGAGCTGCCACAGTTAAATGATGGTTTGTAGGTGCTGGAGACTTCTCTTTAACTCAAGGCAAAAGACTGCTCTGCAAGCAGAAGAGCTCAAGCTGTTTCAAGTGTTGAGGAGACAAATACAGATTATTATAGTCTCTAAATATTAGCGAATGCTTACATATATTTTAAAGGCTCTTGCCAAAGAGCATTTTGTTCATTAGTTGTTGTTGTTGCACATGTTTACAGGAAGCTTGTTTTTGAGCTAAAGTTCATAATTTTTTCCCTTCCTATTTTAAAGATGAATTTGCAGAAAAGACAGTTGAGGAAAATATCCAGATGAAGAAAGAGCTGGAAGAAGAGAGATCTCGTTATCAGAACCTGGTGAAAGAGTATGCAAGTCTGGAGCAGAGATATGACAACTTGAGGGATGAAATGACTATTATTAAGGTAATGAAACTGTAATTATCCCTGTCCCCTTGTGCCCTGGACCTGATGTTGGTGTCTGGATAATGTAGCTCACTCACCCCAAAAACATTTAATAAACTGCCATTATTGGGCAGTTTGTGCTTAGTATTTCTAAAAATACCTCTCTGCACTGGAGCCAAACCATTTGTGTGCCTCAAAAGAGGAGCTTGGTCTTCCATGCTTCTCTGTGAAATACTTAGAGATGTCTGTGAATCTCATCAAAAGCTGGATCATGCTTGTTGTTGTTTTGCTTTTGTGTCAGTGATGTTCCTGTATAGGTGTTGGGTTAAAAAAAACAAACCCAAAAAAACTCCAGCAGTATGACTTCAGAATTTCAAAACCCAAAGTCTATAGGTTCAACATTGTTAGAGTGTTGGAAAAACTGTTGAAAATCGAAGTGCTGCTGGATTTGGTGGAAGGTTGAGTGTTTAAAGAGAGTCCTGGAGGATGCTATCAGCCATTTAACCTTGAGCTCAGGTTTGCATGTTCACACTTACCAGGCATCTGGTGTCACGAAGAGCCTTCGATCCATGCAGAATTTTTAAACTGAGCTTCTACATCACTTTTGCACTTTGAAGTATTCCTTGGTGTTGATATTAATTTTAAGGTTAGGGCAGAAAAACTTAGAAAATGCAATTCTCTGTAAGGTAACTTCAGTATTTAGTCACACATTCGCACTAAAGAAGCAACGCTTTGAGAGGAATCCTGCAACACTGGGTGCTTTATGTGTCTTTATCATTTCTTGGCAGCAAGCACCGGGGCACAGGAGAAACCCATCCAACCAGAGCAGCCTGGAGTCTGATTCCAATAACCCATCCATCTGCACCTCAGAGATCGGGGACACCGAGGATGTGATACAGCAGGTGGAGGTACAGTAAATCAGGAGGGGGGGCAGGGGAGCCCTGCTGTGGGGGTGGTGGGTGCAGGGTTTATTGCACAGGTGTGCAGTGCAGGTTGGGCAGTAAGGTGTGATGGATGAAATCGATTCCATGCTGTAGAGAAGTGTCATTAATTGTGTGGGAGGGACTCCAGGGTTGTGGTGCTCTGGCAAACTCTACTTGTTTGCAGCATCAGGGCTCCAAAAATAGTGCACGGCACTGTCTTTGGGCCATACCAGCCTAAAGACTGATGAAAATTCATCACAGCAGTTACACCCAGCGCTGATGGATCATGACTCTATCATGATCCTTCTCTGCAAGGACACCAGAATTCATTGCCCTCTTGCCCCAAGCATTTTCATTCCCATGCATCTTCACAGACGCTTTGCTGGCCAGCACAACCCCTGTAATCAAGTCAGCAGTCTCCTAATGCAGAAAAGAGCAGCACAAATTACGCCTTGGCTATCAAGAATCCTGTGGAAAAGGCAAATGTGTTTTTTACTTACATCTGCTGCTTTTTAATAGGCTGCTTTTTAAGCTCCACTTTTCTGGCTCAAGAGCACTTGTGGGTGATGAATGTTCCTAGGGTCTGCCACCCCCTGGCAGGACCGTATTTTGTGTCCCAATACCCTGCCTGCAGAAGCCCCCACTTCCCTTTGCTGGCCACTGCATTATATTGCTTTGGTATTTCTGAACTGCTCCGAAAGCGTTTTCTGAAGTCCAAATAATCCAAAGTATTGACAATGCTTTGATATAAAATATTTCAGGTGAAGGCAGTTAAAAACCCCCAGCGAATAAACACTTGACTAAAAGGGACCCAGTAGGGCATTTTTTATGCTCTTAGCCCCCATCGCCTACTTATCTCTTGGGCTGTTAAGCATTCAGTGTTTTATCAAAACAAGTCAGGTGTTTTGCTGACATTAAAAATAGGTGTTTAAAATGTGGATTTGCTCTGTGGAAGTGCATGTGTTTCTCAGGATGCTCCTGTTCCTGGCGGTGCCTGGTGTACAGTCAGGGTGTATCTGGCGCTGAGCATGGTTGTAAAGCTTGTCGCTGAGGTTTCTTCTTTTTTATCCCCTCTCCTGTTCCTCTCCAGGAGATTGGGATGGAGAAGGCAGCCATGGACATGACCCTCTTCCTAAAGCTGCAGAAGCGAGTGAGGGAGCTCGAGCTGGAGAGGAGGAAGCTGCAAGCCCAGCTGGAGAAAAAAGAGGAAGAGAGCAAGAAATCCCAGGCAAGAGGCGTCTTTTCATGGATACTAATATTTCATATTTATAAGTGGCTTTCCTTGATTGCCTGAGCCCACATGATATAGGAATTTAGCTTTGAGAGTGAAAAGTTCAACATAAGAGGCTACAAATCCATCTGGAAAATGGAGATAAACCTTTTTTTTGTCAGCTAGGGACAATTGGACAGGAGATCTGCTTTATTTATTTGTTTAAACAAACGGGTTATAACATACTTAGGGCACAATGTTAAGCTCCTTGGAAGCAATGAAATGTAGAATCAATTTTGGCACACATTATTCCACCAGCACTGCCCCTTTGTCTCACATGTGGCACCCTGCGTGTTCAACAACCCTCCCCTTTGGATGATTTCTGTTATTCAAGCATTTCTTTGCTGTCCTGGCTTCCCTGCTTCCAGCAGTGTGTGGCATGAGCTGAAAAGCTCCTCACACACATGTCAGTCAGGCTGGTGTCCTCAGTTTGGTTTTATTATCATCTGTGTGTTTTGGTTGGTTTTTTATCCTCAGTAATGATCATAGAGGAATACAGGTTAAAAGCAGTATGGTGAATCAGAAATATCAGGATAGCTGTTAGAAGAATGGGTTCTTAATTTCTGTTGCAAGGCAGGGATATGCTTTTGCTTTGCTTTATGCTTTTTTGTATTCTGACTTCCTTGTGAAAAAAAAACCGAAACAAAAAAACCTCCCCCAAAAACCAAACCAAACCCAACAAGCAAAAAACCCACCAAAAAAACCCCCAGAAAACCAAAACCAAAATCCCTACAGTTTTAGTTGCTTGCTTGAAAACAATTTAAAAACGTGTATATTAAAAAAATTAAGGTTACTGACAGCCCAGTGGTAACTCAGGGGACAGGAGTCCATAACTCTGAAAATACAGCTGTCTAGGTTGTGGTGAGCTGACTTCTGGGATGGGGGGTTTTAATAGCAGATCTCATGTATGTGCTTTCCCTGCCATCTGTAGCCACGGCTCTGTGGCTTGTCAGAGGCCAGAGCGTGCTGTGAAACAGCGGTGCTGTGTGCTTGGTGTCCTGAAGCACTGAAGATGCTCTTTTACCAATTGCTGGGCAAATGCCATCCCTCTTGGCTACACATTTGAAATTTCAGGGGCTTCTGTTGCTTTGTTTGGGAATTATTTTCGGTGTTACTCTCCAGCGTGAGATCAGTGTACCTTTGAATAAATGCAGTAAGAGACTCAACAAAACGATCAACAGTAATTATTTACTTGCCTCAGTAGATATCCTTATTGATCACCCCTAGCAATTCGCAGGAAACACATGAAACAGGAGACTTCCCCAGCCTCTCATTCCTGCTGCAGGAGGATTAAAAACCTGTTTTCCAACTGCTGTGTTGAAGATTGTTCCCTTAATGACTGTCATTGTTTGAAAGCTGCAGCGAGGCACAGTTGTCAAGATATTAATGAGAGATTAAACCATTTTCTCCTGGAGTGTCCTCTGCCCCACTGGTGTTGCTGGGATGCTGTCTGAGGGCAATTAATGACATTATTATGGTTGAGGGGGTTGGCAGGGCTGGCTGCTGGTGGAGACGTGCCCAGCCACCCTGTGCTGTGTGCCAGTTCCTCTGCCTGCTTCTAAATAGAAATTTACCTCTTTAATCTGCACAGGTAATTGAAACAAAGACTGAAGTGACTTCGGAACACGAAGATTTTGCATACAACAGCCTGAAGGTGAGTGAGAGGCTCCTACTTAGTGCTGTAACCTCTTGCATGGCAACAGCAGCCCAAACAAATGGTGTGAATGTGATAGTAATCCAAAACCTGCTGCAATCAGCTCTGTTAGAGGGGGCAGTTGGAAAGCTGTAGCTCTGCATCAGCTCCTGGGCCTGGGGTGGGCTCACAGGTGTTTCTCTCTGGGGCAGCATCATC
The DNA here is from genome assembly GCA_013390045.1 of Picathartes gymnocephalus. Taxonomy (NCBI): domain Eukaryota; kingdom Metazoa; phylum Chordata; class Aves; order Passeriformes; family Picathartidae; genus Picathartes; species Picathartes gymnocephalus. Next base: position 171,148 of record WEKY01025868.1, read on the forward strand.
TGTTCTCTGCTGATCTGTCAGTCTCTGAGTGATCTGTGGAGGTACCAAACCCAATCATGGTGGAGGGGGCTTTTTCCACGGCAGGCGTTCCCACTGGGACTTTGTTGGGCTCCCTTTGACGGGGCACTGCAGGTCTCAGCAGTCAGCTTTGCAGTAGGTGTAAAATCTTAGGGCTGTTTCTTGTTCCAGGCTCCAGCTCTCCTTTTTACCCACTTCCTGTGCCTTCCCAAGGTGCCACTCAGGTCAAACCCAGATAGATCTGTGGTGTGAATTGCAGTAATAGCTTCCATCTCCCAGCAGAAGTGCTGGCTGACCACAGCCATCCTCTGTCTTCCCAGCTATTGCCCTACCCTAGAATTCCTCTTGCCCCCAAGCTCTAAATCCTGACAGTTTCTGTCCCCATCACTTTCTCCCTGTGACAAACAGAGCAACTGAAACCTCCTGGGCTGCTACTGCAGGTTCTGTGGGTCCTATCCTCCTGCTCTAACTGTATTCAAACACTTTGGCCTTGACTGTTTTAGGCCAGTTCTTATGTCCTGCTTATCCTCAGAAAACCAGGTCCTAGTGTAGGGTTACTAAGGGAAACTTTTTGTGTGCTGTTGATTTTTTTCAGTGCAGACCTCCCTTTCCAAAGTTCCTTCTCTCCCTATCCCCCTAACAAGTATTGCAATGCAGCTGAGAAGTCCAGAGGAACATATGTTATCCAGAATAACATGATGCTAAGCCATCTGTCAGTAGTAATATCAATTTTTGCTTCTGCATCATCTCCTCAGAAGGAGGCAAAAAAAGGCAGAAATTAGAGATGGAGAGGATGTCCAACCCTCACTAAGCCCTTATCTCTAGCAGTAGATTTTTATGACACTTAATCCATCCAGTTTTTATTATCCTAGCATGGTATTGGTGTAACTCTGGCTAGGTGTGCTGTTTGTGATGGAGGGAAACTCCCCTGAATTTCCTTAGTATCTCTGCACAGCCCCTTGGAGAAGAAGCTTGGCAAGGTCACTGCCCAAGTGTCTTCCAGTTGTTTAAACGTATTTGTGGAAGGTTTAAGTTTCTTGACCTTGTAAAAAGCAAAGTGGAGTTGCAGTTTCGAAGGGGAAAACCCAGCAGATGAGAACCACCACCTCCTTAAATGGCTTCTGGAGTTCTGACTTCTCTGTGAGTTCACAAGCTGTGTTTTCTTCAAGGTTTAACCCTGGAAGTTCAGAGTGGAAATACTAATTTTGGATTTTCATACTTTCTACGTGCTAACATACTAGCATACATAGTTCTACATATCTAACAGACTTTAAAATATCATTTAACATCAACAACGTTTCATAAGAATAGGTGGCATGTGCTGCTAAAAATGCAGGGTTCTTTAACCTTTAGCCTGAAACAAGTGGAAAATGAACCTGCAGGGATTTCACATTCCCAATAGGAGTGTTCCCCTGAGTGGGGCCACTGAAAAAGAGAGACAAATACACCTCTCTGTTTTCCCCACATCTGAACATAAGACACAGCCTGAAGTCTCTGTATGCAATGAAAGAGTGACTTACTGCTGATTTTCTGGGCTTCTTTGCTCTCCTTCCCCCTTGACAGCTGCTTCCATGGCTATGACAAAGCTCTTCCTCTCTTCCCTCTGTTTTTCCTGCTAATTTATATCTCAAATATTTGTACTGTCTCGGGCTCTTCTGAGAGTTTTTTGTGAATATGTTTATTTTTCATTTTCACCAGCTTAAAAAGACTTTCTCTCGTGGAAATAGGCTGAGGTGCCTAAAAGCTGACACACAGGACAGTCTTTCTGTGGATGCTCTTGAATGGCCTGTGAGGTACCGGTTAGTCAGCCATGGACAGGGACACCTTCCACTGGACCAGGCTGCTCCCACCTGGCCTTGGGCACTGCCAGGGATCCAGGGGCAGCCACAGCTGCTCTGGACACCCTGGGCCAGGGCCTCCCCACCCTCACAACCAGGAATTTTTTTCCTCATATCTGATCTAAAGCTTCTCTCTTTCAATTTGGACAAGATGAGCTTTAAGGTCCCTTCCAGCTCAAACTATTCCGTTTTAAGACTTCATACTTTTGTGTCTCATTTCAGACATTTTTGGCACTCACAACCCCTCAAACAGGACAATACAAGGTGTGGGTGTTACTGGGTGGCCAGGTTTGGTTTCTGCAAACAGCACAGGCTCTGATACTTCATAGGTCATGCTGTCCTCTAGCTTGGTGTCTTGGTGTAATTAATACTTTAGTTATTATCTCACGACACTTATGATGGCAGGGATTTGCCTTTGGAATTAGCATCTGGTGGGGAGCCTGTTGTTGGTGCAGATTCTGATGGGGGGAAGTGAGTGAGGCACAGCACTCCCTTTGGAAGGGCTCATGGGAATAAAGGGTTGGTTGTTTAGTTTTGTAAGGCTGAAAAGAAATGTGTGAAACTTGAGCTAACACTGATAAATTTACAGGCAGATGTTACCTGTCCTTCGTAATTGATAAATACATTTCGCAGAAGACGCTGTCCCAAAATAAGCCCAGCCAGATGTTTGGTTAATCATTATCCAGGAATGCAAAACAGGGAGATATGTCCCTGAGACATGCCAGTGAAAAATGTGTTTTCCTTGTTTTTTCAAGCTGGGAAAGTGGCAGTGGGAATGAAAGCACCAAGGAGCCCTTGCTCTGCCTCTGTGTTTCTGAGCAGCCTGTTCTAGTGGATGCTGTCCCTGCAGCTGGACTGGATGGCCTTTAAAGGTCCTTCCCACCTCACACATTCTAGGATTCCAAGCAGGATACATAATTCAGTTTCTCATTGCATAGCTGGGATGTTTGTTCCATCCTTTAGACTTGGCAGCTCATCATAAAATGAGCTGCATGGAGGATTTAATTTTCTTTTCCTGCAGAGTACCAGAAACAGAAGAGAGGGGGCAAAATCCTGGCATGGCAGTGCTAACCTCAGACCGAGGCAGGCTCACACTTCCCCCAGCCCTGCTCTGTAAGCCCTCTGCTAAAGAGTGAAGCTATTTCCATCACCACTAGTGCTCGGGTACCCCTGTCAGAGCTCTTTAACACTGCATATGTTGGGACAAGTGTGAGTTCAATTCAGTACATTCTGACTGTAAAATTTTTGGTCAGATTTATTAGTCAGATATTTGTCAAATAAATCAGCGTGACTGGACTATGCTGAAGAAACAACATTTTTCACTTTGCCAGTAGAAATCACTTTCCACATCCATAGCATTTTATTTTAGCTTCTGGTCTTCCATGGCAAGTGTTGATGCAAAAAGGGTGTATGAGCTGGGGACAGTAGGTGTTTTAACACTGCTCCATGAAATCCACAAATGAAAGAGTAGGGAATAAAATTAAATGTAAACTTTGAAAGGAGTGTAAGGTAGGGGCTCTTGGAGCAAGGTTATTGGTTAGTGCTTTCTTTCCTGGTCTTCCTGGCTTTGTTTCTAACCAGAGTAGAGCTTGAAATGGCCAGCCCTTGGAGTTAGCAGTGTGGCTGACCCATTATAAAAAAGAGAGGGAGAAAGGGATACAAAGAGAAGGAGGAGGAAGGTATAGAAAAAGGAAAGCAGAGGTCTTACCCAGCAAATAACAAAACCCACAAAAGAGTCATTTTAATAGAAAAGCAGGTAATTGCTTTCACAATCAGTGAGGGGTGATGCTTCTATATATAGCAGGAAGAGTTAAACCCAGTTTGATATCAATTCCCACCATGCACACATTTCCAACTCCTGCTTTAAACACCAGTAACAGAAAAGCCCGTGTCTCATATACTCCCTCTGCTGTGGTAATTGTGGAGAAATTGATGGATCTAAGGCATTTCTTATCCTTTTGGTTTTTTCATGACAGATGGTATAAAGTACCTGAGTATGCCCCATTGCTGATGATGTTTGTTCAGCTCGGAGCATGCTGCCCAGATGCCAGATAAGCTATTCTGTTCACACCTCTCCTGTGATAAGGCATGCTATTTATAATTTGTAAGGATTTATAATTACGACACCCGTTTCCTATGGAAATGGGGTTTACACAGCTGTGCTATCTACACGCTGTGTAAATTGTATAAATTGCCCCCATCC
>WEKY01025868.1:175240-197124 GCA_013390045.1 Picathartes gymnocephalus
ATAATGAAGCAGATATCCCAGAGATAGGAGGGCTTGTGAGAGGAAGCTGTGGAAAGGCTCGGTAAGCAACAGGGAGATGAGGCACGTGGGTGACAGTGGGGAATGATCTCGTGCTGTTGTAGACACTGGAGAATCCACATGGAAATCCCTAGGAAAGAGCTGACCCCACATCAGACAGCAGACTTTGTCAGCTGACATGCAGGGGTGCTGGTCTGTGCCATGTTGGACGAAGGTCCTGTTGGGCTTTGGTGTTGGCTGAGAAGTCTGTGAGGGTGGGGACAGGAGGGAGCAGTCCTGGGTGCCACCATGCAGCAGCCAGAGGTGGAGGATCACTGCAAAGGCAAGGTGAGTTGTTGTGAACAGGACCCCAGGAGTCTGGCTCCCACCCTGTCTGTGACCCACAGCAAGGACTGATGGATTTAAGCTTAAAGAGCGTTGATTTAGATGGGATATTGGGAAGAAGTTCATGGCTGTGAGGGTGGTGAGGAAGTGTTCCAGGCTAGGCTGGACAGGGCTTGGAGCACCCTGGGATAGTGGAAGGTGTGTCCGCCCATGGCAGAGGGGTGGAACAGGAGGAACTTTAAGGTCTCTTCTAACCCAAACCATTCCATAATTCTGTGATTGCACCATGTGCAGGAGCAAAGCTGCTCTTGACCCAGTAAGGATGCTCCAGGTGGGTTTTAGGTGGTGGCAAAGAGCTGCAAACAAAGCTTCATGGTGACAGACTAAAATAAAGGCTGTCTTAGCTGCCAGAATTCTGTTCTTCTGTCTTCTGCTGCCATGCAAAAGCGAATGAGCCCTTCAGTTGTCTCAGGAAAGACATTGTTACTCAGGAGAATCAGCTGGCATCAAACCAGTACAGTGTTGGCCCTGCCTGTCAAATGTCAGCGGCTGAGGAGACATCAGGGTGAGGAAATCCTCCAGCTGTAAACACTGCACTGGGGTGGGGGAATTACAAAGTGTTTGAGAAAAGAAGAGGAAACTCACATACCCGTGGCTCACCTAAGGGATGCCTGTCATGACGATGGTTTGTGCAAATCAGCCTCTTCCAGCTTTATCTAATTAATAGGAAAGGTGAGCTGAACATTGTGGGGGTTTTGTGATTTATTGATTCAGAAGGAAAAGAGGTGGAGGAGAAAAGAGCATGCTTAGCTTCTTTAACAGCCTGCTTTTGTGTTTAGAAATAGTATCAACAAATAAAAAATACCCTGGGTCATCCTGTAGTGTTGTTATTAAATAGCAACAGGCTGCTGACTAAAGCAAAAACCTTCCCTGAACCACAGATGGCTGGGCTGGCAGCAAAGCCCAGATCCTGGCTTGCATTGATCTGTAATCATTGATAATTGAGTCACCCCAGAGGCATCTCAGAACGGGATGAGGCACCACAGGGCAGTTTATCTAAACTGCTTAATGGTTCGATGTGTTCCAGAGGCAAGAGCTGGAGTCGGAGAACAAGAAGCTGAAAAATGAGCTGAATGAACTGAGGAAGGCCATCGCGGACCATGCCACCCAGAACAACTCCTCCAACGACGTGCAGGACAGCTACAGCCTGCTCCTGAACCAGCTGAAATCGGCCAACGAGGAGCTGGAGGTGCGCAAGGAGGAGGTGCTCATCCTCAGGTCGCAGATCATGAAGGCAGCCCAGCAGAAAGAGACGGGGAAAAACATGGTGAAGGAGAGGGTAATGGATTTTCTTTTCCTCCTTCCCCTCTGCTGGTGCAGACCCACTGGCTGCCTGAGCAATGCCATTTCTGCTCTGGTGGGCAGGATGGCATGGGGAGGTCATGGAGGGTTGTTCAGGAATACAGAAGGTCCTGCCCAAGGATGAGATGTAGTCCCTGGCATTTCAGACAGCCCAGGACTATCTGTGCCATGGTACTGCTGTAGGGTGCTTACCCCCATACCTGATGAGGGTAAGCCAGCCCACACCAGCCCTGCACCAATGTGTGTGGTTCAGCATGTTCCTGGTAATGCTTTGCAGCAATAATCTTTTTCTGCAAGGAAATGGGGTGGGGAAAAAAATTTCTAGGCCAGAATTTCTGCTCACTTCAGGCTGGTGCAGCTGTAATGTGTTTCTTCTGACAATGCAAGCGAGAAGGGAGCCTGTCTCTCAATCAGCTGTGATGAGATTTATATTTAGAGCACATTCCAATGGAAAGGCACATTTCCCAGAAACTCAATCTTTATTGATTCATTGTCTTACCATTCCTCAAGGTTTTGGTGTGTTTTGCATTTCAGACCAAGCCAAGCAGCTCACTTATCCCCTTCCCAAGTTCACTGCATCCTTCTTCAATCTCTTATCTCTCCTGCTGCGTATGTGTGGATTCACAGAAACTTGGTAGTCTGGTGGATGCGCCGGGGGTGCTTTTAATGGAATGGTTGGGCACTGTTTGGTGTCAGGAACTCTTAGAGCCAGGCAGAGCTTTAAAGCAGGATGTCACATTGCTGTTTTGCATGTTGACTTTAGGAGAGCATCTCCCCCAGTGCCAGCTGGCCCAACAGTGACCGGCACGTTGACCAGGAGGACGCGATCGAAGCCTACCAGGGCATGTGCGAGACCAACCGGTAAGTGTGGCACGGACCTCTCCAGCTCCAGGGGGATTCTATGTGAGAGAGATGGATCCACACCAAAATCTGTCTGCTTTAGAGAGCTGCCAGCCTCTGGATTGTGGTACAGACTCAAGGGTGGGCTGTAAAGGTGAAACCAAAGACACACATCTTACAGAATCGTATCATCCCGGGATGGCTTGGGTTGAAAGAGACCTTTAAGATCATCTAGTTCCAGTCAGAAACGGAGCAGGTGGAAAAGCAGACATGGAAGTGAGCAGAAGTGGGTTTTGACTCTGTTTCCAGTATGTAAATACCAGCAGGACGAAGATTTGGGATGTGTTTGAGACGTTTATTTCAGGTATTTCATACCGTGTTGGGAAGATGCCACAGTTCCCTTCTCATTTTCCCAGAGGCAAAAGCCTGTTGTGGTTAACTGAGCTAACAAACATGCTGTATTTCTTGGCAACACTCACATTATTGATTTTCTTGCACCCAAACTGAGTGCCAGGAAGTATTTTACTGCAGGTTTACCTCAGTAATGATTAATACTGTGAACGTGTGTCTGTCCTGACAGTAACAATGGGCTGATACTGCCCAGCATTAAATCAGTCCTTGCAGCTGTCCAGGAGGACATCAAACAATAAAGCAGTATCTTGCAAGAAGAAAAAATTACATGGATTAAGATATTATGAAAAGTGAATTTTTATTTTAGTTCAAGGAAATTGAATGTTTCTTTTTATTTTTTTTCCTCTTGACAAAAACAGATGTATGAGGCTTTTTCCTCTAAATAATTTCCATTCAGCAGGAAGAAGACCCAGCCATTGTGGATTAATGGCTTTTAATAACGTAGTGTGGTTTGCTACTTTGTAGAGTGGTTGTAGAAGGTTAACGGTCCAGGCTGGGACCTGACTTAATGAGGATTGTGTGAATATGAGGAAAGGCCCATTTAGGTGGAGCTCAAAACCCTGATGGCTGGACTGAGGCTCTGTCCAGCTGTTGTGCCAGCTTTCACCAGGCCTGAGGACCTGGAGGAGTGGGGATTGTTGGGATCCTGGACTCTTATGACACTGGTTTCTCACCTGGCCATCATGCCTGACTAGACTAGTCTTTGTGGTTTTTTTCAATTTGCTGTTGAATATTTGCTTTCCTGAAGTGAACTTGATGATGAAGTTTCTGCCCCTCCTGCAGCAGAGGTGATGAGATTAATTTTCACATCACGTTCCTGTCAGTAAGTCAGTGGGGCTCAGTATGCTTCCTGCAGCAAGGAGTGGGGTTTGGTCACTTAATGAATTCTATGAATTTTCTCTTCTTGCCTTATTTTTCCTTCTTTCCAACATTCTCCTGGAGCTCTGAGTGCTCATGTGAGGTGTGAAATCCCATTGTTGGGCATAGCTTTAATTACTCCGCAAATTTTCCAGTGTGCATGTGTAGGGAAGGTTAGTTTGTGTTCAGGGGTTGGTGAAGGAGTCAAAATAAGAGTTGCTGCTTTCACAGGACACGTGTCTGACTCAGGGGTGTCACTGGTCCCCAGTATTAACTGGTATCTGGTCAGACTGGTGCACATGTTGTCCTCTGTAGCCTGCCAGGGGGCTCCAGTCCTCCTTCGGACATTCTGGTTTCCACACTTGACTTCCGTAGACAGAATTGAAACATAGGATCATTTAGGTTCAAAAAGATGTCTGGAGGTCCAGCTCTTCTTTCCCCAGCACTGCCAAGGCCAGCACTAAGCCATGTGCCACGTCCACGTGGATTTTAAATCCCTCCAGGGCCTATAAGTTTCCAGGATCTCATTTTCCACAAGAGGACAAATCTCTTTCCTTGCAATTGCACGGGTGAGCTGCAATTTTAAGAAGTTCATGTGATCTGGCTTTCGTGGTTTTTGGCCTCTTAAGGTTTGGGAGGGGAAATCTGCAATCTCCAGGATCAGTTCTTTATTGTCCCACCTGCCTCTCTTGTGAAGCTTGGCTCTTGAAATACAGCAGCAGTAGCTCTATATGCTCTCACCCTGATTTTCTGCAGCGATTTATCCAGTGGCTCATTAAACACCACCAGCCTCCCCATTACAGGGTTCCCCCTGCAGTTGTCTGTGTGCTGGGTTGGTTTATAAGCTGTAGGCTGGTGTTGATGGCAGTAAAATGGATGAAGACAAATGCTTGGGGAGCCTGGATTATTGTGTTCGTGGACATAAATTAACATTCCCTCCCTCAGCACAAATTTACATTTGTTCTTACACAGCTCTATACCCAAGGGTGTCAGCATGAGAAACAGAAATGCCTTCCCTTTCTAATCTTGATCAATAAATATTTTAATGGGGAGCTTTTCTGGTGGGGTTGCAGTTCTGAAGTGGATTTATAACCAAGAACCACTTCTTCTCTCATCTTCTCTGCGGGAAGCACTCCCATTTCTCTTTCATAGAATCTTAGAATGGTTTGAGTTGGAAGGGACCTTAAAGTTCATCCAGTGCTACCCCCTGTCATGCGCAGGGACACCTCCCACTGTCCCAGGCTGCTCCAAGCCCCAGTGTCCAGCCTGGCCTTGGGCACTGCCAGGGATCCAGGGGCAGCCACAGCTGCTCTGGGCACCCTGGGCCAGGGCCTCCCCACCCTCACACACAGCAATTCCTTCCCAATATCCCAGCCAGCCCTGCCCTCTGGCACTGGGAAGCCATTCCCTGTGTCCTGTCCCTCCATGCCTTGTCCCCAGTCCCTGTGCAGCTCTCCTGGAGCCCCTTTAGGCCCTGCCAGGGGCTCGGAGCTCTCCCTGGAGCCTTCTCTTGTGCAGGTGAGCAGCCCCAGCTCTCCCAGGCTGCCTCCAGAGCAGAGGGGCTCCAGGCCTGGCAGCATCTCCGTGGCCTCCTCTGGAGTGGCTGCAGCAGCTCCACGTCCTTGTGCTGTTGGAGCCCAGGGCTGGGGGCAGCTCTGCAGGTGGGCTCTCAGCTGAGCGGGGCACAGGGGCAGAATCCCCCCTGCCCTGCTGCCCACGCTGGGGGATCAGCCCAGGGCACGGGGGGTTCAGGGCTGGGGCAGCTCCAGCTCTCACCCACAGCACCCCCAGCTCCCTCTCCCAGGGCTGCTCCCTCTGCTCATCCCCAGCCTGGGTTGATCCCAGGGCTTGCCCTGACCCAGGGGCAGCTCCAGCACTTGGCCTTGTTAAACCTCAGAGGTTCCCTTGGGCCACTTGGGCTTGTTCAGGTCCCTGTGGAGGGCCCAGTCCTTCAGGGGTGTCAGCTGCTCTTTGTCCCTCAGTCTGTGGTGCTTTTTGACCAGGTGGAAGTTCTTCCACCAGCCCAGGCTGACTGATGTGGTAAAACCTTGCATCACCAAGGAGTCGCTCCTAGCTGCAAGTCACCATGTCTTAGCCATTTAGCCTGATGACAGAGCATGGCTTTATTTTGGTGGGAGATCAACCTTTTATTCTCTCCACGTTTATGTAATGCAGCACTTCTAAGTAAAGCAGGAGGAAGCCAGGAAGAACTCTGCCAGGTGCTGCTAAGCCTGCCCATGTAGCAGTTCTCTCTCTACAAAGCTTTCAGAGGAAAGCCCTTTAGATTCCAGGTCAAGGGCAAGTTTGAACTGAAAGCAGCCCTTTCTTTATAAGTGCATTGATTTTCCTTCTTTTTTTTTCTTTTTTTAAAAATTTTCTGCTGAATTTCAGCTGCTAAGGGGAAAATCATCAAGTTAGTTCCTACCTTATTTTCTGCTTCAATAAATGAATCTAAAGCTAAGTAGGCTTTTTGTTCCCTGTTTCAGTTCTTGTGATCATTCTTTCAAGCCTGTTTGATCTTGGTGGACATGCAGAGCCACTGAGAGACTAGGTGATGAAGTTAGAGATAATAACCTGGCAGCTCAAAGTAAATCAAGCTGTGTCTTTGAAATTAGCTTCTGTGGTAGCTTCCAGGTGATTTCTCTTGAGTACATGGATTTTTTTTTTTTTTTTCCTATTGGGCAAGTCCCACTTGCAGCTGTCATGCAAAGTGAAGAGCTGATGCTGGCTTTACATGAGGGGTGCTTTTGCAGCTGGGAAAGGCCATCATATGGAAAGAGTTCATATCTCTGCTTCCCACTCTCCAGTGGGTATCTTCCCACTTTGCCATATATCTAGTCTGTGATGCACATTTATTTTTCCTTTTCACTAAAACAAAAAGCTGTATCTGTGTCTGAAAGTGAAATGCCCCTTCTTTACAAAGAGATGATCATTTACAGAAGGTGCTGAAAATAACATCCCTGGGATTGGGGTACATACACCTCTTTTAAGCTACTTTCACAGGCCAGGGAGGTGTTTGGGCAGGAATTTTTTGCTCTTGATGAGGGCAGTTTGCTGGCTGCAGGTCCCAGCTGATCCCCTAGACCTGTGCCTCCAAGATCAGGGTAAAGGGGAAACAAGGCTTTGTGAATCATGCCCTTTCAACTCCTCTCTGGCCTTATTTGAGAATAGGATTTACCCAGCATTTTAGGAAATCATGTTTCAGATGCTAGTTAATCTAATTACATTGAAAGGACCCCTTTTTATGTCTTGGTCAATGTGAACTTCTCGGAGGAGGGGGAACGCAGTGATTTCTGAGTCAGTGCTGTGTTGATGAAGATGGACTGAATGCTTATTTCCCAGTGCAGGTTTACCTTAAATCAGCATTTTTATTTATCTTATAATGGCACTTTCTTGAGCTGCTCTCCTCATTTACCTCAATGCCTATGATTAAAAGAGGAAGGAAAGCTATTTTTCCAACGAGGCTATCTCTTAAAAATGCTGCTCATAGTGTGAGATTTCACAGGTTTCTGACGTGCAATAAATAGTGAGGATCCTTCCTGCTTTTTGCTTTGGTTTTCAGTGCCTGAGGGCACGTCCTGCCAAGATTATGTGAACCAAAGAAAAAAAGACTTTACTAATAAATTCATGCAAATGAGACCAATAAACCTCCCTGTATCTGTCAGTCTGCAGACCCTTTTGGAAAGCTGCTATGCATGGGATAGCAACAAGGTTTTAATTTAAATTCATACATGTGTCTCTAACAGATGAACTTTGCAAATGTCAGTGCCTGAAATGTTTGCTAGTTCTGAGAAGTGCTATGCTGGAGCACTGGCATGGGAGGGATGCACGAGCTCTCTGTGGTGGTGAAGCACCTCTAGAGCCCTTTCAAAGCAGTGCTGCAAAACCACGTTTCTCACTGCTTTCTTCGTGAGAAAATTTGCTGTAGAAAGGTTGTGTGTGTTGTTCTTTTCCAATGAAATATGCAGAGATTCCCTTGCCAGGGAATGGCATCTGCTACAGCTCTTTTCAGAACAGGATGTGTGTTGGCTTGCTTCTTCTTATGCTTTGGTGGTTTTTGTTGGTAGTTTTTGTTTTTTTTTTTAATTTAATGATATATTAAGTTTGATGGTTTCTTTGCTTACTTTTTAAATTGTTATTGCTGATTTCTAACTGACATCAAAGTCACGTAAAACCTTGCTGTAACAAGTGTTTCTGGTCAAGTCAACTAGCTTACATCACTCATTTGTAATGTGTTCAGCACCTCATTAAAGAAGACAAATCAGCTTCTTGCCTCATACAACTTGAAAAAAAAACCCCAAACAGTCTGCTAAAAGGAGACTAAAAAGACCAATCTGCTAAAAATATTAAAGTGAGATGAGACTTTTTTGGCCATTTTTCTGCCTGGATGTATACAGAGGAGATTGATCTCCTGTGGATGCATGTGGTGTTTGGACCAAAGGTTGCTCTGAGGAAAGACTGATGTGTTTGACTCAAATGCTGGGGAAACCCTTGGCTGAAGTGGAAGGAGGAGAATTTATTTTAGACCAGTAGGAGTTGCTGCAGTGGGAAGGAGTTGCAGAACCTTGTTTTTAGAATGTCATACAGGGCACAACCAGGGCAGGGCTCTCCTTCCCTGTGGTGGAAAAAGAAATGCAATGCAATGAAAGTGTGCTCTAAAAAACAATGCTAAATAAAATAAATAAGGGTTCTTCACCTTTTCCCCTTCTCTTTCAACTGACCTTTTGTCTTTCTCTGTCCTCTTGTTTCCTTTTTCTGTCCTTTATTTCTAGCAAGACTGAGGACTGGGGGTATCTCAATGAAGATGGAGAGCTCGGCTTGGCTTATCAAGGTTTAAAGCAAGTTGCCAGGTCAAACACTTCCTTTTTTTTCCCACTGCTGCATCTCCTTTCTCCTCGCTTTTCCTTTCCCTCTTGTTTCTTTCTCTTGCTCTGCTGTTGCTGTGTTCTCCTGGACAGGGCCCCCTGTCCTCTCTGGGAGCAGCTGGAGGTAGGATTTCCAAACTGCAGAATTTCCAAAATTAGAGACCCTCCTCTAATTTTCAGAGGAGTCATGGTTCCAGTTGGTCGTTGCTGGTGGTGACTGTTGCTGTTGTCACTAATGCCTGAGCTGTGATCCAGGAAGGATTATGTGACATTAATGGGAAGGGGTTGAGAAGCTGGGATCTCCAAGAAGCCAAAAAACCCTTCCCATTTTATTTTTTTTTTCCCAAATTACACTAAGACATGGCACCTCTTGGAAGTGGTGTTTCCTCCCAGTCCTTGACCTGTTGGAAGGGGAGAGCCTGTCCTTGTATCCCAGTGCTGTCAGCTTTGCATGATCCTGGGGATTCTGTGCTCCCATCTATATGTTTCTGTGGGTGAGAAAGGCATGTGTCCACAACATCCTTCCACAGCTCTCCCCAAGTCCTGCTCTGCTAGGCAAATATCCCTCCTGGATTCTTGTCCTGCATCACCCCCCTTCTTGGTGGTTATGAGGCTCCAATATATATGATTTTTATTAAAGATTTAAGTACATGAAAGCGATGAAAAAATAAAATATTTTGTATAGAGTAGTCTAAAGTGCTCGCATCTAGAGGTATCAGAGTGAAACCAGACAGTAACAGGAAGAAATAACAGGGATTGTTTCATGCGTTTCTCCAAGCAAAGTAGCAACCCAGATTCACAGAAGGAGCATATTCTTCTGAGGGTGTCTCACGGATTATCCAGACTGAACCCAAACTAATCCCAGTATGGAGAAATAAAATGAAAATTATGTACTTAATATTTACTTCAATCTGGGTCTGTATTTTCCAAGCCTATTAAGAATGTAACTCCTGACAGGGTTGTGAGGCTGACTGCATTATTGCCCACGTTTCTATAGGTGGAAAACATGCTTTTCTGTCTTGTGCTGGAAGGTGGGAGTAGAGATTGTGTTGTTAAATTTTCTAAAGACAACAAAAACAACAACCACACCAAACAACCCGGGGAATGATTAGTACTTTTCATCCAGGAACCTTCCCTGAAAGCATGCACCCTTTTATAAAAGACATTAAAGGAAAACGCCAAAACAACAACAAAAAGATTCCATGCATAGTTGTTCCTGTAGGGAAACAGTTCACATGTGTGGATCACCATAAATATTTCTGTGGACCAGAAAGAATTGTGGCTTTTTCCCCACTGGCCCAGCTCTGCCACTGTCACCACCAGCACAGGTGTCTGTAGTTAACATCTCAGTGATGAATCATCCTCCCCCGGGATTTAAAAAGGCATTGGCTGGATAATCCACTAACTGAATGTATTACTAACTCTTTAGCTCAGCATTCCACAAATCCCTCCCACTCCCTTGCCACAGTTGTCCTCGTGCAGGGCTGGAAGGTGGCCTGGTGTAGGTGGGAGGGTGGTGGGAAGGGTTGTCAGGACAAATTGTTGGAGGAATACATGGAGTGCGCACGCAGAAGTGAGAGAAGGGGTGGTTTTGGTGGCTTCTCTCAGCTGTGTGTCATGGTGTTAGTATTTTTATGTCCTGGGCTAGAAGGAAGCAAACTGAGGCATAGGTGAGGGTACTTGTTTTTAAGCAAAGATGGATGGCAGCTCTGCAAACAACTAGGAGGAATGGAGGGTTTCATCTTCTGCCTTTTAGGATACTCCCAGCTGTAGGAAACAAAGCCAGTGGCATTCTGGCTGAACAGAGCCATTTGCAGGACCTGCAGTTCAGGTCTTGAGAGTGAAAATTGATTCTTGACAGGAAAGGAGCACAGGAACAAATGTTCTTCAAGCTGAGCTTTTGAAAACAAAACCTGCAGGTGTTGATCTGTGCTGCTTTCTTGCCATGCATTAGCTTTTTGCTAGTAAAGGAACCTGGATGTTTGTTTGATGCAGTTAAATAAAAAAGGGTGCTTTGGGATTTTTTCCCCACTTCATTAAAAAAAAACCCGCAACATTTGATTTCATATCTCCTAATTTCAAAAGTATTTCATCTGCAGTATAGCAAGTGACAGACTAATGTGACAATAATAGCCACAGCTTCTTGTTTGTCAGTTTTATAGGGAGGTTGACTGGGTGTATCACCCAAGTTGGGTGATTTTGAAGGATCTACACTCAAATGGTGGTTACTACCATCACGCTGCCATCAGACTGATCAGTGTGGTCCTGTTCTCAGGTTGCTGGAAGCACAACTCCAAGATCAGAGAAGGGAGCATGAGGAGGAGATGGAAGCTCTGAGAAACCAGGTGGATTTAATGCAAGAGGAGCTGGAGAAGCAGCAGCAGCAATTCCTGCAGACTCTGCAGCTCTCTCCAGAGGTCCAGGTGGAGCTTGGACTTCAGCAAGAAATTACACGCCTGACCAATGAAAACCTGGTAAGAGGCTGCGCTGAAAACACAGGGAAGAGGGGAAAAAACAGTTTTGAGAGAAAGGAGGTAGGAAGCATAACAGGGAGGGGAGGGCACTGGGATCTCTTTCACCCCTCCTAAACAATGTGCAGAATCCATCAGCATCTCCCACTGCTACATTTGGGAGTGTTGGTACTTGGCCTTGAGCTGATGTTCCATGGCTGTATGACTTTCGTGACTGCATAGGCGCTTTATTTTTAAATTTCTTTAAGGCTTTTTTAAGCCTGCCTACTTTGTGGCACTGTCTTCCAAATCAGATCACTGGGGACCGCTCTACTCTGTTAGGCACAAAGGCAGCACAGTCCTTTCATCTTACTTGCTTTTATTGGAAGTGTGGAAGGAAAGTTGCCATTCCAGGAAATTGGCCTGGATGATCATAAATTTTCCCTTTCTCCCCTTCTCTATCTGTGTGCAAGGTCTGGAGGGAATGTTGGCACCTCCTGAGTTTTTGCCTTTTTCAACAACTCCAGTATCTAAATAAAACTGCTTAAATGTAATTAACAGCCAGGATTAAATTCTGTGGGTGGTGCTCCTCTTCTGCTGAGATGCTCACACCATATCTTGGTGAAGTACAGACCAGACTGCAGCCTCCAACTCACCCCAGATGAATTGTTCTTGGGTTTAATGTTGGGAGTTCTTTTAAATGTATCTTCTATCTTTCAGGATCTTAAAGAATTGCTGGAAAAGTTGGAAAAGAATGAAAGGAAGCTGAAGAAGCAGCTCAAGATTTACATGAAGAAGGTCCAAGATTTTGAAGGTGATTTGTGCATTGGGAGATATTGGGTTGTGGGGGAACTGCACTTGGGTTTTACTCCTTAGGCCAGCCTTGGAGAGCTGCAGGGTTTGGGGTGTTTTTTCTCCTTTTCTTTCTGTGAAAGTAAGATTTTGCTTGTTCTGGCACTGAACTAGCAGCAGACGCTGAGCTGACACTGACCCTGTACCAGGGTTTGGAGGATATTTAAGGAAGGCTTTTTGCTGTCATTGCAGTCAATGCAGTGACCCAGGCAGAGATACAGAAAGGAGCCCAGTGGCCAGCAGGAAAACGCTCTGATGTGTCCATTTTGAAGAGGAGATTATAACCCTTTAGTATTAAAGTGTCTATGTATATTCTGCTTAATGAGAAAGCACCTTAAACGTGGCATCTGTGTTGTATAGAAAACGCTTCCTGCTCTCTGGAGAAGCCGTGATTAATCAGACAGCCCCATTCTCATGAGTTAATTTCTGGAAACCAGGCATTAAGTGAAATTAAGCTGAATAACTGGAGGGTTTCCATGGCTCGCCCAGCTGCTCTCTGTCAGTGTGATTTGCATGCTGCTTGCTGCAGTATTTGCATGCTGGTCTCTTCTGCTTTATTACCCTTCAGCTGTGTGCTGCCGTGGTTTGCAGCTTTGCAGGCAGGCAGAAGATGCCACGCTTAGGGATTTTGCATTGCCTGCCTGCTTTTTGCCCTGCTCTGTGAAAATCATACACTAGGGTTGCCACCTTCTAGCCTGCGGTCTCCTGGAAAATAAAAAATGGCTTCATTTTTTCCTCTTTTAAGTTCAAGTTTTGCACTTTTTCTTTCCGTAAGACTCAGAACTCTGCGGGCCGGTAATCCAGGACCTGATCGTTTATATTTTTATGAGTCTGTCAAAGCTGATGACATTATTGGGAATTCAATATATAACTTTTCTACTTGGTGACTGCACTAAGGCCAGTGGAGGGCCTGATCAGTTGTTGATTTCCAGGTGCCATCCAGGTGTTGATGGTCTTTTCTCTTCACAGCATCCCAGACCACGGTGCCAGTGGAGAGGAGGCCGCATGAGCGGAACATGCAGGTTGCTGTCCAGAGGAAGGAGAAAGATTTCCAGGGCATGCTGGAATATTACAAAGAAGATGAGCCACTCCTCATCCAAAACCTCATTACAGGTGGGGAACTTGCTCTGCTCCTCTGCCTGGCTGCTCTTTCTCCTGCCTGGTGGAGTTTGTAAACTTGAGATTAAAAAATTAAGGTAGACAACTAGATCTTCTCAGTTAATCCCTTCTGGGGCTGCATGTTTGTGGTGGTGGCAGTTTTGGTAGGTAAAGTAGTGCTGCACTAAGCAGATAGACCAGTATGGACACAATCCCTTAAGGACAGCAAAAAATGGGAAATGCAAAGCAAGGCTGAGGTTTTTAGAGCAGGCAGTAACTTTCTGAGCTTCATATGATGTGATAGATGGGGAGGGGGTGGCAGAAGAAAAGACCCCTGGGGTCTGGCAAAGCAGTGGAACAAAGGTAGTTCTGTTTATGAGGTAATAACAGACAACAGGTAATGAACTTGTGAGCTCCTCTGCACTGCACAGTCTGGTCAGAATTGCTGCAACATCCCCTCACTCAGCACTGTTCCAGAAGCCAGGCTTCCCTGGCTAGGTGTTGGTATTTATTACCACTCTCTAACCCCAGCAGAGCCTAGTGAGGATCCAAAAAGTGTTCAAAGAGCAGTGCTAGCCCATTGCTGTGGGCACTGAAGTTCCCCTAATCAGACAAGCATGTTCTTTAGAGGCTCCAAATGCCCACAGCTGCCATTAGGATTCAGTACCTTGAGGGAAAGAGTGATTTAATGTGTCACCAATTCAGAGAGAGGATTTATAACTTGTGGGAGGTATTCCTCAAGGCTTCAGGGAGCTGTTCTAAGGTGGTTTGGATGCTGCAGGGGTAGGGTTTTACGTGGTGAAGAAGCCCTGGCTCTACTGTGCATCTGTAAGGGGAAATGGGATGGTGTCAGAAACCTCAGTGCAGACAGAGCTGCCCTCACAAGCCCCAGTGCTGAGGGTCTGGGCCGGACACCTCTGTCCTGCAGCTGGACCTCTGGCTCTGTGTCCACGCTGCAGAGAAGGATGCAAGTTGCAGAACCAAAATATCCTGAGGGGAGAGGGGTTTGCCTGGGTGCATCTCCAGCTCTGGCGTTCTCTGTTTCACCTGTCATTTGGGGAAATTTAAGTTTGCTTTTTTGGTGAAATATTTTATTTTTTTTATTGTCAAATCTTTCAGATCTCAAGCCCCAGGCAGTGTCTGCTACTCTTCCCTGCCTTCCTGCTTACATCCTCTTCATGTGCATCAGGCATGCAGATTACATCAATGATGACCAGAAGGTGCACTCCTTGCTCACCTCCACCATCAACGGCATTAAGAAAGTGCTGAAGGCAGGTGCCCATTTGCTCTTGTCTCAGGGTTGAGAGGCTATCAGATAGTAGTAGCCATGTCCAAGTGTGTGACACAGCTCTCACGGTGGTTTTCAAGCCAAGTTGCTCTTAGAGCCTTCCTTTTTAGAAGAACAAGGAGAATTGTGATCTTAGCAATACAACTGTTTGAATTTAGAGAGTGAAAAAAAAAGGTTGTGGGGAAGAAATGGCTAATACTGCCCAGCTGCAGAGAGAAAACTTCCTAATTCTGGGTGGGGAAACTCAAATTCGGTTTGTTCAGTGATGCCATCACCCCCCAATGAAAGTGGGGGGGGAACCTCACATGTTTTCACTTTGTCTCTGCAGAAGCACTACAATGACTTCGAGATGACATCGTTCTGGCTGGCGAACACGTGCCGCCTGCTGCACTGCTTGAAGCAGTACAGTGGGGAAGTGGTGAGAGCCTGGGCCTGGGGGGTGGCATCCCTGCAGGGGAGGGTCCTGCATCCTCCTGGCACCAAGGGCTTCCCTCTGGCTGCGGGATGGGGCCACTCAGACTTCCCTCCTTGGTTAATCTGGATATAGCACGGTAGCTCCTGGAAAAGCTCCTGAAAGCACAGGATGGTTTGGGTTGGAATGGATCTTAAATCCCATCCAGTGCCACCCCCTGCCACGGGCAGGGACACCTCCCACTGTCCCAGGCTGCTCCCAGCCCCAGTGTCCAGCCTGGCCTTGGGCACTGCCAGGGATCCAGGGGCAGCCACAGCTGCTCTGGGCACCCTGGGCCAGGGCCTCCCCACCCTCACACACAGCAATTCCTTCCCAAGATCCCAGCCAGCCCTGCCCTCTGGCACTGGGAAGCCATTCCCTGTGTCCTGTCCCTCCATGCCTTGTCCCCAGTCCCTGTGCAGCTCTCCTGGAGCCCCTTTAGGCCCTGCCAGGGGCTCGGAGCTCTCCCTGGAGCCTTCTCTTGTGCAGGTGAGCAGCCCCAGCTCTCCCAGGCTCTCTTTGCTCTTTCTGGTGGGCATTTTGGAGGCTGTTCTCCTGGTTTTTGTTGGTCCCACAGCTTTTCATTAAATAGTATTTCATAGCTTGGAATAAGTTTTATTAAAGCTAGTCCCTTCCAACAAAACGGGAGTTATCAAAGTCCTCCTAGAATATTACACACTGCCATCCTTATAGCTATTTATTCTTGATATTGAAATCTTCAACAGACCCAAATACTGGTTTGGTTTTTTTTAAGTCTTGATTTTTGTTAGTTATACTGAGCATTCAAACTGTAAGAAAAAAAATATTTCATAAAATGAAATTAACTATTCAGGTCATTCAAAAGATAATGATTTGTTTGTAAAACCTCAGCACTGGATTCTGAAGATTTAAAATTAAAAGTTAAAAATATTTTAGAGAATTCTTACTAGCAATTGTGTTCTTGTTTGCCCTCTTCTGTCCGGATAATAATACTGCATTTAAAGAAAATCCTCCCCAGAAAAACAGCTGGGTTAAAACAGTCTTAAATTTTACATTGTTTGCCATGATTTACTGTGTTAAATGAACCAGCTGTTTGCAAATTCCATTGGCACTTTGCTGCAAAATATAGAGGGGAGAAATACTTCTGAGCAGTTTGCAAGATATTGTTATCTTTAGTTTTAAATCCAGCCTATTTTTAAGAGAAGGTTTAAAAGAAAATCCCAAGCCACGTGCAGTCCTGTCATATGAAGAGCATGATGCTCTTTGCTTAGTCAGGAAAATGTGGAAATCGTGAAATCAGCACAAATTTGTACACGTTGTATTTTTGCATTTTGTTAGTCAGCAACCAACAAAACAAATTGCATAGCTCTCATTTTCACACCAAATAAGACCAAGTGAACAGGCAATTACAGCATCTGTGTTAATTAAAATTGCACATTGGCTTCTGCCACTAAAACTGGTATTAATATCTGAGCCCAGAACTGAGGGCTTGCAGCAGCCAAATGCAGGCTCAGAGATCAGTTGTATCAGCAAAAGGCAGGCAACAATTTTGTTTTTTGTAGAGATTCATGAATTTCAGAACAGTTTAAAATGTTGTCAAAGCACATAACATGCAGTCATAGGCTTTTCTAAAAATTTTCTAAAATCTTAATTTCAAAATATTTCGTTTCCCATAAACAGTTGGAACTCAAAGGGATAAGCATGTAGCTAAAAAAGTAGTTTCAGAGGGCCTGAAATGTCATTTTCTAATCCTGTATGTTGCAGTTAATACAAATGTGCAGATCCTTGCTAAGAATAAAATGAAAAACTGGTAGTTTAATGATTTTCTTCAAAAGGTAGTCCTCTAGCAATAATTTATGAACAAATGCCTGAGTAAATCAAAGGTGATTTATGTGTTTTGATGTTCTCCATAATGTACCCTGGTAACATATTTTGGTATATTGTACTGTAAGGGTGCAGGGGGGGTTTTAGCACAGTGATTTTGATGGACTGTAAGTGGGCCGGATAACGAACCGGGGTGTTTTAATTTCCTGTTCAGGGTTTCATGACCCAAAACACAGCGAAGCAGAACGAGCACTGCCTGAAGAACTTCGACCTGACCGAGTACCGCCAGGTGCTGGGCCACCTCTCCATCCAGATCTACCAGCAGCTCATCAACATCGCAGTGGGCATCCTCCAGCCCGTGACTGGTGAGCTCGCAGCACACTGCCCTTTAGCAGGGCGTTTTCTTGGCCCAGGTTACCTGCTCTGGCTGTTCTTCAGACCTTGGCACAGTGCCAGCATGACCTGGGAGAGTTTTGATCTTCACCCATGACAGAAGCTAGTAGGGATGAGGGGTTTTGCCTCCTCTGTAGAGGGTACCTCCTACATTTCTGTTGGGGAAGCGGTGGAAGAGGTGAGGTAGTGCTGGTGGGTCTGCTTTTCCCTCCAGACCAGGTTTGTTGTTAATGTTTTTATGGATGAAAATGTATGTTATAAGGGAGGAGAGGATTGGGAAGAGTTAAAAGGCACATAAAGACCTTGTTTTTTGAGGGTGAGAGGAGGTATGAGAAGAGTTACCTCTTCAGCCAAATCCCTGAGGATTCATCTGAGGAATGCCCCATCCCTGGAAGTGTCCCAGGCCAGGCTGGACAGGGCTTGGATAGTGGAAGGTGTCCCTGCCCATGGCAAGGTTATTGGACCTAAATGGCCTTTAAGGTCTCTTCCAAACCAAACTATTCTATAATTCTAGGATATTTGTGTGTGTTTTTGACTATTTTGTATTATCAGAGTAAACCAGCCATTCATGGATCTGTCCTGCTCTCAGATGCAGCATCCGTGGTGTTGCATCACTGAGACTGATGTGTGTTCATTGCAGCCCACAGAGGGATCAGTTCTTCTCTCTGATGACTAATAGGTGAATGCAGGCTTTTTAGCCCATTTTTTCCCCTTTTTTCAGTGCCTGCTGTGGTGGAAAATGAGGGTATCCAAGGGCTTTCCAGTGTGCAACCGATGGGCTACAGGAAATACTCCTCTGATGCGGCAGAAGGTGACAGGTTCTACAGCTTGGATGAAATGATTCGCCAGCTGAACACATTCCACAGCATCATGTGTGACCAAGGCCTGGACCCAGAGATCATCCAGCAGGTGTTCAAGCAGCTCTTCTACATGATCAACGCCGTCGCCCTCAACAACCTCCTGCTGAGGAAGGATGTCTGCTCGTGGAGCACAGGCATGCAGCTGAGGTGAGGCTGGGGCTTGGGGCAGGGCTGTACCCGCTTAGGGAAGTTTTGTTAGTGTTGCAAGTTGGTGGAAAACGGGAGAATAAAGTGCACTTCTCAGTGCAAATCAGTTCTATCTTCCTTCTGCTATGCTCTCCCCTTCCCACGTTGGATCTTTCTGTGTTCCCCTTAAGCTGGAGAGTGGGCACAGCAAAAGCATTTTCTGTGTAGGTATTCTCAAAGATACCTGGGTACCTTGCAGGATCTTGTTAGCATTTAAAAGCTGGTAGAAAGCTTTATTTTAGTTGTTGAAACTTGGAGGCATCTGAATGCTGTAGAAAAGCACCTGCCTTGTGTTATTTGGCTGTTACATAGTTCATCTATTTGCAAGGTACTTAGAGTATAAATTTTACTCTGAGTTGTTGAGTATTAAGCTTTGGTCTGATTGTCTCTTGCTGCGTGTATCACAAATATGCATCACAAAAAGTCATGTATACCAGCACTGCAACATACCTTGAGCCCCAAAGAGGAATTTCGAAGATGCTACTTCTTATCCCTCCTGTCTCGGTTGCTTATCCAGGTTTAACATAAGCCAGCTGGAGGAATGGCTGCGTGGGAAGAATCTGCAGCAGAGTGGAGCAGCACAAGCCTTGGAGCCCTTGATTCAGGCAGCACAGCTCCTGCAGCTGAAAAAGAAAACCTCGGAGGATGCCGAGGCCATCTGCTCCTTGTGCACGTCACTCACCACCCAGCAGGTGGGGAGCAGGGCAGGGTTTTACAGCACAGGGTAATTGAGGAGTGGGGAAGGGTGATTTCCTGCTGCCAGCCCTTCAGTGCCCAGCTTCAGCATGCCATTCCTTTGGTGGGCACACCTTGTCCTTTCCAGGACTGACGTCACATCTTGGCCCCTCTCAGGGGTGGTCACAGTGGTGTTACAATGCCACTGATGGCACTGGAGCTCCAGAACTGTGCAAAGATGGAACCCAGCCCCGAGGAGTTTGTTGTGCAAGTCGGATCCTTGGCATTTTAAACCCACCTGTTGTCTTTTGCCAGGTTTTAAACTGGCTGTGTCTCCAGGATGCCCACCAAGGATTCCTGTTTGGGGCAGGAGGTTGAGAAATGCCAACCTAGGCTGGTTGGATATGACCTTGATCTTTGAGACTCCATTCCAGGAGGATATAAACTCACATTTTTTACTGCTGAATTTCCTGTCCTTAACTTGATAATGTTGTAGGATGGGAGAAGTGAGAGGTGTGAGCTGATTTCCAGTGGTTCTCGGAGAGCCTTTCTAATGTATCTCCATCACCCTGTCCTGAACATGCATTTTTGAGAAAAGGCAAAGGGAGGAGCAGCAATGAGGGAACATCAAGAGAAGCATTGTAGAGGTGACATCAGAAGTTATGCATGTCACCATGTGCCAGCCAAGTGGAATCTCTGTATAAATCTGTTGTCCAAGTCTATTCCCAATTTACAAGTCCCATAAGAAGTGTTTTTAACAGGTCCATAGATCTTGAAATACCTTACAGCAGGCAAAGGAAAACACCAGGATATTTCTGCTGTTTGTGCTTCTCAGTTTTGTCATGTGGCCATGTGTGTCTTTGTTGTGGCCATTTCATGACAAACTGCTGGTGGTGCTTTGTGTTCTGGAAAAGTTTGGCTTCTCACGACTGTAACCCTGTTTTGTTTTCAACAGATTGTAAAGATACTTAATCTCTACACTCCTTTGAATGAGTTTGAAGAACGTGTGACAGTAGCTTTCATACGAAACATACAGGTAAATTTAAAGGGCTGTCAACTGGAGGGCACGAATGACGTCTCTGTAGTTCCAGTGACATCTTGTATTAAATCACTGCTAACTTGGGCATTTTGTAAAAGGCATGGTGCTGCAGGTTGTCCTGAATTCAGTGCTCTGTGTGTGGGCACACACAACATGCAGCTGCAGGGATAACCAGGCTGATAATCACAGAGGGCAATAAGCACCCAAATCCCCAGCCCAGCTAATTCAGCTCTTCGGTAGCAACAGGACTGAGGATTAAGGTTGCAGGAGTCAACAAAGCCTTGGTAAAATGGAGTTACTTCAAAGGGAGGAGGTAGAAACTGGCAACTAAAGGAAAAATAAACAAATTAAAGCCAAACACCTTTTAATGCTCAGAAGGAGCATGCCCTCAGAAGGGCATGGGTTCAGCTACTCCCAGAACATACCTCCATGGCTGAGCAGATGAATCAAAGGTGGTCTGCTGGTGTGATGTAGTCCTGGTTTTGCTGTGCCAAGGGGGTCATCTTGTTTCCAGGCCCTGTATCTTTCTTTGTGGTCATGTAGAAAATGTAACCAGGTTCTCCTGAAGCAGTGTTTCCTACAGTCTTTGTAGAAGTTCCTGTAAATACTTGCTCAGAGGAAAGCTGCAGCAGAAGAGAACAAAATAGTTCTCACTGTTTTCTGCAGTATCTATGAAATTATGCACATTCTCAAACCTTTGATAGTGAAGAGAACAAAATAGTTTTCACTGTTTTTGGCAGTATCTCTAAAATGGTGCACATTCTCAAACCTTTGATGGTGTTAAACACGACAAGAAAAGGCAACAACTGATGCTAAATTTGTTTTCTTCTCCCACACCCAACAGAAGCACTTGCAAGAACGGAATGACCCTCCACAGCTGCTGTTAGACTTCAAGCACATATTCCCAGTCGTGTTTCCATTCAACCCATCTGCCATCACCATGGACTCCATTCATCTCCCTGCTTCTCTCAACTTGGATTTTCTCAACAAAGTCTGAAGAAAGTAGAATTAAGCTCAGCTGTCACACCCAGAGACTTCCAGCAACGAAAGAAAAAATCATGAAAGGAATTCAAGGAGTTCTTTAAATACGAACAGGCTTATGGAAGAACCAGTACACAGTAACAAATGGATGCTAAAATGCACACTAAAAAAGCCACTGGTCTGTATGTGATTTTTTTTTTTTTTTTTGTAATTTGCAGCTCAGAAATAAGGATACTTGAAAAATAGATTTATTTTTTACTGCTTGATTTTATGTTGACATAGTTCAAAGCCCATAATCATCTCCAAAAGCCACTAACAAAAAAAGAAGGAAGTGGGAGACGGCTCATTTTGATCTTCATAGGTGTCTATGACAAAAACAAAATCTGAGACACTTATTCTGCCTCGAAGGATGTGTTATTTGTCTAGTAGCAAGTGATCTTGTCTGTATGAATAACAGAACATCCAGTTCTGCCTCCAATTCTTGCTAGTAACTGCATTCGTGATAGTGAATTGAGAAGGCAAATTGGAGAAGGTATGTATTTATCACACCATAAAGGTAACAGGGCTTGTTTCCACTGATGTGGGATTTGTCACAAATTCTATGTTTGAGAAATGCTATTGCTCCTCCTAAATACATTCAGTGCATCTGCTTCGTGGAAATTTAAATAAACTGGCAGGACTTTGTTCCATTGGACTTTCCTACATTACCAAATTTATGTTAGCAAAGGTTTTGTCCTACTGAAATAATCATGATGCAAAGGACTGCCTTAAGCCTTCTGCTTCTAGTATAGCACCATCCTGATCCCTGCTGTTGGCTTTCCCTGTGATTTCAAGTGTCAAAAACTTTCATCCAGTGGCTGTTAAGGTTTTTGGACCTTTACATGGTCAGTATCAGAATCGTATGCATAGATCCTGCTAAAGCAACCCAGTTTAATCATCCAGCCCTACCTGTGTTCAGTGGGTTAGTCCTAGTTGTAACTGTCCATGGAAAAACTCCATTCAGTTTAGTAGCCATCCAAAATGTTAAAAATCATGCAAATACACAGCTTGGATAAATGAAGAATATTTTAAAAATTAAAGAAAGAAGTTCTTAAAGAGATGAAATGTTCTAGCACAAAAAAAAAAAAAAA
>WEKY01025868.1:197160-207540 GCA_013390045.1 Picathartes gymnocephalus
AAAAAAAAAAGCTGTCAGGTGATGTGTTAGTAATGTAAGCCATGTCTTTAACAGTGAACCGAAACTCTTTGTCTACAACAACCTTAAATTAATAACTGCTATCAATTCAGATTCTGTTAGGGTTTTTTTGGTTTTTTTAACCAGGCCTGTAAACTAAACCAAGCCAGCCCTCTGACTTCACCACACAGATGTTGAAGGAGACCAGCCATTGTTTTTCCTTTGATCCTTGCCAGCATATGCTGAGTTCTCAGTGACTGCTGAGCAGGGTAGGAGGTGGGTTCCCATGGGTCAGGGATGCTCCCCGACTGCTCAGCATGGGGATGCTTCTGCCACAGCACATCGTGCCAAACTGCAATCAGGATGTGTGGCTGCCAGCATTCTGCCCTTTCCACTTCCCTCTTAGAATTGTTTAAATCAATCTTAACTCCTTTGCTTTTGTGATTCCTTCTGTGGTCCGCAGCTCCATCATGACTAAGAGCTTTCAAAGAAAAACCCACTCTCTCTATCTGACTCCTTTCAGCTGGTGTGAATCCAAACAGCAAATTTATGACCAGGTACACTGTCTGCTCAGAGATTTAAAGTAGAATGTGAAGTTTCTTGAAGATACACTAACTCCTGTCTGCTGCAGTTTCCTTTCTAGGCAAGGAGTGTGTTGTGGTTTAGACACTGTGTATATAATCGGTGTATATACAAACTGCAGTAGTTCTGTATGTACTGTATATGTATATTACTATCCAAAAAAAGCACATTTTAAAAGAAACTGTTGAGTGCTGTGCAGAATTGCATCGGCCTATGCCCGTGGGTAAATAAATACCTTGTTTCAAATGGAGACTAGAGTTGCAAACAACTGTTACCACTGAGGGACAGACTTCAGGCTAAAAATTAATTTTTTTCCCCCCTTAACCATCACCCTCTAATTATAGGTGTTTTGCTTGTATAGAGCCAGGACTACCTCCAAACTTCAGTCCTTGAGCACTCACCTCTGCTGTGTCTTCAGTAGTGCCTTCATCTCCCCTTGCTATACATGGATGGTAATGCCACCAGTCTGCTGTCCGTGCCCGGCAAGCCCTGCCACCCACTCACCCACAACATCTTTATTTATTTGCACCTACCTCTTTTCACAATGAATGTCTTTGCAGTGCTCTGAGTTGTTTCAGTTGTCTCCTCTCCCTTCTTTGCACGCTCCAGTAGTCATCGTGGTTTAAAAATAAATAATTCAAAGCAGGATTCAGCCTTTCTGTAAGGTGGTTTTAACAGAGAGCTGTTGCTCAGGATTCATGTTAGGTCAGCAGTTTCAGGCAGTTCAGGTCTCTACCTCTTTCTGATGTAAATTATCTGGAGTACAATTCCCTACACATTGATTAAACCTGTGCTTATCACTCAGACTAAGTGACAGGTTGCTGCAGAACCCTCTTCTGCGGTGACTTTGTTGCTGATTACCATTGTAAAATGTGCTTAATGGTCTTTTAGGGGATAATGGTCCTTCACTGGCACTTTCAGGATCGTAATTTATATGTTCTTTCTTAAAAACTCTTAGTATGTGTAGATGGGAACTGGGATTTAACGTCTTGATCTGTGATCACGTAGTTTATCCAGTGAGATCCATCTGAAAGAGAACTCTGTATGAAATACCTTTAATATATATATTTTCTGTCAGCAGTTTTTAAAATTTGTATTTAAATGTTAATTTAGTTAAATTGCTATGCTCAAGCATGCCTTTCTTTCCTCAGATTTACACTTCTTCATTTAAAAAGCAAAATGAACATACAGCATGGCTTAGAGAAAGCTGGCTCTTCTCCAGATCTGTCTTTATTTTGAAATATTGGTTATTGTTTAGCATTTTCCCACTCTGTGCCTTTAGCTGTTTAGCTCAACCACTGTTTCTCAGAAATATGCATTAAAACAGTGGAATATTTTTGTTATTCTGTCATAGAAAAAGTTGTCTATGGATTGAAAGCCTGCTTATAAATCTTACTTGGAGGAAGTCTGCAAAAACACTTTGAAGTTCTTGGGGAAAAAAAAACAATAGTGACCCACGGTGATTTTTGCAAATACGATGGCTTATATCTCAGAAAAGCATTATTGGGAATAAAATAAAATAAGTCAAACCATCAAAATGCCCAAATCATCAGCATTACAGACCCAACACTTCAAACATGAGCTCGGGCATATGCTGGCTGACCTACAAGAAGCATCCAGGACAATGTTTCATTTTCACCAGAAAAAGTTCCTTTTTTTTGTTTGTTTGTTTGTTTGTTTGTTTGTTTTTGTTTTGTTTTTTGGTTGGTTGGTTGGTTTTTTAATTGGCATTTTGTAGCTGAGGTTGCTCATCGTATCTGATAAAGCTCCTGTAGTTGACTATAGAAAAAGCACATTAGACCTCAAGACTGAATTTATGCAATCCTACATTACAAACATTTTTTGCTCATGTAGTTTATTCCACTGGATCTACAAGGATTTCTTCATATTCGTGAAACAGTACCAAAATGTGGGCATGTTTTAAGCATAGTGGCTGCTTTTCATCACCCTGCAACTTGAACACTGAAGTCTTTGCAGGACATGACTCCTCATTTGTGTGATTTGCAAAAGGTACAAGTGAAAAAGCTGCACTTGAAATAATAGGTTGTTTTTCTCCATTTTCAATAGTAAATGAATAAAACCATGCAAACTTATTCTTTCAGACCATTAACTGAAAAATCAGGATTTTATCATTGCATATAAATAGAACCTAATTAAAATGAATTGCATGAACTTTCGTGAAGCTTTTTCCTCAAACTTTATTGATTCACATATATATTATGGTCATAAATTGATCTTTTTTTTTTTCTGAAAGAAATTCTAGCAAGGTAGATGCTAAGTAAAACAATCCAGAAGACATGCTATCCTGATGAGTATCCAAATTATTTCAAGGTGTGAATGCCAGTGGACAAAGACTTTCAGATTAATTTGAAATTAGAAAAAAAGAAAATATATATTAAAAAAGTGCTACTATATTGAAATCTTTGGGGATATTTTCTTTTTTTTTTTTTTTGTGGCGTGAAGTGTCATTACCTTAATGAGCAGAAGGTATAGCTGCTGTCAAAGTT
Source organism: Picathartes gymnocephalus (assembly GCA_013390045.1). NCBI lineage: Eukaryota > Metazoa > Chordata > Aves > Passeriformes > Picathartidae > Picathartes > Picathartes gymnocephalus. The sequence goes on from WEKY01025868.1 coordinate 200,247, forward strand.
GAATGATATACATGAGTGAATACTATAGGTGAAATACTACTGCTTATAAAATATTTTTCCATTTTGAACAAATCTGTAAACTACACCTTGTTTATAAGAAAATGCTTGTAATAGTCACTGTAATATTCAGCTGGGGATAAAAAAAAATTTGTGAAATAAAGACTTTTGAAGAAATTATGGCTCTTGGTCAAAAATGGGAATGCCAAAAATAACCCCTTTCAATATATATTTCTACCTATTAGAAACTTTTTTATTTTAACACTACGAAGTAATTTATAAACAGAAATTAGTAGAATCACTTTTACTTATTACAATGAAAGGTTTAGAAGTTATAACTTGATTTCAGAGGTGATGAAATATCGGCAGCTAATGAGAAACTTACTGAGTGTGGAATATTATGGCCCTGGGAGCCATTGTAAATGAGTGGAGAGAAAGGGAGGAAATGCCACCCCTTGTGCCTGTGCTTAAATCACAGAAATCCAGAATGGTTTGGGTTGGGAGGGACCTCAAAGCCCATCCAGTGCCACCCCTGCCATGGGCAGGGACACCTTCCACTGTCCCAGGCTGCTCCCAGCCCCAGTGTCCAGCCTGGCCTTGGACACTGCCAGGGATCCAGGGGCAGCCACAGCTGCTCTGGGCACCCTGGGCCAGGGCCTCCCCACCCTCACACACAGCAATTCCTTCCCAAGATCCCAGCCAGCCCTGCCCTCTGGCACTGGGAAGCCATTCCCTGTGTCCTGTCCCTCCATGCCTTGTCCCCAGTCCCTGTGCAGCTCTCCTGGAGCCCCTTTAGGCCCTGCCAGGGGCTCGGAGCTCTCCCTGGAGCCTTCTCTTGTGCAGGTGAGCAGCCCCAGCTCTCCCAGGCTGCCTCCAGAGCAGAGGGGCTCCAGCCCTGGCAGCATCTCCGTGGCCTCCTCTGGAGTGGCTGCAGCAGCTCCACGTCCTTGTGCTGTTGGAGCCCAGGGCTGGGGGCAGCTCTGCAGGTGGGCTCTCAGCTGAGCGGGGCACAGGGGCAGAATCTCTTCCTTCGGCCTTAAATGAGATTTAGATGAGGGAAGTCAATGGCAAAGAGAGAAAATACAGCAAAACCCTGAGGGCTTTTAAAAGACAACGTTGCGTGTTCACTGATTTATAGATTTATTAAATCATTGGAATTATGCAGGGAAAGTAGTTGAACGATTATTTTAAATGAAAAATGGGAGTCTTCACGGGATAACAATTTTTTCTTCCAGAAAATTTACAGAACTTTAAATGTGTCCCTGAAGACATATGGCAACTTTTATTTGTACACAAAATATTTTCACTGGCTTCCCCGTCTTTTGCCTGACAGCTGGGATGGTTCCACTGGAGCAATTATACAGATAAGTCATACTTCAAGGTGCATTTCAGCCACCAGAACTGTGGATGGTGGGTTTTGTGGTACAGCTTGGAGGTTGCAGATTCCTGGCTGTGAGGGAGGGGAGGCCCTGGCCCAGGGTGCCCAGAGCAGCTGTGGCTGCCCCTGGATCCCTGGCAGTGTCCAAGGCCAGGCTGGACACTGGGGCTTGGAGCAACTTGGAATAGTGGAAGGTGTCCCTGCCCATGGCAGGGGGTGGCACTGGATAAACTTTAATGTCCCTTACAATCCAAACCATTCAGAGATTCTAGGATATTTGGGTGCGTTTTTAACTATTTCATGTTATCAGAGTAAACCAGCCACTTACGAATCTGTCCTGCTTTCGGATGCAGCATCCACGGTGTTCAATCACCCAGACAGTTACGTGTTCATTGCAGACCACAGAGGGATCAGTTCTTCCCTCTACTGACCAAGATGTGATCGCAGGCTTTTTAGCCCTTTTACCCCCAAGTTTTTCAGGGTCTGCTATGTTGGAAAATGAGCGTATCCAAAGGCTTTCCGGTGTCAAACCGATGATCTGCAAGCAGGTCCTGCTCGTCTCCCTCCACGTCCAGGGAAGCCAAACCTCAGGGGCAGCGCTGGGTCAGCCTTGGATTGTGCACGAGTTCAGGGATGCGCCCCTCCACAACCTCCCTTGAGGAGGTTTAGAGATTTCAGCTGCGCCAGGACAGGGTCAGCTTGGACAGCAGGAGGAATTTCTCCATGAAAAGGGTTTTCAGGTATTGGAACTGCCCAGGGAGGTGTTGGAGTCCCCAGCCCCGGAGGTGCCCAAGGCCTGGCCGTAGCACTCAGCGCTCTGGGCTGGGTGACAAGGCGGGGATCGGGTGACAGGTTGGACTCGATGATCTCGGAAGTCCTTTCCAAGGGAAACGATTCCACGACTATCTGTAATTAACCGTAACACGCTGTAATTACCTGTGAGGCGGGCGGGGGAGGGAGCCTCTCCCCTCAGCGATCGCCTCCCGCTCCCTGCTTCCCGTGCCGCCGATTCGCCAAAACCGCACGGAGAAAAAAAAAAACCCAAAAAACCAAAAAAACAACGAACCAAGCAGAAGCAAAATTTAAAAACAAACAAACAAACCAACAAAACCAACAAACAACCCCCCCTCCATTTAAAATAAATTAAATTTTTAAAAATAATTTAAATTAGGCGTAGAATAATAACTTTAAGTGAACTGCCCAGCGTGGCGAATGTGCGGGGCCGGCGGGCGGGCGGGGCACTCGGCAGGGGCGCGGAGCGGCCATGGCGCTGCTGAGGGGTGAGGATCCCGTCCCCCCGCGGATCCCTGGCTCCCTGATGGGCTCCGGGGGGACCCTGAGGGGGGGTAGTCACGGCTTGGATCCTCTAGGGGCCCCTAACGCGGGGCAGCTGGTGGGACCCTCAGGAATTACGAAGTAGAGCCCCCGAGAGCCGTTCCCGTCCGTCCCGGGGGATTTCCTTCCCCGCGGACCCGTCCGTGCCTGCACGGCCAGACAGGTGGAAGTAATTAGAAACTTACAAAAAACACCGGGCTGCGTGGGGTCAGAGGTGGGGATGATCGTCGTAGAGTGGGGAGGGGGCTCAGAGGGTGGGAGTGGGGTTTAGAGAGTGGGAATGCGGTTAGAGGGAGAGAATGGGGCTCAGAGAGTGGGAATGCGCTTAGAGGGAGAGAATGGGGCTCAGAGAGTGGGAATGCGGTCAGGGGGTGGAAATGAGGTGTGTAGAGTGGGAATGAGAAGCACAGGGTGGCGAGGGGGTCGGAGAGTGTCAGTCACAGCCTCTGTTTTCAGCAGTGCTTTATGCAGTAATTCAGTTTCGGTGTTTGGCTCCCTGCAGTGCTCGAGTCCGTTCTGCAAACAAACACATAGCAAGGGGTGCGTGTCTGTCACTTAACTGGGAATTTGAATTGTCTGTCAGGAACAATTTCTTCATGGGAAGGGCTGTCCAGCCCTGGCACAGCTGCCCAGGGCAGTGTTGGAGTCCCCATGCCTGGAGGGATTTAAAAGCCATGTGGATGTGGCACTCGGGGACACGGGTCAGTGGTGGCCTGGGCAGTGCTGGGGAATGGTTGGACTCCATGGTCTTGGAGGGCTTTTACAACCCAGATGATTCTGTAATTCTGTGATTATCTGTTTAATCAGCAGTGACTATAAGTGACACCTGACAAGTCAGTGGCTGGAAGTTTCTGTTGTCATATCCAGGCCCTGCCTGTGGTTAGCACTGACAGAGCAGGATAAACTCTTTAAATTGTAACAGGTCCTGAAAGCGTTTGGTGTAAAGACCTAATTTATGCTCTACATTGTTTAAATTCTGTGGCTCTTAAAAATGAGGTAAATAACCCTTTAAGACCTGCTCTTGTGTGAAAACAAAATTGAAATTTATTGCAATAGGGCTTTTTATCTATTTGACAGCACTTTGCTACTTGACAGACTGTACCTAAGTAATAACGTACGTGTCAGTCATGGTGTGAGGTTGCAGTGCTAAAACATGGGTAGTCAGCATTGTATTAATTCTGATGGTTCTGCTGAGCTGGATAGGACAGGGGGCACCTTGCCCATATTTGTTTGATATGAGTTTTCTGTGCCTTCTGCAGGATTTTCTCTTACCTCAATCCACAGTACTTTCATATATTGTTCTTGCTTCTTAACTTTCTTTTTTATGTTATTGATTGTTTTCTAGGCTTTCAAAATAGGATCTGATGAATTATTTTCATACCAAGTGCATTTGAGATATGTTAGAGGATTAAATAGTGTTTCAGTTCCCTGTTTGGCAGCAAGTGGTTAACAAAACCAGTTTAAAAGATGTCTCAAATATAGTGTTTGGTAAGGGTTCAGAGTGACCTTTGCTTACTTGCCCCAGAAGTTTTCAGATCTCTGTGCATTTGGTAGTGTTCTGCTTGCATCCAACGTTTATTACCTTGGAAAATGATAGAGACTCTGGAATCTTGCTGTGATAATGTAGGACAGAACTAATTAATGGAAGTTTTGGAAGAGTTGTCAAAGGACAAAGAGTCCTTTTTTGCTCAGGACTTCAGCTAGCCTTTGTTGCCTCTCCTGAAATTCCATAGAGGGAGTAGCATTTGTAGGTGCCTCTCCAGTCAAGCAAAATTTGTCAGGCTCTGGCGTTATGTACCCTAAGGGAGTGTTCAGTTTAATTCACCATAACACAGATTGTGCTGCTGCTTCATCTTATTCTCTTCTCTGGTTCAGTCCAGCCTTCTCTTGTGAGTCTTGAGTTAGTGTTTTATGGAGCAGCCAGCAGGTGAACTCGGGCACAGAACTGATCCAGGTGAAAATGAGGCCCTCATTTCCTGCTGGGTCTGGGTTAGTGTTCAGCTGCCTCTGCTGTGTGACCTGCCCTGGTTTATTGGCCCCACGGTGCTGTTGGGAAGCAGGCAGCAGTGAGCAGCCTTCATGAAAGAGAGAGAGAGAGAGAGAGAGAGAGATGTTGTTGTTGTGAAAGGAATGTTTAAGGGCAAAGTTCCATCCTCGTCCCTGGACTGTTCATGAGGCAATGCTACGGTGGACGTGACTGAACAAATAATATGGACAACTGATAGCCTGGCCAAAAGGGAGGAGAAGGAGTTCTTTAGCTTGGTTGGGTCCCTAGGCTGGTTTGCAGCAAAGCTTTGTAATCAGTTAGGGTTGGCACAGTTTGGAGGAGGCAGGGAATCAGTGGAGAGGAGGAGTGATGAGGAATGTGAGTGTCAAGGCCTGTTTTGCTGCATGAAAGATATGCTGAGGAGGGAAGATTTAGATCAGGTGCTGGGAAGAAATTCTTTGCCATGAGGTGAGGCCCTGGCACAGGGTGCCCAGAGCAGCTGTGGCTGCCCCTGAATCCCTAGACGTGTCCAAGGCCAGCTTGGACAGGGCATGGAGCTGCCTGGGATAGTGGAAGGTGTCCCTGCCCATGGCAGGGGTTGGAAGTGGATGATCCTTGAAGTCACTTCTGAGCATCCTCTGTGCACATTTTACATCCCTACACTGTGTTCAAATCCTTGTCAGTGGGGAACCTTGACCAGTTTGGAATGTTGTTTTCTAGCAGTCATTCAGCCTGGGATCCAAATACATGTGAGATGGAGGAGCACCCTGTCTTTGACAAAACAGCCAAGTAATATGACCTGAAATCAGTGTTCGTGAGCAGCTTAATGAGCAGGCATTTTCAGTTGTCTGCATTCTTACATCTGTATATGGCCCTGTATATGCAGTGTTACCTAAAATAGCTGGGTTTCTGATGGGAGCTGTTGAAACGGGGGGCATGAGCGGTGTTTTTCAACTAGGGGAAAGTTCACAGCCTGCCTCCCACTTGTTTTTCTGCACGTGGGAGCAGAGAGCCAGTGTGACAAGCAGCCAGGAGATGTTTGCTTTGCTTCAGAGATGCCTTCTCCCGAGCTGGAATTTGTATCGACTGCTCCTGGCCCCTGCATTTGTACACATGTGCTTGCCCATGGTCTCCTGCCTAGTGAAAACTGGATTTTCTTCTCAAGAACCAAAAGATTCATGCTAAAGCAGCATAGGTGGCGTATATATTTCTGGCGGGAACATGAGTTTTTTGATTAAGGAATGTTTTTCCTCGTGAGCTAAAGGACTCAAAGTTGAAATGCATATGAAAAGGTGGGAGGGTTGTTGTGCTTTATTGTTAGGTTTGGTTTTTCTTTTTTTCTTTGTGGAAACTGTTTCAGAGTATAAAACAAAAATCTGCTGGTTTTTCTCCGATGAGGGAATGGCCTCTTTACTAGAAGCACTGTTCTTCATCTGGTTTTTTCACAGGTGTCTACTACAGGATTTCCTAGATGTTACTGGTCTGCTTTTAGTGCACTAGAACTAATGTTTGATGTATGTGGCAGCCTCCTCCAAGGCCACATTTGTACCCAATCTTATTTTTTTGTCAAACCTCACTGTGGGAAAGGGAGTATTTCCGGAATCCCCCCCAGCTTTTCTTTCTGACCGTTAATTCTCCCATGCCTTCCCTGTCTAAAGCATGGTTACATTATTTATCTCGAGCTTCCCGCCTTCATGTTGCCTGTGCTTACAAAGTTTCACATGAATTTGGGGTGTCACCCACTGGAGGCTGGCTTGGCGCTCTCCTGTGTGTGAGGTGCTGTGCCTGTGGATGATTTCTGCTCCCGTTGCAGGTGTGTTCATCGTTGCGGCCAAGCGCACTCCCTTCGGGACCTACGGGGGCTTGCTGAAGGATTTCTCGGCCACCGACCTGACGGAACACGCTGCTCGAGCCGCCCTGGCCGCGGGCAAAGTCCCGCCCGAGGTCATCGACAGCGTCGTCGTGGGCAACGTCATGCAGGTTGGTAGCCTGGAAAATCTGCTGCTCGGGGGCTATTTCAGGCACCCTCGGTGTGGCCCTATAGATAGCTGGCTCTGGCTGGCGGCCAGAGGGGTGGAAGTGAAAGGGGTGAGTAGCAGTTTGCAGTGGAGTGTTTCCTGTTGGTGTTTGAGGGATGTGTCCTGCCTGATTTGTGGTGCTGTTGGGAGCAAGGCTTGGGTTGCTTGTTTTAGTGCCAGAGGTAGTTTAAACGGGGACGAGATGACCTCCTAGAAATATGTATCAATTAAACGGTTAGTTGCTAACCCCGGGTACATTTCCCCTGTTTTAATGGCCCGAGCTGTGTGACTCAGTGATCAGTGGTTTTTCACGAGATTGTATAAATCTCTTTCTGTGTCAAGCCTGTAAATGATTTGAGTCCATTTCTCTTGTGTTTTCTGTAGAATTTTTTTTGTGTGAATGTGAGTTTCCTTTGAGCTGAGGGGATACCTGCCTTGATTGGCAGAGACATTTGGACAATCGTGTCTTTTCCAAAGAGCTTGTGAGGAGGGTGCTGTTGGATGCATTGCAAAACTGCAGTTAACCCACACATGTAGATGAGGATCTTTGTTTTAGGCAAGACAGCAAAGAAGATTTCT
>WEKY01025868.1:207573-231069 GCA_013390045.1 Picathartes gymnocephalus
TTTTTTCCTTTGTATTCTGATTGCACCATTACTCTTAAGGGTGGGGAGTTTTATTTTGCACTGCGTGTTTCAAGGATGCAGAAGAAGCAAATAACTGAGAACTTGGACAATAAGCAAAGAAACAGACAGTATTCCTTCACTGGATTTTCAGCCAAAATAGTAGCTTTAAAATACTCTATCTCCTACAGCTACCATCTCAGCTTCTTCTATTCAGCTTTTTAATTTTGTAAGAGCTGTCTGTGGCCTAGGAAAGAATTGCTCCACTCAAATCTCTTGTAGTGCTTTCACATAAAAATAGCAATCTCCTGATAAAATTTTTTTAGTTTTGAAAGTACCTGTCTTTTCCTTTGCATCATGCTTCCCCATCCCAGTAGATTCTTTTTTAAAATTCTGGTTCACTGATATTGTTTGATTAAGTTTAATTAACTATGAATGTATGACTATTTCAAACTCCACTTCTTCAGCAGAAGTGGCTTGATTAATTTTAGGGGTTTTTTTTGCTGAACTTGCATTAGTATTGTAGCACTGTGCACAGAACTTTGTCTTTATAATACATTTTAGCTTAGGGCATGTTCCCTAAGAGCATAAGCGTTCTGTCTGGTTTTGGAAGTCCTTCACCTGTTAGTCTGAGCAGTATTAATTTACCTTAAAATAATTGCAGCTTGCTAGCCCTTGTGTCAACCTGCTGTGTGGGTGCTGTTTTGAAAATAAGGGATAATGGAAAACATTACGTTGCTGACTTAACACACACTTTCTTTAAAATGCACATTAAGACAGTGACACTTTTCAGATCCTTTAGGATGTTGTCTTTTTGAATTGAGAGCTTCTTGTGAGTGGTAGGATTTCTGCTGAACATACACCGTGTTCTGTCAGGGGTGCAGTTACACCATTCTGACTTTCTGTCCAGACTTTTTTTGCTTTCCAAATCAACGCGAGTGTAACAAAACCTCTTTCCTGTTCTGCCTGCAGAGCTCCTCGGATGCCATCTACATTGCAAGACACGTTGGTTTGCGTGTGGGAGTTCCCGTGTCCGTCCCAGCCCTCACCGTCAACAGGCTCTGTGGCTCTGGCTTCCAGTCCATTGCCAGTGGTTGCCAGGTACAAAGCTGTGTTTCTGTGCCACTTGTAACTTTTGTCAGGCTCTTCACATGTAGAAACATGTCCTTTGGGTGAGTCTTGACATGGGTTTTTGCTAGAGATTTCTTTTGTCCTGCATGGTTTTTTGCAGGAGTTCAGCCGCCACAGTGCCACGTTGTGTCGTTGGTTTTTAAAATGCAAGTATTGTAGCGACTTTTCTGGTTTAATATGAGGAATCCAACAGGTGTTAGCTGGTGGAATAGAGCTCAGCTGTGCAATAGTTGCATCCCACAATCCCTGTCTGTATGGGCTGGAATTACCGGACTCCAGGAGTCTTTCATCTCTTGATCGTTGTTATATTCTCACCTGGCTAGCTCTGTAAGCAGCAACCTGTGCTTTTTAAGTGTGCTTTTGTTCAAAGATCCAAACCTCTCATGGGTTAGGTAATTTGTAGTGTTGCTTCTTTTAAAATAGAAGAGAAACAACTTCTCTTTGAGGAATTGGCCAACACCATTGAGTCAGAGCACAGAGATCTTTATTTCATTTGCTTGTACATTGGCTCTTATGAATACTTGAACAAGCAGATTGTGGGTTCTGTGGGATTTTTTTGGTTTTCCTTGGCTAAAGAATTACTTTAGGTCTGATCCTCTAGAAGAAAAAAAATGAAAAATGTAGAGTTAAGGTTACGTATTTGCAATAATATCCACCTGGCTGTTTTTTCTAGTGCTTTTTGTAAAGGCCATACACATTTGTCCACACTGAAAAAATCTGCAGCAGAATGTGACCACTTGTATTGAAATTATGGTGGTGAGGTCCTTTTCAAAGATGGCATTTCATCAGTGCTGCCAGTGCTGCTTAGCTACTCACAGAGTTTTTGGTAACTGTGGGAAGCATCTCAGCACCTATTGCTACACACAGGTTATTAACTAGAAATCTCAAATGTTTATCAAGATCACAGAATCACGGAACTGTTTGGGTTGGAAGGCACATCAAAGGTTACCCAGTTCCACACCCCTGCCATGGGCAGGGACACCTTTCACTACCCAAGGTTGCTCCAAGCCCTGTCCAGCCTGGCCTTGGGCACTTCCAGGGGTGGGGCAGCCATGACTTCTCTGGGGTAATTTAATTTTCTTTCATTCTAGTTCATAAATAACTTCAACAGTCCAAGTCAGTGAACCATTTTAAGGAAGTGCTATTTTTCAATGCTCTGATGGTGCATTTAAGAATTGGTGCTTTTAGGTTTTGTGTGCTTTGCCATTGATGAATGAGTGGTTTTGGGTACTTATTTTGGCAGCTACCTAGCCATTGTCTTCTAAAATTATGTCCCATTTTCTTTGAATCATAAGGTCGTCCTTCAGGCTTTGAAGTTTAATTTGTGTTCCTTTTGAGAAAAGCGAGAGCTCAAAACCACCAAGCTCAACCATTTGTGAACCAAACCACACAAGTGTGCAGATGCCTAATGTCTTTGTTCCTCTGCTCTGTCATGTGTGCACACCCATTTTCTCTTCTTCCCTCATGGCTACAATCATTCTTTGCTGAAAGGAGGAAAAAGTGTCGTGACATGAAGGAGACAGACCCCAACCTTAACAGAAGGGTAAACCCTTCATAAATATACACGCATGACTAAGTTTGGATTAATTCTGATTTCAGTGCTTTGTAGGTGACAACCTCTTCTTTTAAAGCAGTTGTTTCTTTCTCAAACAGCAAGGTAAATCCTAGATTTGTTCTGTTTTTCTGTGCTAACAGGAAATTTGCCTGAATGAGTCAGAAGTTGTTCTGTGTGGCGGAGCTGAAAGCATGAGCCAGGCTCCGTACGCGGTTCGGAAGGTTCGGTTCGGAACCAGATTAGGAGCAGAACTCAAGGTCTGGTACTGTTTTTTGTTCTCTGAGCGAAACAATGTTTAGTATCAGGATTGTAGGCACTAAATCCTTGCAAATGAAATGATTGGAGATTAGATCCAGACTTAGTAGTTTAAAGCATTTATCTAGTATTCAGACAGTATCAAAACAGTAGGGTCAGGCCATTTTGTGGAGAACAGTTTTCCATATTTTCCAAAACCATTTTTGAGTTCCTGTTCCATGTTAAACATACCAATAAACTCTTAGTTTACTAAATTTCAAAATTTAGTTCACTTGGTACATCCTGTGCAAGTACTGTGTACAAAACATCTGTTAAATAGAGGCACACACAGTTTAGGCAAGGCTGGTAATGCTGGCAGTGGGTAGATAGACTGGTAAAGAACACTTACACCTCCAAGCTCTGAGCATCTCTCAATTTCAAGAGTGGAAACTTGATGTTAAATCCATCTACAGGTTTATCTTCACATTTTCTTCTGATGATAAGTCCTGAGTGAATACTGTGGGAAATGTGCAGCAGGATAAATAGATAACGTGCCACCATTTACTCAGTGGGTCGTAACTGACATCAAAATGCAAAATTAGAATATTACAATGTTTCAACCCTTTTGGGCTTTTCCCCACACTGTATTTCCATTGTGAAGATGGTGAATATGTTGTGTGCTTGGTTCTTTTCTTGTATGGCACAAATCCTACAGACAGCACCTTCACAAAATTGCTGATACACCAAGTAGGTGCAACTGGATTCTTACCATAAAGATAACTGAATTACACAGTGACAGGTGAATGAATGGTTTACCTTGCAGAACTTTACAGCTGATGGAGATGACAAAACCCATCTGAACTGACTGGGCTTGTCTTTTATCAGGTTGAGTGAAGGTAGACATGGGTATTTTCTCCCCTGTTAACACACATAGTATACCCACAGAAACCTTTGGCTTTAGTAAGGGCATTTTACCTGACAGTAAAGAAAGCTGAAGGATCAGTAGGCTGCTGTCCCTCCTCACAGTGTCTCCCATTTCCTTCTTGGCAACCAGACAGATGTGTTTGCTCATAAGGCCCTAATAAATAATTCATACAGAAGTGAAATATGCTGAAATACTAAAATTATTTTTTTAAAGCTTTCCCCAAGCCGTGTGTGAGTGGAAAGAATTGCACTAGAGCACAGTGGAGATTAACTAGAATAGCACACAAGAACTTGCACACTGTTTTTCAGTGTGTTCGTTCTAATAAATCAATAAATTATCTGTAGGTAGCCTGAATTAATTTTACAAAGAGCCATTAGTTTCCAAGACACTGCGGAACAGCTAGAAGCTGTCAGTAATAAATACAGTATTGCTGTGCTTTTTAGTTTTCTTCTTCTGATGTTCCGTGCAGTTGGAAGACACGCTGTGGGAAGCCCTAACAGACACACATGTTAAAATACCTATGGCAGTGACAGCTGAAAACCTGGCTGCAAAATACAGCATCTCCCGAGAGGACTGTGACCGGTACGCGCTCAAAACGCAGCAGAGGTGCAAAGCTGGTGAGTAAATCGAGAGTGGAAGTGTTTATGTGACACTAGTGACAGGTGTAGTCAGTTTTTAGCATTGATTCAAAGTGTTTTCTGGCTCCTGGAGTAATTTGTCCTTCTGTTTCCACACTGTAATTTGTGATTTTGATGGCCCCCATGGTACAAATAACGCACTCTTAGTGGGGGTTGACTTGGAAAGTATACTGAGTCGTGTGTTGTACCCCTCAGCAGGTTAAATAGGAGCCCCTTTCCACTGCCTTCCGGTGCCTTCTTCAGGGACATTCCATAGCTGTTGAGGCAGCAAACACCATTGGCCAGCCACAGGTCACCTCCTGCCTGAGCAGGATTCATGTTGGTGAATGTCTTTTGTTGGTGCCCCTTTGGTGGGATGCAGCATTGTCCCAAGGCATGGCTGAGTGCCCTCCTTTCTCCCCTCTGCACGGCAGAGCAGTGATCCACATCCTTCTTGTGTGCCAGCATGTGCTGTAATTCATCTAAATCCTTCTTTCTTCTGCAAATCAAATGTTGTTCTTGAACGCTTGAACAGTCGGAGCACATGGAATCTGAAGAGGGGATATTTGTTTAGGAGCTGTGTTTTAAACTGTTCTCTGCGTGGTTTATGTGCCCAAAACCATAATTCAGAGGCATTCAGCTCTGGGACCTCCAACAGCACAAGGACGTGGAGCTGCTGGAGCCAGTCCAGAGGAGGCCACGGAGATGCTGCCAGGCCTGGAGCCCCTCTGCTCTGGAGGCAGCCTGGGAGAGCTGGGGCTGCTCACCTGCACAAGAGAAGGCTCCAGGGAGAGCTCCGAGCCCCTGGCAGGGCCTAAAGGGGCTCCAGGAGAGCTGCACAGGGACTGGGGACAAGGCATGGAGGGACAGGACAGAGGGAATGGCTTCCCAGTGCCAGAGGGCAGGGCTGGCTGGGATCTTGGGAAGGAATTGCTGTGTGTGAGGGTGGGGAGGCCCTGGCCCAGGGTGCCCAGAGCAGCTGTGGCTGCCCCTGGATCCCTGGCAGTGCCCGAGGCCAGGCTGGACACTGGGGCTTGGAGCAGCCTGGGACAGTGGGAGGTGTCCCTGCCCATGGCAGGGGTGGCACTGGATGGGCTTTAAGGTTCCTTCCAACCCAGACCATCCCAGGTTTCTGTGATTCAGCTACTGAGAAGTTAAGGCCAAAAACCAGTAGAATGTGCAGTGGCCATCCTGGGACTTGACATACATTGCAAGCCACAGGTGAACATAAAAAGGAAGGATCTAAGCATGGATTTAGATTCTAATGGTGGTGTGTTTTAACAGCTACGCTCTTGAAGGAAGATTTTGTATTTTTTCCAGTGGGTGTAGAAGTGCTTTTTGTAACTTCACTGTTTTTTACCTTTCTTGCTTGTTCCTCTTGTTACCTAACTCCTGCCATTCCCGGAGCCTTCGCTGGAAACTGTGCTTCTTGTTTTCTAGGATTTTACCTTGCTGTTCTTTTTTCTGCCTGTAGGACCAGATCATCTTATCCCACAGTAAAGAGAGAGCCCTGTGTGTAATCAGGAGAGACAAAGGTTTTGAGGAATTTATTGAGTAGCCCAGAGGTAGCTAAACGACATCAGATCTTGACAGTTTCAGTGTCTTAGTTTAAATCTCTGTCTCATGTTATATTAGGCGATACGGCCAGGTGCTTTTTTTGGGTATCTTAGATACCTACAATGACTTGAATTGTTTTAGGTTGTTTAGGCAGCTGAATCCCATTCTGAGATCCTGCCTTGACAGTGAGAGCCTTTGGTGGAGCACCTTAAATAGGATTTTGATTTATATACAGTATCTTATCAACAGAAGCAATGTGGCTCAAGAGGTTTTTTGCACATTCCTCTCTGAGTGAGATTTATATCTTGGCCATCTGAGAAATGACAGAGCTGTAAAATAAAAGCAGTAAAGGGGAATACGTACTAAAAATAAACCTAGTGGTTTTCAAAAAAAAAAAAAACCAAACAAAAAACCAAACCAAAAAAGAGTTCAGCTGTTTAAATCTGAAATAAAGTTTCAATACTTGAGACTTTCTTTGGAGAAGTTTGAGAGTGTACTCATATAGTTTTTCCCCAATTTGTTAAAAAACAAAAAACCCAAAAAACCCCAAGAATAAAACACAAACTAATTTATTTAAGCAAAATAAAGCACAAGTATATCTGTCCCTGAACTTTTGGTTCAAATAGAGCAGAAGTTGTGTGCACGTGAAAATATGATTGTTGGTCATGCTGAGCAACCATCTTGATGTTTTTATCGAGTTCTTTTATTTTCCTTTTTGTGGTTGCAGCAAATGATGCTGGCTACTTTAATGCTGAGATGGCACCAATTGAAGTGAAGACAAAAAAGGGTAAAGAGAGCATGCAGAAGGATGAGCACCCCAAGCCCCAGACCACTATGGAACAGCTGACAAAGCTACCGTGTGTCTTTAAAAAGGATGGAACAGTCACGGCTGGGAATGCTTCAGTGAGTACATCAGACTCTCGGGCTGGGCAGGGGTCCCCTCTGTGGTTCTCCAAATTTATTGCCACTGTTTTCATCTCTCACCTAGTTGGCTGTCAGTGGTGTCTCCTGACAGAAATGACTTCTAATTCTGCAGCTACATGGCTGTGCCTCACTCTTCCAGCCCCGAGATGCCAGGGGATCCTTCAGTCAGCTCCTAAGTCCTAAAATTTGCTCCTGTGGATTGCCACTGATCTTGCAGTGAGGCCTTTGCACTTGTTCATCAGCCTTGAGTTGTGCAGTTGGTGGCTGCAGTGGCTGATTAGCCACTCCACTTTCTTTGTGGGGCAGTGGTTGCTGAACATTTGCTTTAAACCTACATTTTGTTAGTGGGCATGCTCCTGCTGCTCATCTTTGTACCACCGCTACTGTCCTCTCTGCCCCAAACCACATTTTGCTCCTACCCAGAATATACTCAGTGCTTAGCAGCATGTCATTATGGACTGTTCCTCTTACAGTCATTATCCTAATTAATTGATTAAAGTTCTTTGGGCTAGATGGAGTGCTCTGATCATACAGTCTGAAGTCATTCCTAAAATAGATCATAGCCACAGTAAGTGTGGGTGTCTGTAAAGTATCTTTTATAATTAATAGCACATACATTATCCATTATTAATAATGTTCTTGAAAGTCAGCAGAATCATATTTCCAATGCAGAGAAGACTTATTTTTCTTTTCAAACACATTGGAATTCATTAAACATTTGTCTATATTTAACTTTCTTTTTCCCAACCTCAGAATAATGAAAGATTGTCTTCTGTTGTTTTGAATAAACATTGTTAGATGCTAATTATAGTATCTTAGACTCTAGCCCTTTTTGGGGATTTAGTTTAAAGAATGTGAGGATTTTTTTGTTCCGTTGCATTTTCTCACTAAGAATGCTTCTCTCTTTTACTGCAAGGGTGTGTGTGATGGAGCTGGTGCAGTCATCATTGCCAGTGAATCAGCACTTAAAAAGCACAGTCTCACTCCTCTGGCAAGAGTAGTAGCTTATCACTCAGCTGGCTGTGACCCTTCCATCATGGGCATTGGTAAGTTGCAATAAAGCACATCGTTTTCTAGCATCAAGCAGCATTAAAATATTCTGTCATGGGCATTCTAAAGGAAAGAAAAGGATGCTGCAGTGTGTTCAGGCTGCTGGCTCTGAAGGTGTTTGTGTGTCCTGCTGTCCATCCCACTGTGTCAGTCCATCCCTTTTGTGCAGAGGGATAGATTTGCTCAAGGAAACAAACACTCAAATATTTTTTTAAAGCCATTTCTTCCTAAAATTCACTCTAGTTTCCTGTAAGCTCTAAATCCCATGATAAAATGTGTAACTATGAGTTGCCTGCCTCACCTCTTGCTGATGAACTAGTGGCTATGTGCACACCTTTCTGCAGTTACCCAGTGGCTCAAGCTGCTTGGATCCCAGGATACACATCTGTTCAGGTATTACTTGGCAAACCAAATCTTTTCTTGGTTGTTTTAGTTGATATTTTTTTCCTCAAGTATCTCTTAATGGAAACAGTCCCTCAAAGCCAGTCCAGACACCACGGGATTTTTCCCTTCACTTTAGCTCGCAGACAGCATTGTATCCCAGCACTGCTTTTCCTCTCTGTCGTTCCGTTCATGGGAGCTGTTGTTGGCTGGTTCTGTGTGTCAGTAGAAACACAAATGAGGCATTGTCAGATTTGTTTTCCTGGTCAGACTGTCTGACTGACACAGTGTTCAAAGGAAACGTGTAGGGAGGGTTTCTTTTGCTAGACTTTGTGCTGGCATTGTGCTTCCTAAACCAGCCCACTCTCTCCAGGTCAGGCAACTCTTCTAGCTTGTTTAAAAACTTCATAAATCATATGGAGGATCACTTAGTATCCCAACTCCTTCACGCCACAGCTTGTCCCCAGCAGCTCAAAAACACCAGATATGAGGTTCATCGACATGACAGCAGCAGATCTGACAAACAGGAGCGCAGTCTGAGCCACTGTCCTTTCACATACTGATAGGGAGTCCTGTCTCACAGTGTTCAGTGAGAGAATTCATTATTTTAAAAAAGAGAGAGAGAGGGGAAAAAGTTTACTTGGCTGTCATCAGGGGTCTTTGTATTGTCCACATGAGACACTCCCATTACTCTCATGTGTAACAGGCATACTAAAATCCTTCCCTAATGAGATGCAGTTAGAGTCTAGTGTTAAGCTGCCTGGGGCTCCCTGATACTCCACTGAGCTCTAAACCGGGCTCTTTCTTCTTTTAATTTTACTGTCTTTTTGGTAATTTACTTATTTTTATGTTTTTATCCTTTGAGCTGTGCGTTTTCAACACCATTTTTTGGCAATGTGATAACATTTAGGATTGTTCATGTTTTAGAATTGAATGATCAGCGACCATCTGACATCTCAATATGTTTCTCCTACAACCACGTACCTAATTAAGACTTTCAAATTCTCTTTGAGTGTGTGTTTCCTTAGGTGGCTGTGTTTGGGACTAATTTCCCTTAGTAGATTATATTAGGTTATAGAAGGCAGCTTTCTTCCAGAGGACAGTTTTGTTGCCAAACTCTTAATAGCCTGAAACCAAAATATTACTTTCTTCAGTTGTTCAAGACCTGGGCCTGAGAAAGCATTTAATTGTTTGGAATAAACTAATTAAATGTTAGGCTTTTTACTAGAAGATTTTCAGATAGATTAAGAACGCCAAAACAACGATACCCATAACTAAGCTCATGACCAGCAAACTCTAGAGCAGCCTGGTTTTTTCCCTTTTTGTTTACTTGGAAGCTGCAAGTTGTGAGGAAAGAATAAATGGGACCAAGAGTACTGGGAAGGAGAATGCCTCAGAACCATTGTGAAGTTGTTTTATTTCCTGGGATCTGTCACTTCTCTTGACTTGAAAGCTCAGTGTGCAAGCAGTAGTGACACTCTTAGCTTTTCCTGGCTGTATGTTGACAAGGAGACCAAGTAGTCTGGAGATTTAGGAGTTCTCTTAACCACGTAGTAAAGCAGGTGAGTGACATACGCAGAACTCGTTGACTGCACAGAGGCTCATGGGAGGAGATCTCATGAGGCTTTATGAATTTATCCTATGTAAAAGAAGTTTCTAATAGTTCATTTATTAATTTTTTTTTATTTAACTAATTGTGCATCTGATTTACAAACAGGCCCTGTTCCTGCAATTACAGAGGTTTTGAAGAAAGCAGGACTGACCCTGAAGGATATGGATTTGGTAGAGGTGAGGTGGTTTTACAGGAGCGGTGGTTTTACCCCTGATCTTTTTAGCAGAAAGATTCCACGCATGCCATGTAGGTGTTCCTGCCTGTCAGGAGCCTGCCTGACCTCTGTCCATCCAGCTTCTGCTGCACAGTCACTACAAAAATCCAAGGCATGTGGAAACTGGAAGTGGTGTGATTGCATTTCATGGAACAAAAATATCCTCATGTGACATGACGTTTTACTCTGTTGGCTGGACTGCTCATGTTTTTAATTAGTCATACTTGTGAACAGGGCCTTTTTCTGTCAGAGGAGCAGGCTCTTTGTGGACCCACTGCCTCAGAATATACCTTTTTTTTATAAAATATACCTCATACTTGCTTAGTATTTGAATTTAGTTGGGTTGGATTGATAGATGTGTGTTGGCTGAGAATGCTTTTGTAAAAACAGCGTTTAATATTTTTCTGAAAAGGACAGGAGGAGCTGTTCACCTCATTTAATCTTGTTTGCACACATACTGCTGAAAGATGGTGTAAAAGTTCTGCCTTTTCTCTGGTTCTTTAGGTAAATGAGGCATTTGCACCTCAGTATCTGGCTGTGGAAAAAGTGTTGGGCCTTGACCCTGAGAAAACCAACGTCAATGGAGGTGCCATCGCCATCGGCCACCCTTTGGGAGCCTCGGGGTCACGGATCACAGCTCACCTGGTGCATGAGTTACGGTATGCACACAGACAGCAGCTGCTCAGGGAGAGTGCAGTGCTGGTGGGTTTATGCCTGCAGACATTTTTGAGCATGGATGCCACATGGCTAAACTCTTCCAGTCAGCTAGCTTAAAACTCTCCTCGCTGGAATGTGCCACTTCTTGTACGAATCTGCCACCTCTGTGCTGCAGTGCAGGCCCTGCACTTGCCTCACATTCCATCCTGTTGTCGTTACAGCATTCTTTAGTTCACCCAGATCTGATCCAAGCCCACAGGAGTATGTGGGAAGGTTTCCTTCTTTTGAAATGGCCTTTGAGCAAAGGCTGTTCTCTTCTTAACACGGTGCGTTTCCTAGAATCACAGAGTCCTGAAGTGATCTGGGTTGGAAGGGACCTTTAAACACCATCTTGTTCTACCCCCTGCCATGGGCAGGGACACTTTCCCAGGTTGCTCCAAGCCCCATCAGGCCTGGCCTTGTACACTGCCAGGAATGGAACAGCCACAGCTACTCTGGGAAACCTGTGCCGGGGAAACCTCCCCACCCTCACTGCCAGGAATTCCTTCCCAACGTCCCATCTAGCCCTGCCCTCTGGCAATGGGAAGCCATTCCCTGTGTCCTGTCCCTCCAGGTACTTGTGCAAAGTCCTTCCCCTTTCCCCTTTAGCTACTGAAAGGGGATGCTTTAAAAGGCTTTAAATTCTCTTTCCTTTAGTCCATTTTCAGAAATTCTGGCTGTTCTGGCTTGCTTGATATGCTTAGCACGATTTAAATCTGAATTTTCCTTTTTTCCCCCCACTCAGGGTGGAGATCACTGTGTCTCTTTGCTTGTACTTGCAACACTGTCTTAGTGCTCAGGCATGAAGCCTCAGATCATTTGTACCTTGGAGAGAACTGTTTCTTGGAGTGTGGCTGTAGGAAACCTAGCATTTAAAAACTACCTCAGCAGTGTTCAGGTAGTGTATAAACTACTCTAGAAATATTCAGCTGGGGTCTCGTGGAAGAAGTGCCTGCCTGTGGCCGGGGGTGGAACCAAATGAGCTCTAAAGTAATAGTTCATATTTCAACATAATTTGAGACGTCATGGTAATTTTGCTAGAAAAAGAACAACATACACACTGTAACACGTCATCTTCAGTAACAACCAGCTGATAGCTGGTTTCCTTTCACAAACTGAGGTCAGGAGCTGCTGTGGTTTCCTGCAGGTAACTGATCTTGCCTGTTGCTGTTTCTGAGCAGGCGCCGTGGTGGGAAGTACGCGGTTGGGTCGGCGTGCATCGGCGGTGGGCAAGGCATCGCTGTGCTCATTGAGAACACAGCCTGATGGATCCTGGGCACTGCAGCCTGGCCTGAGCTGCTGATTGCCTGAGAAGCCTGCCTCCTGTGACAGAGCATCGCTGCCTGCCTCTCCTGCAAGGTAAAGGAACAGCTGAGAAGTCAGAATGCTGAACAAAAAAGATTCATTGATGTCTTCCTGACTAAAGGAAGCGCGGCATCAATATAATTTCACACTGATGAAGTATTTTCTAAAAGCCTCTTTTCAATCAATGTATTTCTGTAGGCAAAATTATTTTCATTTCCTGAGGAAATTGCCTGTCAAACTTTCACCCAACCTGCCTTAAAATAGCAGTCAGTGCAGCTTTTTAAGCAAGTATTGCTTAAACTTCTTTCAGCTACTGACACTGTCTGCCACATGTGCCTCTTTTATTCTCAGGAAATGTGAAATGTAATCAGAGACTTTCTGAAGTATATATTGATGGTAGATTGATGGCTATTAACCTGCTGTTCTTCAGGGGAAAAGAAAATGAACAGAAGCTGAAATTTCCATTGTGCCTCCCAAAAGAACAATAAATATAACACAAAAAGAAAAAAAGGGCTTGGTGTTCTCTTTGTTAGTTTATTTTAAAAGTAAATCACTGTGAGAATTGTTACTTTTGGGAAGTCACTGTTGGGTTTTGGAGAGAGTGGGTTTTTTTGCTGGTTGAGGAATAACTGGTGTTTATTAGGTAGTTTCTAGAGAACTCCATGAAGTCTGCCAGCCCTCCAAGAAGGGTAACTGCATGCGTTCAGCATCTCATTCCTTAACTTCCTCTGATAGTATCACCCATATTTTTTGGGTCTGTTGGTGTGGGGCTGTTCCTGTCCAGTTTGGGAGGTGCAGCTCTGAGGAAGCTGCCTGGCTTCTCAGAGGCAGTGGAGTTCGAGTTATGAATCATTTGACAGAACCATCATGACATTGGGGTGAAATGAGGTCTTTGTGCTCACTGGAGTCCTTCAGGCTGCTGTGAGCAGCTGGCAGCTTGCTCTGCTGTGCATGTCACTGGAGAGAGAGAGCCCTGTCAGAGACAGCACACACCTCACTGGAACAGGAGCAGAGACTTCAGCCTTTACTCTTTCTCATCCTCTGTCCACTGTCAAAATATTCCTTATCTACAGCAGCTTCTTGCCACTCTGCTGGCATGAGAGGATTGTGAAAGCCAGGCAGTTACTCAAACCTGTCTGCCTGGCCTAGCAGGAAATTCAGGTCAAGGCAAGTGTTGCTACAGCTGGTGGATAACAATGGAAGTATGCTGATCACCTTCCCAGGGGTTTTCATGGTTGCAGTGTCTTTAACAACTGTAGAGATATTTAGCACTGTTTATATGGATTAAAAAAAACCTCCAACCAACCCAGCTGCCATGGGGCAGCAAACCAGATGTTTGTCTAATATAGTATCTCTTTTCCTCTTTCTCCTCTTATCTTAGCAAATTAGGATTAGTGGGATTTCACTGCTCAAAATACATTTGCCACATGGATTTTGCCACGTCCTTTGCAGGATTTTTATTCTTTAATAACCAGTAGTACCTTCTGTAATAACCAATAACTAATTCCCTCTTCCTTCTTAGAGTCATAGAAGTATGGAATAATCTGAGTTGGCAGGGACCCACTAGGATCATCCAGTCCAGCTCCTGGCCCTGCACAGGCACCCCAACAGTCCCACCCTGTGCACCCCTGGGAGCGGTGTCCAAACACTTCTGGAGGTCTGGCAGCCTCGGGGCTGTGCCCATTCCCTGGGGAGCCTGGGCAGTGCCCAGCACCCTCTGGGGGGAAGAACCTTTCCCTGATAATCCAACCCAAATCTGCCCTTACAGAACTTCATGTCATTCCCTCAGGTCCAGTCACAGGTCACAGAGATCATGGATGGGTGCTGCCCCTCCTTTTGCCCTCATGAAGGAATTTGTTGGCAGTTCTTGACTGTGGATAACCATTGACCTTTTTCAGAGAACTGGATGAAGTATTTCCAGGATCTCATCCCCATGTAATAACAGTTGTTTCTGAGCTCATCACTGTGTGTTTACAGTAAATCCTCCTCATGCACTTTATTTTGCACATAATGTTTCATTTTCCCTTTTTATCACTCAAATTTTTGAGATTCGTGTGTAATTCTAGCCATGAGAGCTGTATATGGTAATCCTGAATAATTGCATATTTTCTGCAAGACGCATCACGATGTCCTCATTTTCCAGAGAACTTTTTATGCATAAGCCACAACTCCCAGTTACCTTGACAAATGTGTTATCAGCACAGATGACTCTACATCCTCCTGCCAGCAACCTTTCTTTGCTGTGTGAGCCAAGTGCTTATTCCCATATCGTTCCATTTTTATTCTATTCATTTCCTGTAAGAGCCTCTGATGAGGGGCTTTGCCACACTAAAATGAAGCAGTCAAAAATCCTTTCCTGTGAAGTTACTGGGACTTCAGGTGGTGCAGCTTCTTCCACAACACCCAGCTGAGGTCAGCCGGCTCAGAGGGATGCGTTCATGGAATCAGGGAATGTTTTGGGTTGGGAGGGATATTAAAGATCATCTACTTCCTACCTGAGTGCCATGGGTAGGGATTCAAAATACAGCTTTTTCTTGCTGAGTTACTATTAAAGATGAGCACAAGCATTGATGTTTGATTCCTAATCTTCCACAATACATAGGGGTGCTGAGCCTTGAGGCTTTGGTCTGAGCTTGTCTTTGCTAGCAAGCCCTATCATTTATTACAGAATAACATCAGTAATACCTGATCCTTGTACTAATTCCCAGGTATGTTCTCTGATTTCCTGGATATAACAATGGTAGAACTGTGTTTCTGCCTTTGGGAAATTAAGGCATCTCTGCTGAGAGCAGTTGGGATTAGGGGAATTTAAGTGTCCTGGAAGGAGCGGGAGATAAGAAATGTGTTAGATTTTAGAGGGATAATCACATACTTTGAGTGTACTGAGTGAGTGTGCTGAGTGCATACCTTTTTTTTTTTTTTTAATGTACCTTTTTAGGCTCAGTTGTATTTTTTACGTGAATAGTCTCTATTACTCAGTACAGTGAAAATATTAATTTCTTTCTTTTTTTTGAAACGTGGGGGGAAAGAAAGCATGTGTGGGATTTATTGCTCCGTGTAAAACTGCAGGACTTACTCCTTCAAGCAGGTGTAGCTTTCTACCACTGGGTGGAGCGTTTTAAACACCCTGCAGCTGCATCTGCGCTCCTTGCAGTAGCACAGCCTTTCTCCTAAGTGCTTGACAGATTAAACCTTGAAACTGAAACACTTGAAAATTCAGGCCCCATTTCTCCTTTTATGGTTTTTAAACAGGCAGCTGCCGCGACACCAACACTTCTGTGCTGCTCTGCACCCCAGTGTGTGGTGCTGCAGGACTCCAAGGGCACTGGAGGGTGTTTGGTGTTTTACAGAGTGGGTCCCAACTGCAGCTTGAGGGGTTGATGACTGGAGTGCTACGTCTGGCAGGAGATGAAGAGAATAGATTCTGCAGTTCCTTGGTCCAGAAAAAAAGCTATTAAACCTTAATCCTAAACAACTGTATGTGAGAGAGAGGGGGAAGTTACAGAGGCCTGACAGAGATAGACTTACCTGTCGCATTCCTTTCTGGATTAGATCCAAGCAGTTCTGCTGCACTGCTAGGGGAGCTCCAGTAATGAAGATGGGATGTTGTGTAGCATTCTATGTATAAAAAAAATTACATCTTGAAGCTCCTAAAGTGCACATTTTCAGGGAAGTCTCACCTCATCGTGAGAGTATTTCTATTAAGCTCTTCCTCCATCTGTAAATCCAGACGTTTTCCATCTGGTGTGATGCTGTTAAGCTGGGCAGGGCTCTGTCTGGCCTCTCCACCTGCCAAAGTCTGTGCTGTCCGACTGGGATGCTGCAGGGGTATGCTGAGGGGGATCAGAAGGGAAATTAATCCTTCTGAGAGCTCAGAGCTAAGGGCTTAGTAATGGGGATGCACTTCCCCTCTTCTGGAAGCAGCTACAAGGAACCTAGTGCTGCTCATGTCTTTGCTGGTTTTGGTACATTTACATGAAAATCTAAATTCAACAGGTGGGTTGGAGCATGAGTTAAGTTTGAATTACACATGTGGTTGTTTGTTTCAGTTTTGTACTGGGTAAGTATTTCTCATGGAAGTGAGTTAAGATCGAAAGGTACAGTTTTTGGACTTGAGCATGCTCTTTGAGAACAAGTCCGGCTGTAGAGCTAGTGATGCTTGATCAAAATGCTGGAGCCATAGGAATTGCAGGGCAGATCAGGTGTAATCTCAGGCTGCTAATCCACAGTTACTTGAAATTGTCAGCATGACAGACTCCTCCTGGCGGGTATTAAGCCAGAGCAGCTTTTGTTTTTCCTCTGGCGGTCATGCTCTTGCTCTGATTCAGCAGAAGCAGGGCTGTGTGCTCACACCCTACCTGGGCTGGATGTTCTCTGTGAGATCAGGAATTGCCCAAATGTGGCATTAAGTGATTGTGAAAGCAGAGCTTTAATCTCTGTGAAAATCAGTGAGACAGGGAGCTGGGGAGCTGTTGCACAGAAGCTGAAGGCAGCAAGCTCTGGCAGTGAACCTGTCAGTCTGGAGAGGTTGTGATGCCCAGCCTGGACACCAAGAGCCAGGCACACCAAAGTCCTTGCTGTCCCAAACACAGACATCACACCAAGTCCTCTGAATTAGCATCAGGGGACTTAGAATAACAAAAACAAACAAACAAACAACAACAACAAAACCACAAACAAACAAAACCCAAAAAACCCAACCAAAACAAACAAACCCAAACAAAAAATCCACATGACCCCCCCCAAACAAACAAAACAAACCAACCAACCAAACAAACAAACCAACCAAAAAAGACCCTCAAAATCAAAGTAAGCATCTGTGAGCCAAAACCTGAACTATGGGGTTGCAGGAAGCAGGAGGAGGGGAAAGCCTTTGTGCCCTCATTTCTGTGTTGCTGCCTGATAACCTCAGTTAACCTATGGAATGCTTTTCATTCCTGTTATTAACTAATCTGTTCGTGGAGCTTGTAAGCACCATCTGACCACATCTCAAAGGAAAACTCACCCAAGTTTTACTTTGAGAGATCTGAGCACTGATAGCAAGCTGGAAGCTCAGAATTTTTATGGTGTTAGATTGTTCTGCAAGTTCCTCACTGTGCTGTATCCAAATGTGTTTCTTCAGTGTTGAGTGCATGTCTTCTACTTCACATATTTTCTCTAGCAGTGTATTTATTATATCTGTTGCCAGGAAGGGGAAAAAAATTAATCCCTCTTTATAAACATTTAGCTGTTGTACAAGATACACATGATGTAACCATTGGGCTTTTTGTTTATCTTGTAAGAGTATTTTACACAACAGTGTTTTTCCCCTCTGCTGTGATGATTTATAAATAGAGATTTTTCAGGTCTTGAAAATGGAGTTGCAAAATCTAGAGTGTGAAGCAGAAGGCAACATAATTTAAACATGGGAGGGAGAACTTAAGAGATGGCAGAGCATTGAGAAGTTGTATTTACTGGAACACTAATTGTTGGATTAGGCATGAAAAAATTCATTTTCAGGAGGCTCTTCTGACACTCACCAGGCTAAAGTTTCTCACCTGTACAAACTAGTGTTCTTTTTAATAAAAACATGTTCACCAGACTCCAGAAACTTCTAAATCACCTTAAAAATAATCATAAAACCATGAGATTCAGCAATCTACAGTTGCTACAACATAAAAAATATTACTAATTTGAAGAAAAGCATTGTTGTGGTGAGTGAAAAGTAGAACATTCATGACTACTTCTCTAACAGTGGCAAGTGTCAGTCTGCAAATAAGATCTGGGAGAGATTGTAAGGAAGTAGAATATGGAGTAGGCTTGGTATTGGAGTAGAGTGTGGAGTAGATACTGAGTGTGGAGTAGTTTGAAGTTGAGGGAAAGGGCAAGTATGGGTATGACCAAGAACTCACTGTGGCAGGTATTGGCTGCAGCTACACAAACACTGGTATTTATTAATTACTGCTGTTTCTAAAGGACAGGTGAGGTTCAGGTGCTGTGTGCCTTCACCAAGGGTGTCCTGCCTCTGTCACCACCTGTAGCATTTTGTCCTGGAGACTGGGAACCCCGAGTCCTGGTGCTCTGGGCAGAGGTGTGTGCTCCAGGGCTCTGTGCTGCTGTTTTCTCTCAGAACAGCGTCCAGCTACCAAAGTGGACACCCATGACTCTTGTACGGCAAAGCAGGTGTGCCCCTTGCTCAGGTCTCCTTTTTTGGAGGGCTGTTCTCTGTCTTCAGCCTTTTCCTGCTCTGCCCAGCACTGGGGTGGGAGGAAGGGCCATGAAGTACCATGGAAAAATGCAGTTGCAGGCCTAAAAATAGATTCTTCCCTGAGGATGGCTTGAGAACCAACCAAACCCAAGGAATTTGCAGTATGTAGATACCACCTGTGTAATTCCAGTCTAAATCACTGGCTTCGGAGGAGGATTCACAGTGACTTCACTGGGCAGGAAGGGGGAGTGTCAGTGACTCCCATCCCTGCATGTGTGATGGAGGATAAGCAGCTTGTGGCTCTAACCATATGGAGATGTTCTCTTTTTTCTTTTTCTTTACACCTCTCCTTCCCTGCTCTTCCCTTGTTCACAGTGTGGTTTGGACATCGGTGCAGTTATTTGGCACAAGGTTTGGAGGCAGCCAGAGTGACACTGCTGGAGTGGGCCTCTCCATGAGATCGCTGAAGGTGCAGTGAACTCGCTCTCATCGCTCAGCCCGCTTCTCAGAGGGAGCTGGAGCCAGGTTTTTGTGTATCAGGAGGTTCTTTGATTTGGTTTGGCCCTGCAGGTTGTCCCCTGTCGTGGAATCAGGGAATGTGTGGGGCTGGAAGGGACCTTGAGGCCCACCTTGTTCCAACCCCTGCCATGGGCAGGGATGCCTTCTACTAGACCACATTGCTGTCTCCCATCCATGGACCTGAGGAGAATACTGCACAAGTACCAGAGACATCTGGAATTAAGGTGCAAAACTGCAGAGCACAGCACAGGCAACCAAAGGCTGGGTTCCCACCCTCCCCACTATCCCACTTCCTCATGCTTTCCTGAACACACTCCCCTGTGCAAAGTTTGAGCTCAAGTCAGTGGGTTGTTTTTGCCTCAAGCCCTGGATAGAGTCTGGGAGCAGAGCTATTAAGATGGGTAAAATCTGAACTTTAAAAAACTATTTTTCTGTGGAATGAAGTACATTAAAATTCTGAGATGCCTCCCCTGTGTGAGATACGTTGTCAAACCATTATTTCCCGCTGATAGACCTGGGTTAGACCACAGAACCACAGAATGGTTTGGGTGAGCAGGGACTTTTGAAGGACACCTAGTCCAACACCCTGCAGTGAGTTGGGGACACCTTCCACTAGATCAGGTTGGTCAGAGCCCCATCCAGCCTGGCCCTGGATGTTTCTGGAGCTGGGGGATCAGGGATGTTCCAAATGCTTGGTACAGAGCTGTAGCACACTGCATGCAGTGGATGTCAGAATATGGTGGACTGTAGATAAGGAGCCAAAACCTGACTTTCAGGTTCATGGCCCTGATCTCATGTTCCTCCCCAACCCCTGGGCTTATTCCAGCACCAGCCTGGCTACATGGCCCTTTCCCAATGTGCTCCTGAGCAGCTGAGCTCTCCTGTTGGCCTTGGCCACCACCGGGCTGCAGGTGGGGATTCTCTGTGGTGCGGCTCAACCCCTGACATTCCAACCAGTCACCTGCAGCATCCACAGCTGCAGCAACCCCTGATCTGCATCTGACAGAGGGTTCCAGGCTGCCAAAAGGGGTGCTCAGGTGCCAGGTTATTCAGGGGTGAACCAAACACAGAACAGTGAAGAGCTACAGGAGCTACACACAACCCTAAACCTGCCTGGCACAGCCCCAGCCCCATTCCTGGGGGATGAGGAACCTGGGCACTGAGCACCCCTTTTGGCAGCCTGGAACCCTCTGTCAGATGCAGATCAGGGGTTGCTGCAGCTGTGGATGCTGCAGGTGACTGGTTGGAATGTCAGGGGTTGAGTCACAGCACAAAGAATCCCCCACCTGCAGCCTGGCAGTGCCCCCAGGAATGGGGCTGGGGCTGTGCCAGGCAGGTTTAGGGTTGTGTGTAGCTCCTGTAGCTCTTCACTCTTCTGTGTTTGATTCACCCCCGAAAAACCTGGCACCTGAGCACCACGGTGTTTCTGGAGGAGCACAGCAGCTGTGTGAGCACACAGTCTGAGTCCCAGATGGGGGGAGATAAGGTTAAGCTGGTGTGTGCCACATCCACGGGGCCCGATTAGGAAATGAGTGTTCTCAGCAGTTGCTGAACGAGTGCATTTTACAGTCTGTTGTTTGTCCTAGGGGAAGTTTTATTTATTACGTAAATTTAAGATTTGTGAGCTCCGTTGAGGCCAGAACAGCGGTCGTTTTGACATGTTTTGAAGTGACTATCAGCTGTTTAAAGCATGGATTTCATGTAAATAAAATCGTTTAGGACATCAACCACCAGAAATATGCTGAAGTTCATCAAGGTTTCAAGCATGCAAGTTTGAGATAGGAAAACAAAGGAAGGGCTCTTCACAGGGAATATAACATTCTAGTGATGGCAACTGTATGTCTAAAAACTGTTTCATGTGGCTTACGCAGCTGTCTGTTGCAGGTGTGTGCACAGTGCCGATAGCTTGGTGGACATAGAGTGTGAGCTGAGGCATCTCTCGCTAGTGGTGTTCCCCAAGCTCTCCTTGTGCTGAGAAGTAAAAGAGATTTCTCTCCATCCATTTCAGCCCGTGATGCCTGAATGATAGAAGTTTTTGCAACTACTGTTGCACAGTTATGCACCTGCGTGGACGTAGCTGCTGAGTGTGGTGGGACTCCTCCAGCTTCAACCCTAAGGTTACGTGGTAGCTGTGCAGCTCAGTGCTAGAATAAGGAAAAAGGAAAATTAGATATGATTTTAAAGGGCAGTTTAAACTGAGCACCCTGTTCTTCCTGCCCTCCACGGAGGTAGCAGAGATGGTGGTTGTACTGCTGCAAGAAACCCCTTCCAGCCTCCTGCTTCCCTATGGGACAGGGTTCAGCCTGCTCACCTTCCTGTGGCACAGACAAGAAACCATTAGTAGTGAGGCTTGTACCCTTCCTGAGGAACAGGGAGAGAAAAACCTCCATCTCTTTTCCTCGTGAGATGCAGAGTTACATCCCTGTCAGCGCTCAGAGCTGGATTTGTGTCCGTCCCTCCTCCCTGTGTGTGAGTACTGAAGACCAGAGCAAACATGAGGAACTCAGGATCAGCCCATGGCATAAGGCAGGCCCTTCTGCTGGGTTTGACCTCTTTATTCCATTTTCCAGGTGTGCTTCAAGTCCTGGAGCATGTGCACAGCAGCAGAGGTGCCTGCTGGGGCAGTGCTGCTCTGCTGTGATGCCCTCGAGGCTTCAACAGCGTGGACGAGCTGTTCCTTGGAGACGTGGTTGCTCCCGCTGCTTGTTTTGGACTTTGCCCTTGCTCTTGCTCAGCAGCAAGCTCCCTGGCAGGCGGGGAGCACTGGTTCGACCTGCTCTGTTCCTCCCACAGCTCCTGTGCTTGCCTCAGCCCAGGCCTGCGGGCTGCAGGGATGGGATGGAGCGTGTTCCTCAGTGCCCTGGGGATGCTGCCCTCGCCCAGGCAGGGTAGCAGGAGTGCACTCTGCTGTTGTCACAGCTGGCAGAGGTTCTCCAGGGTGACCTGGCAGAGGTGACACCTCAGTTTTATCCCTCCAGATGCCCTGAATTCCTGTGTAGCTGCTCTGGCAGGGCCGTTCCTGTGGGCACCTGAAGTGAGGCCGTTCATACCCGTATTTGTGTGCAAGGCTGTTCATACCCGAGTTTCTCCCCATTAGCAGTCTCCAGGCTGCCTCTGAGTAGGCCCAGCTGTATTTGCAGAGCAGATGAGTATCTTGGGCGTACTTTGAGCTGAGGAACATGCCACGTCTTGCATGGGCTGCAGTGGTGTGCAGCACACGTGGGACCCGTGCATCCCTGCAGTCACACCACACGGCTGATCCCTGACATGACGGCCTGAGACCCTGTTCAGGAGGGCTCCAGCATCTCCTCCAACAAAGAGATGGCTCAAAGTCAGGCTGATCTTTGCCCAAGGTCATGGGCAGCCAGGGACCGTGAAGAAAGCCATCCTTGGATCAGGCCTCCCACCTCCTGAAGCAAGGGATGGGGATACCTGGCAAATAAAGTTCTTAAGCCATGGCTTTACAGTGTTCTGCAGCACTTGTGGTTTGGAGTTCATTTTTCTTTCTGCACTCAGTGAAACTGGGGTCAGGTCCTTAGATAGCTTTTGGAGTGAGGGAATGCCTGTTGGGACTTGAGGGTTCACAGAGGCTCACTGTCATCCACGAGATGTGTTTGCATTTCTTCCTAACTCGTTTTGAACAAGTTATGCAACAAATTCTGCAAATTTCATTTCCACTAATAGGAGGTCTCAAGAAGTGGAAATGAGGGTGGCAAGTGGGTCTTCAGGGGTAGTGCTGTTAGTAGCTAGGAAATTCTGTGGTGATGTTGCAAGTAACAGTCCTGGGAGGTCTGATCCAAAATAAGCTGATAAAGGATTTTAACTCATTGAAAAACTGTGTTGTATTGGCCTGTTTTAAATTTTAGGAGTTTAGTACTTGCATGAGGAAGTGGTAATACTTAAAGAACCCTTACTTATAAATGGCACTTATTTTAGTATTCATGTCATTTATGCTGCAGCTCCCCTCATTTTGTCCTTGCTTGCAGTTAAAGCAAAATCTTGGGGTGGAAAGGAGGAGGACAAAAGACAAAGAGAAATGTAAAGATTAAAGGGTGTTATAGATCTTCCCAGTACCACAAAGTGTCTCTACCAAATCACACTTTATGCTTTACTCATCAAAGGCAAACATGTCAGCTCTTTCCAGCTGGCCCTCTGTGCTTGGGCAGTGACACATCCACCCAGAGTGGGATTTTTTGTGGATTACACCTCTCAGAAGACTGGGCTGTGGTATTGTTGTCTGGCTTGGACTCTCTCCATCTGGGAGGACATGTCTGAGTTGTGGATTCAGCTCACAGCCTCCTTGCAACACGCAGCCAGCGCTCTGCAAGCCTGTCGCTTTTGGTATGATTTCAATTTGACTGGATTTATCCTGAAACACTGGCTGACAGAAAGGATTTCCCTTTATGCCGCTGGTTATTTTGCACCAGGCTCAAACCCGGGTTGGGAAACTCGACGCTGCTCTTGTAAAACAGCTTCCACTCGCCTCCGATTACAACAGAAGATAAACCACGCGGGCAATAGGAAACGCAAAACTCTCCTAACTGAGGGAAGAGAAGCAAAAACCAGTGTAAACTCATTCAGAACTGGGAAAA
>WEKY01025868.1:231533-300536 GCA_013390045.1 Picathartes gymnocephalus
AAACTAGCATCTGCCACAGTAAAAAAAAAAAAAAAATAGAACAAAAGCAGATGAGCTTGGTCCCCTCCGTGCTTGGTCCCCTCTGCTCCCCACACACCTTCCCTGGCAGCTGGATGCTCAAAATGCACCCATAAAGGGCAAGACCCTTGATCACGAGCCTTGTGTTGGGTTTGCAGTGCGAGACGCCAGCAACAAAAATGGGGGTTCCTTTCCAGGACTTCTCCTTCCCCTGCCTTGGATCTCTAAGAGCCTCCCGGTGGTGCCTTTTGGGCAGCTGGGGGTTTGTCCTGCTGCTCTCCCGCTCCTCGGTGAGCCCTGTGCTCACCCACACGGCCACACCACGGCTTTGGGTGCTGCTCGTGGGACATCCTTGGCCTTGGGCACGCAGCTGCGAGTGTGGGGGTCCTGTGGGGTGCAGCTCAGGAGGAGGAGCTGGTCTGGTCAGGCTGTGTTCCCTTCTGCCCCTGTGCACGCACACAGGCACGCACACCTTCGCTTGCTTGCGTGGCTGGCACAGCGCAGTGAAAAGTGGAGGCCACAGGCATGCTTAAGTTCTTTATATTTTCCCTTTCCTCCCCCTTTCTTCTCTTTCTTCTAGGCCCTTTTTGAGGATTTTACTGTAGCTCCTGCCTTTGCACCACAGAGGTGCTCATTCCAGTGCCTTCAGGGTGATGCTGCTCTGGTCGGGCTCAGGATTTGTGACAGTGAAAATATCCCAAGCAATCAATCTCAGCAGAGAGGCTGGCAGCACCAGCACCTTCTTAGCTCCCACTTCTTAGCTCCTTTCCATTTGATGGGCACTGGTGTGCTGTCCTGAAGGGTGCTGGATGCTGGGGTGCTGGCAGCCGAAAGGGCAGGTCACCCTGGGGGACAGGCACAGCCCCTCAGGTCGTCCTGACCTCCCCGAATCCCTGAGCAGCAGCAGAGGACTGAAACACCCTTCCAGAATTACAGCCGTGATTTTTCCAGGGATTCCAGTGTGCTTTGGATACAAGGCTGTGCATTCAGGAGTTGTGCTGAGGGTGGGATATGTCTGGTTTAATTTCAGCCCCCTATTTAATTTTGGCACTTGAGTGCTTTCTGTAATCTCTGGGGAGAAAGCAGGGCAGACCTGCACATAGCAGCTATTTTAATCTGGGTTTAAAAAGAATCCAAGATGACTATCAGCATTTAATTTTTAGATGGCTTATGTTAGGGGAAATGAATCTCTTCCTTTGCATCTGCTACTTGCAGAATATAGATGCAAATGTCTGCTAAATGCCTTCAGCTTCTCCTCTCCCCTCTGTAGGGGTGGGAATGTGGGACGAGCTGTGTCTTTTGGAAACATGAAATTCTAGAATTAAAAATGAGCTTTCTGGAGGGTTTTTTTCCCCTGGTATTGTGTCTTATTTCTACAGCTATACATTCCAGGATTTAACTTTTTTAAAAATTTTTTTGTGGGTTTTTTAGCTACATATTGTTCCAATGGGGTTGATTTACTGCGAGCTCTTGTTTTGTTCCTGAAAACTTGTAAACGTGGAATACCAGCTCATGTGGTGTTTCCCATTGAACAACGTCTGGCTTGCTTAAAGAGAAATGATCATGGATGTTTGCAGACTCCAGTGAGTGTTTCCAGGGTTGATGTCTCCCTAAAACCCTGGCTCCCACTGGAAAGCAACTGGACAGGGGTGGATGCTGAGGCAGCCTGCTGGGATGAGAGCAGTGACGGGCACTGGAGTCGCTGTGTGTGAGTGGGAGCAGGTGGCAATTTGGGATCTGTGGCTCTGCTGTTGGAGCACCAGCGTGGCTCCATTACTGCAGCTCATCTCCCCCCTCTATTCCTTAACCCTCACCAGTTCTCCTTCCCAGCCTTGGAGAATTCCTGAAGGACTTCCACAGGGCAGCGGGACAGCCGTGAAAAGTGCGTTTTCGACCAGCTGAGGGCTAATCAACACATTCCCCTGGAAAAAATAGCATAGTAAAGGACAGATATATCTTGTGCATCAACACTCTCCCAGAGAACATGAAATTCTGGGGCTGCGCCTTGAAATCCCAGCAAATTTATCAACCTAACCATGCAGGGAGTGTGGAATTTGGAATTTGAATTTGGCCTCCAGCTCTAAGAGTATCAGAGCTATTTTCTTTCCCTGCAGTGTTCTTCTTGCCTTCAGGGTCTGTTTATTTAAAAAAAAAAAAAAAAAAAGAAAGGCAAAGATTGGTGAAATCTAAGGGAGCTTTTACACAGAAAAAAAAGTGTTGCAATTGGCAATGTAAATAACGCTCTGTGTTTCTGGAAATTCGAGTACAAACTGCTTGCACAGGGTTGCCAAATTATGCATGAACTGTCCTTGTATCAAGAAATCAAGAGAAAATAACAATATTTCTGTTTTATTGGAAGGAAAAAAATAATTAAGATGTGATAGAGGTTGCAAAATTTATCCAGCTCTAATCCTTAAAAAGGAGGCATTTCATATGGACATGATGCTGCATCCACAACTTTTGTAGCATAGAAATACTTTCTGCATCTCTTCAGGGAAGTGACAGATCCTTCGCAACAACAGCAGTGACTTTATCAGCAGGGTTAGAAATGTGGAGCAAACATTCCAAAATGGATTACACCTTCCCCAAAAACATTTTTAAGTTCTTAAATAAGTAAAAAGATCTTGTTAAAAGCACTCAGTAGCTCTAATAAATGCTACATTTAATACTGGGAGGTTTAGGGGTTTTTTTTAAATGTTATATACCCAAGTGCTTGCAAAGGTGTGTGGCTTCTCATAACTGGTGGACGTGATTCCTTGAGTGTTCTGGGATTCATTTTCTCAAGGCAAGGTTTTCTAAATAGTTTCTGAAATCTGGTTGTTTCTGTTGATAGCAAAATAAGTGGTCTTCATGAAATTCTGCAATAATCTAAATATTCTTTTAAATTATTTAAAAAAAATATGTTGTCCTTGAGATCCCTTTTTGGAGAGTGGGGAGGTTTATTTTTGGTGAAAACAACACAAACATAACCTGTTTGATGCTGCGATCCCATAAAACATCCAGGGACAGCTACCCTGATGGGATATGACTGTCTTGTGGCTTTGGAAAGAGGGTTTTGGATACAGCAAACATAGCTTCTGCTAAGACAGGAAATGATGGGGAGTGTTCAGCATGAATTAATGGGAGCACACAGAGGAAAAAATAAGCTGTTCATTTTCCATAGGTGCTCCAGCAGGAAATCTCCAAGTTTCTTGGCATCGCTGCCAGGCAGAGCTTGTCTGTGCAGTTTGGTTTCCTCTGCCTCCAGGAGTGTGGGGCTTAGGGCTGGTGGGAAGGGGAGACCTTGGGAGGCTTTGAACTGGGCTTGGAGGGACTGTGATAAACTCTGAGGCATTACTAAAAAATCAGATTTTGCACTGGGAGTGAAGACAGAGGAAAACTGTTACCGACAGCTGAGTTAAACTTAAGAGCAAGAAGCCAAATAAATAAATGGGCTTGTGGCGTTCTGGAGTAGGAGGTCTTTGGGGTGGCAGAGGCAGTGATGGTAAAGGGAAGGGAAGGAAAATGTCTCAAACAGAGGGGAAGTGGAGAAATGGAGTCTGCGTTTTAAAAGCTGGGAGAGCTGGGGCTGCTCACCTGCACAAGAGAAGGCTCCAGGGAGAGCTCCGAGCCCCTGGCAGGGCCTAAAGGGGCTCCAGGAGAGCTGCACAGGGACTGGGGACAAGGCATGGAGGGACAGGACACAGGGAATGGCTTCCCAGTGCCAGAGGGCAGGGCTGGCTGGGATCTTGGGAAGGAATTGCTGTGTGTGAGGGTGGGGAGGCCCTGGCCCAGGGTGCCCAGAGCAGCTGTGGCTGCCCCTGGATCCCTGGCAGTGCCCAAGGCCAGGCTGGACACTGGGGCTTGGAGCAGCCTGGGACAGTGGGAGGTGTCCCTGCCCATGGAGTTGGATGGGCTTTAAAGTCCCTTCCAACCCAAATTCTTCTGTGATTCTGTGGTTCTATGATTTCAGTATTGAGCCCCCTTCCCTGGAGCATCACAATTCTTATTCCATGGAGGAAGGATCTCCAGGACGGGCAATGACGGAGAGAGGAGCTGGGAGATGCTGGGCACATAGATGGGATTGGTAACCATTCAGTTATGCATTGCTGAGGTACCTGAGAAAAACACCTGGAATCAGCACATCCCTAACTCTGGTAGGAAGAAGGGCCTTGCAACACAGCCCAGAGCAAGTGCAAAATGCTGGGCTGATTCAGGTGCCTGAATCTGGGTCCAGAAACTAAGAATCATTCCAGGCTCTTTCCTGTTTGCTCATTAACTGGAATAATCCTGTGAATGGGTCTTCATCACTGCCTCTGGCAGAGGGAAATGAGGCCATGAATAATACAGGAGTGGAAATCAGCACCGGTTCTTTCCCACCAGTGTTGCACTTGTATCTGCAGGATGAAGCTGCTGCTTGTACCAAACCACCTTCTTTTAATAATCCTATCAACATTTCAGCACCTGGGCTTGCTCCCGTGTTGGGGCAGAGCTGAACCTCACCATTAGTTTCAGAAAGTGCTTTGAGACAGCCAGGGATACAATAACAGTGTGGTCACAGCTTTTTTTTACTTTGGGTCAGGATCTAAACTGCTCAATTCCTGCTGTGTGGAGCCTACTGCACAAAGTGTGCATGAAGTTGCTGGAAATGGGCTCTGACCATGCAGGAAAGTAGGGGATGAGAATGTCAATATATCTGTGAGGCAGGAAATACTACGTAAAAATACCTGAGCTGGGCTAACTGAGACCAGCCCCCATGTGTGTTGGGCTGTAACCTCTTATATCTGCATTTATGAACTCATCCAGATCTTTCCTAGCAGTACTTAGAGACCAACTCTTTCTGGGCCTAATAACCACCGTTTAGGTACATTTGGGCTTTGCCAAAGGCTTTGCAGGGCTTGGTTGTGTCACGGGATGTGAAGCTGGCCTCGGTGTGGGCTGTGACCCGCACCCATCACACCTCACACCAGCTGAACCTGCCCGTGCTCCCCTCCTCCCCAGTGGGGATAAATAAACAAGTGGGAATAAATATTCCCAGTGGGAATAAACCAGTGCTGAGGTTTATTCCCACAAAAGGCAGCTGAGCTCTGTGATTGCTGCGGAGCAGCCCCAGGCTATGCCAGGAATTCTCCTCTTCTGTGGCTGAAAATACCCGGGTTACTTTCCCAATGACAGCTGATTTCCTAGTTTAAATTTAGGCCTTGAGATCACCGTGGGCAGGCAATGGGTGGATTTTTCCTCATGCAGCTGCAGGGGAAGGGGTTGTGCTCTGCGCTTTCCCTGGAGAACTTCACTTTGCAGAGGTGTTCTTAATTAGTATGGGTTTTACTCTGGATTTTGCCAAAACTGTTGGTCCTCCTGGTGTTAAGAGGTGTCGATAAGAAAAGGAACCCCAAGAGAGACATCAGTGCTCTTTGACTGTGAAATTTCTGTGATTCCCTTGCCACCGACCTTCTTGTCCCCGACATCACAACTCATGGATCTGCGGGAGAAGCTCTGCCCAGAGAGGATGCACAGTCTCCACGATGCCTTAACTTTTAAGATTTTTTTTCTTTTTCTCTTCTGCTTTAGTATGCAGCTCTCAGCTTCACATTCAATGTCACTGAGTTCTCCTCACAGGGCACTGAGACACAACAATTCTCTCCAGCCCAACATTCCAGGACAATCGTTCCCAACCTCAGGCCCAAAAGCACCAACAATGTAAAAAAGGGGAGGGCGAGCAAGGAGGATGGAACTTCATCATTCCAAGTTATTAACTGGACAGTGAAGCTCAGTATGCAAATGGAGCAGAACTTCTCCAAGTGTGAAACCCCGTGCCCAGGCCCCTTTTCTGTGTCCATCTCGAGGCCCATCCTGGCAGGGCTGCAGCCGGGCTCTGGCATTGCCAGGCTGTGCCCTTGGAAGGCCTTGCCATAAATCCCTGCTTTATTCCTCTCATTTTGTCTGCCCTCTGCTCCAGCTCACACTGATCAGGGATCATCCATCCTTGGAGACTTCTGTGACTCAGCTGGATCAAGCCCTGAGCAAGCTGGTATGAATTCACAGCTGACTTTGCTTGGAAAAGAGAAGGGGTTTGGGCTGCAGAACCCCCCCGAGGCCCATTCCAACCTGAATCATCCTTCCAGCCTCATGAGGAGGTTGCTAGACAAGCTTGGTAATTAGCTCTGGGTCTTTTCCTGGTGAACAGCTGCTCATCTCAAATTCGTACCATTTGGAAATGAGTTTTTTGTTTCTTGCACCTTGTCCACAAGAAAGGACAGGGAAAACCCTGTGAGCACTGCAGCTAGGATGCCTGATTTACCACGA
Source organism: Picathartes gymnocephalus (assembly GCA_013390045.1). Classification (NCBI taxonomy): domain Eukaryota; kingdom Metazoa; phylum Chordata; class Aves; order Passeriformes; family Picathartidae; genus Picathartes; species Picathartes gymnocephalus. Next base: position 237,837 of record WEKY01025868.1, read on the forward strand.
GTTTGTGTCTTGATGTTGATTGACTTTGGTGTTGAAGGAAGTTTGAGCTCTGATTAAAAGCTCTCTGATGGTCAAGGCCTTTTAAGATGCCTCTGGTGTGTGTGTTTCTCCAGTGTTTAATAGACATGAACCCACAGATTGGTTCTTTCTCTGAATGGATACACTTACAGGGTCTTTTTTTTTTTTTTCTCTGTTCTTCCCAACATAAACTTTCAGATGCCTTGTAGAAAAACTGGCTCCTTGACATCTCTCCTTCTTTGTGCAGTTTGCTTAAAAACTTGCCAGGCTGGGGCATGGAGGAAGGAGCTGGATCCTAAACTGCTCATCTACATTCTCACAGAAAGCAGAGCTGCAGACAAACCCCAGACCTTCCAGACTCTCTCGTGTCCTTGGCTGAAGACAGAATAGGCACTGACCTCTTTGAAAATGTGACCCTTGCCCAGGTTTGTGTGTGAGAGCCAATATCTGCCAGTTTCTGGTGCTGTATTTCTTTTTGTTGAGAAAACAGGCCATAATATGACCTGTGACTGTGCAAAAGTGGGATAGACCTTTGTGATCAAGGACAAGATCAAAAGCAAAATATTTTGTATGAGGCTCAGGATACCCTCTAACCTCTGATCCCACTCCCCTTCTGTCTCCTCCTCTTCTTTTTTTCTTCTCTTTGCAGTCTTTGTTGCCTGGTAGCCCTGGTGTTTGCCACCAAAAGCAAAACTGCAGCGTTGTGCAGTGAAATGGGGATGTGTAGAGAAAAATCCCACCTTGCTTTTCCTCTGCTGGCTCCACCCAGCTGTATTCTGCCGCAGGATGGGATCTCAGTCACTAAAACACCATGGCAGGAAGGTCTGGTGTCTGTCTGGGAACTCCCCTCATGTCTGCTAGAAAGACTTTTGTGTCCTTCAGCCAAACCTTGATCTTTTTTCTGTTTGTTGACTACAGGGACCAAAACTTTGGGCAAGTCCTGGGCTTCGAGTGACAGATCTGTGACTGAAGGCCTGAATTCCCTGCTCCTGGGCTCATGAAGCTTTGGCCTGAACCTGCTAGCAGCAGTACCCAAGCACCAGTTTAGTGTCCCAAAGCGTGATGCCACAATGATCTGTCACCTCCTTGTGAAGGTTGCCAACCCATCGTCGTGCAGGACAGCGGGTGACCCCGCACTAGAGGCAAAGGACAGAAGAATCTCAGGAAAGCAAGGACAAGGATCAGCTGGGGTTGAAGGCACTGCCAGCTTGCACCAGGTGTTGTGTCCTGTTCCAGACCCCCAAGCCAGCTGAGTGGCCGTAATCTGTTAGCAGGAGGAGATGGCATGAGAACCCTATCCCGGAGAGGATGACGTGCATTCTTGTCCTGTGAAATATCGAACGCTGGATGGTTTTATCTGAGGCATTCATGTTTCTCTGATGGGGAAGGCTGGGAGTGAGGAATGCAGCTTGTGTTTCACCCAGGAGCGTGGGCTTGGCCACCCTCTGGCTTCTGCCACAGGGGAAAGGTCCGTACCTGCTGGTGGGTGCTGGGGCTGGAACAGCAACCTGCCCCATTTACATGTATTGGAAGAAGCATTTCAACAAAGGAGGCTGTGTTCTGGCTAATTCCCCATTCAGTGCCCTGGTCAGCCCCGAAATGCCATGGAGAAGGTTGGCCTCGCCAGGGAGAGGTCATGACTACAAAGAGGCAGAGGCAAAGGGAGAAGGAGAGAGCACGACAGGGTTTGTCTGAGTGCTGCACATCAAGGGCCCAGTCCCTCCGTGCTTCCCACGCTCTTTGTCTTGCGTTCCCCAAAGAAATATGGTGCTGGAGGGTGGTGTGAGTGCAGTGACGTGGCCTGGAACAGCAGTGGTGTGAGCAGAGCTCCTCTTGCTCTGCCTCCTGCAAGCCAGCAGGGAAAGCTCTCAGTGGAGAAGAAAAAGCCACGTTTAATGAAGGAAATTATTATAATTACATTGCAGTGGTACTTAGGTCTTACATGTGGTGTGAGTTTCGCTGTGAGAGACTTCAAAGCACGGCTGGGTAGGTGCTGCCGGGCACTTGGGGAAACTGAGGCACATGGGTTTGGTCCTTGCTGGAGGTGAGGAAACAGCTCAGTGCTAGAGATGGAGACAGATTTTCTGCCTTTGTCAGCCCTAGAGAGCAGCCCAGGCACTGGGAGAGCCAGAGGAGTTGTCCCGCTCTGCAGTGTGACCCAGCACAAAGCTCAGGTGCTTGAGGTGAGATTTTGGTGTTCAGACCTGAACTTTAACATTTTAGTCCCCATTTCCAGTAGCTGCCGAGTGCTGTCTCCTGGCAGGGCCCTCGTTACAGTGCATGGGGATTTGTGGAGCCCCTTCAGAGGTATTCCCAACCCATTTGCCATGGCAAAGCTCTGTCTCCAGACTGGGTTTGCAGGAAGCTTTTGGTGCCTGGCAGAAAGCCCAGGCTGAGATCTGAGCACCTCTGAGCTAAATCCAGTGAAATTCTCACTTCTTCTGGGGCTGGACTCACGCTCAAGCTGGATTTTCCCCTTGGTTTTATGGGCTTGCTTGAATTTTATTGCAAACATAATGACTGCAAAAGGGCAGTCACCAAGGTCTCTTGGAGCAGGTGGTGGCTTTCCAAAGAGGCCAGGACTCGGCCCCACCTTACAGAGCAAATAAACATATGGATCACAGAGTACAAGTGGTGGGGAAAGTAAAAGGAGGGTAAAAGGGCCTATCTGGCATCTCCCACCTGGGGTGGGTTTGGGTCTTCCAGCCTGAACCCCACCAAAGCTTGCTAAGGTTTTCCCTGCTCTGAGTCAACAGGGAGACCTGAGGCCAGACAGATCAGTCCTCTGAGCTGGAAGATCTCTACCTGCTGCTCTCCTGACAAAGAAACCATCTGTGCTGCTTGCTGCTAGCTGGATCACTGCTTCTAAATTTGATCCTGGGCTATGGAAAAACTTGTCAAGTCCTAAAGCAGCTGGCTGGAGAGGCTGGTTGGCAGCCTGCGGCGGGGAGCGGTGTCCAGCGCGCATCATGTTTTGGCATGTCCATCTCTCTTTCAAGCTGCCTTGGAAGGCTTCCCAAGATATTAGCTCTTTATGGAAAAGGGAAAAAAAAGAAAAGGGAAAGAAAAAAGGCAAACCCCAGTGGCCGTGCTGCAACACATCCATAACCATCTCCCTGCAGTTCACGGGAGCAGGCGAGCAGCCACGGCACCGCGTCGCAACTCAGCGCGCTCGCCCTGGATTTCATCCAGCCTGTGCTTTCCTGCTCAGCCATGATTATCCCTCTCTGCCTTCCACAAACACCTTTGAAAAGAAGTGCTCTAACAACAAAATTACTTCTAGGAGAGCCTGCTGTGCACGGTGCCTTGGGGAGACCCATGGCCTTACGGGGCAGGCAGCCTCGAGCGCTGGGAAGCCTGACCTCAGTCAAGATATCTGTGTGTGCCAGGCTTTCTAAAGAGAGTACAGTGGTCTATTCTCCTACCCTATATCTGATGCAGCTGATTGAACACTTTATCTCACGGGTGAATCACAGGAAATCAAAGCCACGGCTTGGGTTCAGCGAATGCAGATGATGGTGCTGGCATTTGCTGACTGGAGCTGGGGTTTTGTGAGGATTTCACGGCAGCTGGAACCTGATCCCATTGTCAGGTTGGCTTTGCACCTCTTTGCTTCTGCTATCAGCTCCTAGAGAGGCAGTCAGAGAGGTTACGGGGCTCCACTGGTCAGGAATGGGGGATGCTGGCTGCACAGTGTGACAGATGGGGCACAGGGATGTGTCCCTGCCTTGCCCAATGCTGCAACCACAGCAGCCCGTGGGCACTCCTGAGAGCTGGATGACACACGCAGCTCCTGACGAGAGAACAGCACGGACCCGAGTGACCAAACCCCTGTGTTTGTTTCTATTTCGGGCTGCTGCGCTTATTTTAGCCTTTTGACAGAGGAGGTCTGCTAATCTGTGGTAAATAAGGATTTTCTGCCGTCCGTGAGTACGTTGGTAAAATATCCGTGTGCGTATTATTTCGCTCTGCTGACCCCTCAAATATTTTAATGTTCATTTTAGTGCTGTTTGTTGAATGAAGTGGGTGTTTGCAAAAGATGTCGACATTGGAGTGGAGTTTGCCAATGTTGATGTGGTCATGGCTCACAGGGAAGCCAAATGTACTCTGCAAATACAGAAGAAGTGGTGATATCAGTGACCTTTCCTGTGTGATAGGAATTCTATGCTATCACATCCGAGGAGGATGGAGAAGGGACTTCCATCCATTCATCCATCCTCAGGACTTTCCTCTCTCACTTCTACTACCAATTCCCTTGTGCAAAACGGAGGAAAATGCTCCAGGCAGATGTTTGCTCTGGGAAAAAAACGTATGGGTAACTGGAGTAACCAGCAGGACACACCAGGATACTGAAGGCTTTTGAGAAACATGTAAAGCAAAAACCGTGTTTGAAAATCAAAATTTAAAATTCAAATTGAATTTGAAATTAAAACAGGCAACAGAGTTCAGTGGTTTTTATTCAGCCTTCTAGTGTATCTGGAATAAATTGGGAGGGAGAGGGGAAATAAGTGCCTTTCAATAAAAGGAGGGTTGCTGAACATAATCAGTGCAGTCATATTTAGGGAACACCCTGGGGACATGTAATTGGAAGGTAAGATAGCCCTGTATATAATGTTGTGGTAGGCTGTCAGCAAGTGGCTGTGTTCCAGACAGACATCCAAGACATTTTCTTCAGTGTGTGAGCCAGTGCTCAGTTTGGGGGGGACAAGCTGTGGTGATATTAGCTTTTTATTATGTCCTGCTCTGCAGAGAGCCCAGCGCCTTGGAGAAGATATTTAAGAATGCATTTACCTCTTGCTTGCCTGCTTTGCTCTGAATTTTTCCAGCGAGGCGCTTTAACTGGTGTAAATATGTAAGGGCAAGTGAGCAGGTCCAGATTTGGGGACTGATTTTAGTTCCAGGGGAAGGGCAGCCTGGGAGGTTACCTGAGGGGCAGCCCTGGGTGGGAGACGGTCTGTAAAGTGCTGTGAGTGCAGATGTAAAAATAAACACACAAGAAGGAGATGCCCCCTGGGCTCACATGAATTGGTGAACTTGAGGAACAGATGCTTGTTAAGGGGGTCAAACCTATAGGTCTCTGTAATGCCCCCCCTGTGAATAGTTTCCTCTTTAGCAGCCATCACCTGTGTTCGGGGTTTGAGTTTCACACCTCTGCCAAGCTGGACATTTCCGGGCTCTTTGTGAGCAGGAAATCTCTCCTTTCCGTTTTTCTGCACCAGCAGAGATAGGCGATGATGTGCATGAGCCTTTAATTGGCTCCGTGGATTATGTGTGCAGCACAGAGCCCGTGAGCCTGACCTGGGATCCCCCATCCATCTGCAGCTCAGGGCAACAGGAACTTGAGAGGTCTTCGTACAATACAGACATTCAACGGGTTTAATATTGCAGGAACCCCGGCTCAGCTTAAATTGCCAGCGCTGAACTCTGCATCCATATTTATCAACTTTCTTCTTTCTGAATCACCTGCCAAGCTCATATTTGACTCTAAAAATGTTACTAAAATTCATTCATCTCTGGCTGTACTGTGTTTCTCTGCAGGTCAGGCACCAGCTCCTAAGTGGGATCTGATACTGATTCAAAACACATTGAGGTTTTTCATCCAAATCTTTTTTTTTTTTTGAGTGCACCGTGGCAAATCTGGATGTTCGATATATTTGAGGAGAAAAATAACGGTTTTTTCTTTCTTTTTCTTTCAGTCTTGCAGACAGTGTTACCCTGTAAAATGTGTTGCAAAAGTAGGAAGTGTATCTGCACACATGGTGATTTCTGCTGAAGGGGGCTCAGTGTTTATTGTGAGGGTGCTCTGGGATGAATGAATGAGTATCAAATCATGTAATACAAGTATCTGGGGTTACTGTGAGTCAGTGAACTTCAATTGCAGCATAGGTAACACCTCAGGCCCTCTCTTCCAATAGGAAAATGAATTTCACAGGGCAAAATCAGGAGAGTCTGTCGACCAATGAACGTGTGCTCGGGGAGTGAGTCACATTCATAAAGAGTTTCAAGTTGTGGTCTGGCAGATCCTGAGAGGTGATTAAACACACATAAAAGACCTTTATTAATAGAGTTTCTACAGTTCTGCACCAATCTTAGTGCAGATGGAGCAAGAGGAGAGGGATGGAGGCGGGGAATTGCTTACCCATGCTTGGCAATGTGAGTCACTGCCACGCTGGGTGAAACACAACCCTAATTCTCTGTGGGCTCTGCGTGCACTCTTATCTCCAAGTTGCTGTCTGGGATGCAGACAGAAGCTTTGCTAGCTGCAGTGATTGGCCCACAGGATTTTTGGCTGCAGTGTTTACCCCGGGTTGCTTTGAAGCAGGTGTGCACCCCCTGCTCCCTGGTACCCACTGTCCCAGCAGCGCTGCCTGGCCGGGATGGTGACCCCGGGACCCCAAAACTGTTCAGTGTTGGGATAAAACAGAGGGGCAGGTCAGCCCCAGCAGCTTATCCAGGGTTTTCCTGCAGTGGTACCCACCTCTGCATGGACTCCTGGCAAGATGCTTGTTGGCTCTCTCTTCCTACCACTGGGAGCAATTCACGGATTTATAGAATCCCTGTCCTGGGTTTGGAATGATTTGTCTTCATTTTTTAACATTGATATGATTTCCCCTTAACGTTTCTATGCCTGGAAGTCTTCTGTTAAAGAAAATGTTTCTCATTATCAGCTGTGAGGTTGCCAGGTCTGGGAAATATTTCTGGTTTATATTACTGTCCTGGCGTACATGAGACATCCCAGAACCAAAGGTGATGAGATCCTCGTTTTACCTGTAGGAACAGGCTGTTGATGGGTACAGGGGGCTGCAGCCTCATCCAAAATCCTGCAGAGTGTCATCAGACCTTTTTCCCCCTCAGACGCCCAGCACGGGGATGCCTGGGGGTGCCCATCCCTGCAGTCCACGTTCTGCCACCCTCCTGGCCTGCCCAGCCCATTCCAGGAGAAAAATGGGCCTGATTCTGACACACCTGTGCTGCTGCAGCAGCAGCTGACAGGGAAAGTGCAGGAGTAACGATGGGGAGGGTGGGAAGAGGGCAAATTATGGAATGACAACCTCCCGAGATCAGATCAGAAGTGGCTTTGTGGTGAAGGAGAGAGGGACCCACGTAATGTTTGGCTGAACCAGATGAGTCCTGGGTTGGGAGCTGCCTCCCTCATCTTGGGGAAAACTGCTTGAGACAATTTCCCAGTAGAATTTGATGAAAACTTCATCAGGGAGTGAAAGCATTTAGCAAGGTTTGTCCTGTCCCTGTGTGTTTTCAAGGGGCTGTAAAACAGATTTACTCAACAGAGTGTGTTCAGGTCTTTCAGATGGGCTTTTCTCCACCTGAGGTGGGTCTCCAGAAGGCAGAGATGTCCATGGCCCTCACACACTCCTGGCAGAGCTGTGAGTTGCACAGCCATTCTCTACCACGGCCTTTGACCTGAGAACAACTCTTGCATTTGCCTGAAATCAGTGTTTTTCCCCCCAGTCCCACCTGTCCCACCACAGGCTGAGGAGCACAGGGAGATGCCGCAGGACACTGGGCCCTTGCATGAGTGGGGCAAATGTGTCCTCTCCAGCTGCTCTCCCTGCTCAGGGGCTCCTCAAGGAGATGCAACAGCTTTGCTTTCACATTTCATCCTCCTCTGGGGCAGGAGGGAAAAGGACCCTTTTATCCTCTGTCCCCATGGTCTGCTCTGCCAGGCCAGTTGTTCTGCCAGTGCCAGAGGCAGATCCCAGCTCAGGCCACACTATTCCTACCTGAGTGCACCCTGCAATTTTCTGCCTGGATAAATAATCCCACACCAGCTTCAGGAAGGGCAGTCCCAGACTGAACTAAATATTTCTGCAAGCAAACACTGCTCTAGTATTTTTGGCACGGGACTTAACAAATAAACAGATTTGCTGTTCCTCAGGATCACGTCCACCTCGTTTCTGCAGCTGTGCCAGGCTGGATGTTATCCTGAGCTTTACCAACACTGAACGAAGTCATTTCCCATCACATTTATGGCTTGAGAAGGATCTTCTCAGCTCTTGATCTTCCTGCTGAAGAATCAAAGTGAAACTGGTCTCAGCCATACCTGCTGGCTCCTTTGCATTTTTAGGACTTTTCGTGTGGAAAGGAGCTAGAATATAGTTTTCCCAGATCTGCCTTAGAGGGAGAGCTGGTAGCAATGGCAGAGCTCATGGCTCTGCTCCAAAGAATGGAGCAATCCAGCTCATCCCACATCCAAGTGGAGCTCTGTGTTGGTGCCCTTCAAGGTACGTGGTCTCCTCCCTGGACTGGGGGGTCTCCTGCCTAAAGAGCTCCTTGGATGGGGCCAGACTGGTGGATGCAGCCCACCATCAAAGCAAATGATGCATCCAGCTCTGCTGCAAAGTGCCTGGGTGGAGAAAGCCCTGTCTAATTACTGCTTGTGAGTAATAACAGCAATTTTTGTGCTGAGCATCTGCTCCAAAGGCATCGCTACGGCCGGGGCTGCTCCTGGTGTGCTGAGGAGAGGGGAAAAGGACACTCAAGGCAGCTGGTGTGGCTGGGGGAGAGGAAAAGGGGGCTCAAGTCAGATCATGAGTACCCTGCGTGTCTGGGGGAGCTGGGAGCACTCACCCAGGCAAAGGTCAACAGTAGATTTAGCCAATTCCCCATTATTCATCACTCTTCACAGTGGGCAATGAAGATGCGAGGCAGGGCCAGGCTGTTGTGTGGGGCTGGCAGGAGGGGCCCCAGGGGTCAGGAATGACCACCAGGCACACCAGGACCTCACTGGGGAATAGCTCATCCTGTGGCCTGTGGACGGATCACTGGGCATGGCTAAAGGTAGCTCGTGCCTGTGCTGCTGTGTGCAAGGGAAGGAAAGTATTGCCCAGAGTGGGGGTGGATGGCCCATCCTTGGAAACAGAATCCACCTTGTCACCAGCTCAGGCCACTGAGTGCCACGTCCAGTCATTTCTGGGACTCCTCCAGGGGTGAGGACCCCAACCCCTCCCTGGGCGGCCCCTTCCAGTGTTAAATCACCCTTTCTGTACAGAAATTCCTCCGAGTGTTCAGCCTGATCCTGCCCTGGTGCAGCTTGAGACCACGAAACACTGAAGGCCAGGTTGGATGGAGCTTGGAGCAGCCTGGGACAGTGGGAGGCGTCCCTGCCCATGGCAGGGGGTGGAATGAGATGGCTTTAAGGTCCCTTCTAGCCCAAACCATCCTGTGATCCTGTGAAGGAGGGTGGCTGTTGAGGCACCCCACCAAACCCCACAGGATGGGGAGGGTCCCAGTGAGGCCATGAACCAAATGTGTTGTTTGGGAGACAGGGCCTGCCTGTCCCGAGCCAGAACAAGCCGTGTTTTACCCAAAAAGTTGTTGCTGTTTGCATAGGGTGGGTGTTATGGGAATGCACCAGGTGCCATTAAAGCATCCTGCCCTGCAAGCTGGGAAAGGCTGGTGAGGTCCCCACTGCCTCTCCAGGTCTTTGGCTGGAGTTTATCTCCAGATCTTTAACTCTGACTTTATCGTTGCACAAGTATTTACAAGGAAACTCCACTGTGAAACCTTTCCCTAAGTAAATTCTGCTAAACGACATAATTATTTTTTCCTGGTGAATTTACACTGCCGACAGAGAGAGAACTTTCTCACTACAGAGAAATTTGCAGGGTTTCACCTTCTGAGAAAGGTTGCAGAGCCCTCATTCCAGAGGGGGATTTTTGCAGAGTGGATTCAGCAGATATGGTCATGCTATGCAGTGACAGAAGAGGCTTTCAAAAAGGGCTGAGACACTTCTCATTTCCTTGAAATGTTAGCTGGGGAATTCGTTTTGCTGCCTTCAGCTGCTGCTCTTTAAAGGAAATCCCCGCTGCAATACCATATCAGTAAAACATTAAAAAAAATGTATCTCTTCTGGGCCCTAGTCCCATGCCTGGACAGTTTGCTGTCAGCTGGGATGTGTGGCCTTGAGGAGAACCAGCCTTTCACATGTGTGTTCAGAAAATACATTTTTTAAAACCTATTTTTGTAATTTAATTTTGCTGATTGAAACCTATTAAAACCCAACTTTAGTTTTGCCATTATGAAAAGTCCACATCCTCAATCATTATTTTTCCTAATTTTTCCTAATTTCTCCTAATTTCTTTTCTTTTCTTTTCTTTTCTTTTCTTTTCTTTTCTTTTCTTTTCTTTTCTTTTCTTTTCTTTTCTTTTCTTTTCTTTTTTTCTTCTCTTCTCTTTTCTTTTCTTCTCTTTTCTTCTCTTTTCTTCTCTTTTCTTCTCTTTTCTTCCCTTCCCTTCCCTTCCCTTCCTTTCCCTTCCCTTTTCCTTTTCCCTTTCCTTTTCCTTTTCCTTTTCCTTTTCCTTTTCCTTTTCCTTTTCCTTTTCCTTTTCCTTTTCCTTTTCCTTTTCCTTTTCCTTTTCCTTTTCCTTTTCCTTTTCCTTTTCCTTTTCCTTTTCCTTTTCCTTTTCCTTTTCCTTTTCCTTTTCCTTTTCCTTTTCCTTTTCCTTTTCCTTTTCCTTTTCCTTTTCCTTTTCCTTTTCCTTTTCCTTTTCCTTTTCCTTTTCCTTTTCCTTTTCCTTTTCCTTTTCCTTTTCCTTTTCCTTTTCCTTTTCCTTTTCCTTTTCCTTTTCCTTTTCCTTTTCCTTTTCCTTTTCCTTTTCCTTTTCCTTTTCCTTTTCCTTTTCCTTTTCCTTTTCCTTTTCCTTTTCCTTTTCCTTTTCCTTTTCCTTTTCCTTTTCCTTTTCCTTTTCCTTTTCCTTTTCCTTTTCCTTTTCCTTTTCCTTTTCCTTTTCCTTTTCCTTTTCCTTTTCCTTTTCCTTTTCCTTTTCCTTTTCCTTTTCCTTTTCCTTTTCCTTTTCCTTTTCCTTTTCCTTTTCCTTTTCCTTTTCCTTTTCCTTTTCCTTTTCCTTTTCCTTTTCCTTTTCCTTTTCCTTTTCCTTTTCCTTTTCCTTTTCCTTTTCCTTTTCCTTTTCCTTTTCCTTTTCCTTTTCCTTTTCCTTTTCTTTCCTCCCTATCTACACAAGTCTGTATAGATGAACCATGTTCCTAGGTGGAATGTTTTTCGCTTTTTTAGCTGTAGTAGGTATTCGTGGTCTCACAATACAAAATTGTCCATTCTAATGATCTACCTTACAATTATTCCATTGTCCGATTAGAAATTCTGTAGCCTAATCTTCAATTAAGGTGACACCAGGAGCTAATACTTTTGTTGAAATAGACACTTTGCAATTATTTTGTCACCCCAAAAACTAGAAAATCTATTAATTTTTATACTTTGAAGAGGCAGAAACATTTTTTTTGGGTGCTGGTGCTATTATTCTCTGATTTTTTGTAGTTAGGAGAATATAGTCTTAAAAAAAGAAAAAGAAAAACAAAACCAAAAACAAATAAACAAACCCAAAAAACCCCGGAATAACATTATTTTGATCCCAATTTGTTGGCCAATTATTTTCCAGGGAAATAACTGTTGCACAGTAGAGTTCCAAAGAGAAACTGAAAATGTTCCTTCCTCATAGTTCCTTCTGATTTTTATGATTGTGTTATGGAAAAATACTGTAGAATGAGGACTACAGGAGCTATGGAGAAGGCAATTAATTGTCAATTCACGTGCTTAGAGACCTCAAACTTGGCCAGGACCCAGTTCCAGAAATGAAGGTGCCACCTGGAGTGGTCCCTCCTCGTCTCTGTCCCGTAGTGGCATTTCAATTGTGTGTCAGCTTCAGCCTTGGCTCTCTCTCTGATTAAATTAAATAAAACGTTATCACTTCCCTATCTCTTCTTCCCAGCAGCAGAAAGCTGTTTGAAGTCACTGTGGCTTGTTTGAAATGGTGGATTTGGGGAGGCTTGTTTACCTTTTCACTCCCCAGCTATTTGATCACTGTTTCCCCAGCATCCCCTAGAAACAACTTTCGGTTTTCTGCTGGGAACAGCTAGATTTCTCCTCTAAGAGCAGCAGCCCAAGGCTAAATTTTTAAAGAAACCACAGAACACCGTGAACCTGAGGGGGCGTTAAGAGCGAAGAAGACCGAGTCAACCCTGACTCAATTTATTATGCCCTGATGGAAGATGCCAGCCCGCTTGGGTCAGGCACTGTTCAGCTTGTGTGTCGTTCCAGCACTTGGCTGTGCTTTCAGTTTGTGAAGGAGCACAAGGGAAGCACAGAGGTGTCTTCCTTGCTGTTTGATGCCTCCCCAGGGATTGTAAAGGCTCCTTGGGCTTGCCTCCAGCTCTGCACGGGGATATGATGGTGCTGGTGATTCTTAGCATATGAAGCTGTAACTTGTGGTTTCTGTGTGGAATGGGAGGGCGGCTGACATCCTGCCCAGGAGGGGAAAACCCCAGCCCCACACAGAGCAGATTTTCAGTGGTCCTGTACCACCTTTGTTGAACAAATACGGAATAATTTTGGGGTTTAGTACATTTTATTGCTTTTAAAGGGAGTCTCCAACAGCACAAGGACATGGAGCTGCTGGAGCCACTCCAGAGGAGGCCACGGAGATGCTGCCAGGCCTGGAGCCCCTCTGCTCTGGAGGCAGCCTGGGAGAGCTGGGGCTGCTCACCTGCACAAGAGAAGGCTCCAGGGAGAGCTCCGAGCCCCTGGCGGGGCCTAAAGGGGCTCCAGGAGAGCTGCACAGGGACTGGGGACAAGGCATGGAGGGACAGGACAGAGGGAATGGCTTCCCAGTGCCAGAGGGCAGGGCTGGGTGGGATATTGGGAAGGAATTGCTGTGTGTGAGGGTGGGGAGGCCCTGGCCCAGGGTGCCCAGAGCAGCTGTGGCTGCCCCTGGATCCCTGGCAGTGCCCAAGGCCAGGCTGGACACTGGGGCTGGGAGCAGCCTGGGACAGTGGGAGGTGTCCCTGCCCATGGCAGGGGTGTTAGAACAATATTTACCTTAAGCTTCCTTCCAACCCAAACTGTTCTAGAATTCCATGATGAAGTACCCCAAGCTATTATTTAGCCACAGTTTGACTTTCAGAGGATACCGAAAAGGTTAACGTATAAAATCACTTTTTACCCAGTCAATACTCAAGGAATAATGTTATTCTCTTAAAACTCTCACTGATTCATGCAGCTTGAACCCAGCTGTTGAAAAAGGAGATAGCAAGGAATGAAGGTATCAGAGAGAAGGGGTTTTGTCGAATGTGAATTTCTGGAGAACATGGAGAAATTTGGAAATAGACCAGTGACATCTCTGAGTTGCCCAGTCCCATTCTCTTGGGTTTCTTGACCCAACTAGTAAACTAAAAAGTTGAAGGGTAAGTTACAGCCCTGAGATGTAGTTGTTGAGTTGAAGACTAATGAGTTTTTCTGGGCAGGAAATGAGGAATAGCCCCAACAGGTGACATCCTAAGTGCATGCTGCTTTCCTGGAGTTGCATGTGAAAATGCAGTGTTCTTCTGACTAACTATTTATACATAAAATTGTCTTCTGGGCCTTAGTGGAGCTCAAAGGCTCTTTGTGGGATAGGTGCTTCACATCAAGACGGATGGCAGGGGGTGAACTGAAACAAAAATAACATTTAAAAGCTGAAAACCAGCTCTGAACAGTATCACAGTATCACCACAACCTGGTGCCACACACAACATTAGCTGTTATTTGACTTAAGCATTTCAGGGAGGTACTCGATCCCAGGAGTGTGTGGGGGGCATAGGTGGGCAAGGGTGATGTTTTTGCTGAGCAGCTGGAAGCACTGCACCTTTCTGGGGCTCATGGGCGCATTCAGCTCTCTTGCTACAGGTCAGAGACCTTTCTTGAGCTTTTTGGTCACTGGAGACACATTTTTCACTCCCACACCTGATCAGCAGCGGACCCAGGTGGTGTCTGACATGAATCATGGAATATCCTGAGCTGGAAGGGACTCCCAAGGATCATCCAGTCCAGCTCCTGGCCCTGCACAGACACCCCAACAATCCCACCCTGTGCATCCCTGGGAGCGGTGTCCAAACACTTCTGGAGCTCTGGCAGCCTCGGGGCCGTGCCCATTCCCTGGGGAGCCTGGGCAGTGCCCAGCACCCTCTGGGGGAAGAACCTTTCCCTGATATCCAACCTAACCCTCCCCTGGCACAGCTCCAGCCGTTCCCTGTGTCCTGTCCCTGTCTCAGAGAGCAGAGATCAGAGCTGTCCTTCAAGGATCTGTGGTAGACCTTGTCGAATCCAACCTCAATGCCCATCACAGCACTATTTTGGGGAGGCAGCACAGTGATTCCAAGCCCAGTTTGAGGAGTCTCCAGCCCCAGGGCAGGAGAACACCTTGTGGTGTCTCAGCCCACACTCACACAGTTGTAACTAGACAAGACAGATGAAAGGGCACATGAGGCTGAAAAAACAGATTTGGAGTAAAGGAATGAAGATAAAAGAAGAAAAACCAAGAAAACATCTTTCTCATGTTATGGTTAATTGCACAGATGGTGCTTAGCTGACTCAGCTCTTTGACTGACACATGTTGCTCTTTCTCTGGAAAGAAGCTGCAATCACCCTCTCCTTCCTCCAATTGCTAGGACAGATCCCCAGTGTTTGTCTCCTTTCCTCTGGAAGAGGAAGAAGGTCCAGAGGAAAATCTGTGACCCTTCCCATTGATGAGCCCAAGGTCAAGTCCCTCTGGTTGTGTGTATTTGCTCAGAAAAAGCTTCACTCCTTATTCTCTGTGACAGGTTGGTGGGACAGTGCAGGGACTTGGGAGAGGTGAAATCCTGTCTTCCCAAAGCTTTCTGTGAGTATTTCCATCCTGGTTAACCCTTCACTGGCATGTGGCTGCTTTCTGCCTTTTCAGCTGGGTACAGAGGTGTCAGTAAAACTCTTCACACCTTGAGAATATCCCATCTTTCCTAGCTGAGCTATGACTTTTTTTTGGTTGGAAGCACTGTATGGTGGAGTCGATGGGTGCTTTGTTGGGGGTCTGTGCAAGGTAAGGAGAGGAAACCTGCTGCCAAGAGGTGTTCCTGCACACGAGGCCAAACCTCCTATGGGAAGAAGTCAAAGGAAATAATGAGAGTTGAATATGCTGGCCGTAGGGTTCAGCCCCATTAGGCTAAAAATTAACAGAGGTGTGTGAAAACCTCAGCCCACATCTGCGGCAAGTGAGGGTGTCCAGCTGAACAAATCCCTGCCGAGGCCTGGAGACTCCATGGGTTCACTGGACTCCTGGTAGGTCTGTTCAGGACTGCTTTTCAGCACTCTCCCACATTGTGTGAGACAAGAAACAGCCCCAGTGTCCTGTGGAAATCCAGCCTTGTCCTCTCCTGGCATCCTCATGGTTAGCAAAACACACGGCACGGCTGGCCAGGGAGCTGAGGCACGAACGGTGAGTCTGAACGACTTGACTTGAAGAGCAGTGAGGTTTAAGATGCAAAATAGTGCTGGTGATACAGGTAGAGGCCGGCAGAGAAACACAAGTGCCTGGGATGACCTGCTGGTGATGGCTGCGTGCATCTCCTGGCCCTTACTCTGCATCCAAAAGCCAGCGCTGGGGGCTGCGTGCTGAGGGCCGTGTGCTCCCAGGAGATGGCCTCCAGCTGTCAGGTGGAGATGCTGTGGGAAAAAAAAACAACCCATGAGCTGTTTATCAGGCCTCATTTTGAAGTTTTTCCAGCAGAGTAAACACAGACAGGATGTCCTCAAAAGTGTTGACCCAGCCCTCCCCAAGGGCTGTGCCTTTTGGGGTGCCTGAACAGAACATCCCCGTGCTGGACGATTGGGCTGATTTGGGGAGGGAGGAGCATGGCACTAAAATGGATTTTTCTTCCATGTGAGAAGAAATGTTTCAACCTTCCAGGTCTTTTTGTGATTAATCTGAGGAGGATTTATTTTTTTTTTTTTTTTTGGTACCAGCTGCATTTCTAGGGAATTCCCAGAAGCATTCCAGTTGGCTGGAATCTGCCTAGCACCCAGAGCCGTTCTCACATCATGCCAGCTCCATTCTTTCCTCCTGCAATCCATTATCCTGTACGTGCCTAGCTGCCTTCATGCTTTGCCTCTCAACATCATTTACATGAGAGGAAAATTAGCAGCTTGAGTAATTATGAATAACTCACGTTAGACAAAGGGCCCTTGAGGCTGAATGTAGGCAGCCGGAAAGTCTGGCGTTGCAGACCTTCCATGGCCAGGAAAAGATCCTTTTTCTTTCATTTGGAGTTTCCCAGAAATGCCCAGGGGTTTAGGAACCCACATCCCGTGTATGCTCAGCAGGAAGCTGGTGTGGACATGGGTAGGGCTGGGAGTGCAGATCTTCCAGGTGACCCTGTTGGAATTTGGTCTGGCTCAGGTCTGCGGACCCCTTTTTGTGGGTTGGCCATGGGCAGATCCCAGCCATGAGCTCACTGCCCACATCTTCAAGATATTCTGAGAGCAGGGAGCTGGATTCAGGCCCTGCTCATCCCTGCTTCAGGGCTGGACAGCCCTCGGTTTGAAAGAAAAAAGATCGGAGCTGGTGTTGGTGTTTCCCAGATTGAAGGGAAAACTCCCACATCTAACGAGGAGATGGGGTGCTGCTGAACTGAGCCCAGCACGGCAGCTGTTGCTAGTAAAAATAATGGTTGTTTTTACTAGGGAAAAAACCACTCGCTGACAGCAGAGAAAGGAGTTCCACTTGAGCAGAAGCTGCAGAGCCTGCCTTCGAATACCCAAACATGAAAATAAATCCTAAAAGAACAGCCTGTAAACACTTAGTGGTTCTGTCTGCAAGGCGCAATGAAAATAATCTATTTCAGGTTTTGCATATATTTTCATGCCTACTTGCATAAAAAGCAGCTTGCTCTTGCTTAAAAATATTAAAATTCATGTAAAAGACATTAGGCTCTTGGACAGTTTTCCAAGGAGTGACACCACAATGTCCCAGGAATAACCATACCTGGGCAAATTCCTGTGCTGAAAAGCCTTAAGTAACAGAGCTAATCTAGTTTTTTTTATATGAAGTTCAATTTTGAAATGGAAAACACAGAGATCACATCAGGACATGCATGCTGGCCCATGCAGAGTCAGCAGAACCAAACTGATACAAACACACGTCTGATCCTCACGTTTCAGCTGCAGCACAAGACACCCTCCACAGCCTCTTCTTTTCCCTCTTGCTCCGTGTCACAAAAAGAATGAAGTGCTTCTCCCACCATTTCTGTATGGAAAAGGTCTGGTTCTGAAATTGTGCACTTCCTACTTGGAAACAGATGACTGTTTAACAGCCTGCTGCCTTTCCGTGTTCCTCCCCCAAAACCTGTCATGGGATGACACATTTCAAGAGCGTGATTTTTTTTTTTCCCCCTGAACCACAAGACCTATTTGCATTTAATTTTCTCAAGTCTGGCCTCTGATTGTTTCCTAGTCCTTCAAAAAAATTTTTTTCTCTTATTGTTTTTCTATCATTTTGATATATTTCAAGTCCATGTTGGACGGGGCTTGGAGCAGCCTGGGATAGTGGACGCTGCCCATGGCAGGGGTGAAATGAGATGAGATTTAAGGTCCCTTCCAACCCAGGCCATTCTGTGATTATGTTTGCTCTGCCAGGATCTCCATTTTATTCCAGCTATCACAGTTTTGGGGGGATTTCAGTCAATCTGGCTGACTGCAACACGCAGAGGCCAGAATAAAAGCTTTGTTTGGCAGAGGTGTTGAGCAGCTTCTCGGTGAGCACAGTTTACTGTACACAAAGACATCAGGGAAAAGAAATTTCCTTCTGTCTTTCTCTTCTTTTCTTCCTAATTCAGCTCTTCTTCCATTAGGCCTTGTATCCCAGTGCTGCTTCTTGATGTGTATTCGCTCAAAGATTTATTTTTCCTTCTCTAATCTGCTGGTTATTCCATCCTTTTATGAGCTTGCTTCCTAAAAAGAGGATTTAAACCTTTTTTCTGGCAGTTTTTTTTACTGTTTCTATGAAAGTGAAGGGGGTTCCAATATTTCATCACAGTTTCTTCATTTTTACTTGCTAATTTGAGATGATATAAGAGGGCAGGGAGTTCCCCAGGTTATGCTCCATGAAGCACCGTGTGAAATCCCTGCTGAACCCTTTGACTCACTTTCGTTTTGTTCTTCAATATTCCCACTTGATCCCTGTGAATTTTGCCCTCCTCATACCAGCTGCATAAAATCACCAAAAACATCTTCCTGTAATATTTGGTCTCCTTAACAAGTAGTCGTTTGTCTGCTATGAAACCTTTGATATATTTTACATTGTTTTCCCTGCAAAGATAATTTTAAGAAAAGTTGCAGTATTGCAGATACTGAAAGGTCATGGGAACTTCTGGCTAAGATTAGTCCAACTTCTTCCCATCAATGGCTGTAAGTGGCATTGGCATTGTAAAAGGAGTACTGTGGGAGCATTAAAAGACATTTTTTTTTCCCAAGTACAGATTGAAAAGCACTTTTATCCCATGGCTAGGGCTGGGCACTAACAGGAGCTCTATCACCATGGGCTGATGTTTTCTATTCAGGGACTCACAGAGAATGCTTTGTTCCAAGGGGAGCTGAGCTGCAGAGGTTGGAGCAATTTCATAAGCACAAAATTCCTGCAAGGTGTCTAGGAGGAGCCTTCAGATGGAAGGGAGATCCTGTGATAGGGACTGCTAAGCAAATGAGCTTTGCTCTGTACAACTCTAAGAATGCAAAAAATAGAACAAAAACCAACCCAAAGCTGGCGTTTCTTTCACTCTGCCCAGTCTGTCTTTACCAGGAGCCAGGCAGAAACCTCGTGTTGTACAGAACAAGTCCTGTGAGGAACAGCTGAGGGAGCTGGGAAAGGGGCTCAGGCTGGAGAAAAGGAGGCTCAGGGGGGACCTTGTGGCTCTGCACAACCCCCTGACAGGAGGGGCAGTGAGGGGGGGTCGGGCTCTGCTCCCAGGGAATGGGGACAGGATTAAATGACCTCAAGCTGTGCCAGAGGAGGGTCAGGTTGGACATCAGGAGGAATTTCCCCATGGAAAGGGCTGTCCAGCCCTGACAGAGCTGCCCAGGACAGTGGTGAGTCCCCACCCCTCGAGCTGCATGGATGTGGCACTGGGGACATGGAGCAATGGTGGCCTTGGCAGTGCTGGGAACAGTTGGACTTGATGGCCTCTGAAGATTTTTCCAACCCAAATGGTTCTGTGATTCCATGAATTTCTCCAAGGATTTACCAACAAACCAACCCCTTCCAGCTGGGACCATCCCTCTCTGGCATGCTGGCCATTAGCAGCTGGCCACAGCAGTGACATTGTAGGGACATGGACACTTGTTTTTCAAAACCTTGAGAGATACAACTCTAATTTGAGCCCCCTGCCCAAATGGATTTAATTTCTCAAAGGGCTGCTTCTCTTTTTTCCTTTGCAGCATCTGGAGCCTTTACAGAGGGAGGGTTGTAGGCTGGGAGCCCTTATCTCCAGGGGCTGCATCCAGGAGTGGCTGGGGGCCACCTCTTTGGATCTCCATGGATTGTCCTGGGCAAAGACACCCTACACGGAACAACCTGAGCACCCCTGGCAGATTATTCCAATCAGGTGCATTTCTCCTGACACTGAGGGGCAAATGTGTTGCTTGGTGGCTTTTCTGTTCCCCCTATGTCACGGCTGGCAGCCCAGGCCACAGCTCTCGTGCTCCCTCAGCCCTTTCCAAGAGGAGGAAGAGAGAACTTGGAAGGGTTGTGCAGGGGAAGGATGGATACATCAGGCAATTACTGAACCCTCTCCTGTGCTGTGACGACAAATGTCCTGGCACAACTGCAGACAGACAAAGCTTTCCCCCGAGCAGCATCAGGGCTGGCTGGCACAGCAGGAAGAACGAGTTGTGCTTTTGGAGAGGTTCCCCTCCTGCAAAGCGCAGACCGTTCCTCAGGGAATTCCTCTCATCTTGCTTCCCAAGTGCTGCTTCCTGCTGAAAGGCTGGTTCATGGCACCAAGGGGCTTCCTCAGCAGAAGAAAAGCACCCAGTTCCTCCTCGATTCCCTTTCTTCCCCCCTGAACTCCAATACCATACACATACAATGACTTGGGTTTGGCTGAAGGACACTGCTGGGAAAAGGTGATGTCTGGAGCTGAGGACACCAAGAAACGCAGGTCTGTTTCCTCCCATGAGAGCTGTCCCACCTGGTTAATCCAACCCTTGCAGAAAGAGGGGTTTACTCTTACTTGCAGTTGTCTGGCTTCAGCTGCTGGGGGTTGATTAGTACCCATTAATTATTTTCCCAGTCCAGGCTTTCATAAGCAGTGATCAACGCTCTCTTCAACCCTTCTTTGGCTAAACCAGAGAGAACAGTGCCTTTGGACCCAAGATGGATGGTATCTGCTGTGGGCGAGGATCCCAACTGGGAAATGCCTTCACTCAGTGCAATATCTAAAAATCTTACCACCCTCTCTGCCGTGGGGATGCCTCAGCTGCAGGCAGAATTGTGAACTCAGAGTAGATATGGTGGATTGAATATGATTTTTGTTCTTCCTTTTGATACAGAGACTTGAGAATACTTCTTCTACCTTAAAATAACTTGCCCAGTCCTTTTATTTTTTCTGTCATTGCTACCAGCTTCCTCAATGTCACTGCAATTGTATTATCAATGCAACATCAATACAACACCATTGCATCCGCATTTTTTCCAACTGAAACCCTCCAGAACCCAATTTCCCACCACACAGATAGCAACTGCAGCTGCAACTTTCTGTACAGCTCGGTGAAAGTGGGGTTCGTCAGAACACCTCTGGCTGGCTGAAGGATCCCAGTGCAGCTGCCCTGCCCTCAGTGAGAGCTGCCAGTGCTGGTGCTGCCCACAGGTTTTATCTGCAGTGCCATGTAGGTGTTTTTCAAAGGATCACTCATTGAAAATGTCAATTAGCATTGTAATATTTCCCACATACAAGGTTAAAAAAAAAGGGGGGGGATGGGGAACAGGGGATGGGGGAGTAGGGGGCGGGATTAATTCCAAATTTTTGAGATTCCAAAGCACTGAGTGTCCTTCTTCAAAAGGAGCAGGGAGATGATGCATGAAGGAAACTGCCTCTCGAGTTGGAAATTTTTATAATTTCCACCCACTCTGGTATCTACAGGTATGTTCTCTCTCATCACAGTGCCTGTGGGCTAGATGCAGCCAGGGATGTGGATGTGTTGGTTGCAGTGTTTCCTTTCTGTGGGATTTTTTTTTTTCCTGGGAAAAGCATGCCAGCCTCTGTAAGTGCTCTTCAGTGGGAGTTCAACAGCTTTGTTGGTTTTGAGAACGTGTCAAAGGGCAAGAACAGACAAATTCATGCTGTAACACAAATACAAAAACTCTGGGAAATTCAAAGGCGGGTAGATCTGAGGTTCTGCCCCAGGTCCATTCCTAAATCCCAGCAGTTCATCCAT
This sequence comes from Picathartes gymnocephalus, assembly GCA_013390045.1. Classification (NCBI taxonomy): domain Eukaryota; kingdom Metazoa; phylum Chordata; class Aves; order Passeriformes; family Picathartidae; genus Picathartes; species Picathartes gymnocephalus. Next base: position 259,105 of record WEKY01025868.1, read on the forward strand.
CAGCACCGTGGCTTCTCTTTGGAAAGTCTCCTGCTCCAGCACCCAGAGTGTGCGTGCAAGGCTTGGGTGCTCTCACAAGGGTTGAGCTGTCAGTAGCAATATTTTCCATGCCAGGAGCCCAGGGCTGGCAGTGGGATATCTTCTGGCTGAGGCTGATATGAAGTAGCAACCAGAGTAAATATTTAATTTATATTTAATATACACCCTCAGTGAAACTATTGTGGGGTGTGTGTCTGCTTGAAGAGTAAACCCGAATCTCATTCTTCATTAGTTTCTTGCAAAGAAATTAGGAAATCTCTCACAGTGTGGTCTGTGTGGCAAAAATGTGGCTCAGAACAGGGTTGATATGGAATGGTATCCTGCAATGCTGGGTGTTTTCCCCATTAATTTCAGAGAGTGAACACTACATAGTTTTGGCAGTCTTGTTAGGAACCACCAATGAAACATCACTGGAACTGGTCTGGAGCATTTCTCATAAGTATTTCTTAAATGGGCACCAGCAGGCTAAATAAATTCAGTCGTACTTACCAGTAAAAACAACTTCGTGGCAACAATGAACAATCTGATGTTGTCTGGAGCTTTTATGGTGAGAGGATAAGATCATTTGTGTGGAAAACTGAATGGATGATGTTAGATGAAATGAAATTAACTAGAATTCTCGTTCCACGAAGACCAGGATACCAAAATTACTTGACTGCATTTTCTAAGCCAATGTTCTTCTTAGTTTTCTTTGCTTGTCTAGAGAGGATGAGAGAACTATGGCACAAATAAGTGATTCTTCTGTCTGTGGTGGCAAACTGACAGTTCGTGATCAAGAGGCTGATGCTGTAAATCCCTGGTCATGGTCAATCTGTCAAAATTATCACAGGATCCCAGGAGAGTCTCACTTGGGCGCCTCCTCAGGGAAATGCACAAGAAGCAGGGTAGGAAAGGCCAGCTCCAAGACACTGATGAGGCCCAGGCTGTAGAAACGCCAGCCCTCAGGGAAGCTTCTGGTCTCTGCTGTCATTTTGGGTGGTTTGGGAGCTGCAAACCCCAACAAACCCTGAACAGCAGTGAAAACACTGCTTTGGCTGAGGGGCACTGAAATAATTTCATTCTCAGTGTGGCTGTGGTCCTTCAGGTTAACAGTCCTGCTGTTTCAGCCTTTTTGGAGGCTAAAAGCAGTGTTCCCCAGGTAATGAAGCTGTGTTTGCCTACAGGAGCAAACAGGATCCTTGTAGTTCCCACATGGCTGTGGAACACCATTCCTGAGCGTCCTGTGCTGAACCCAGGGCTCCATTTCTGTCCCGAGGAGCCCAGGAAACACCAACAGCCACCAGTGTTTTAGACTTTGGCACAGCCAAGAGGTGAGAAACTTGATGGTCCTCACCAAACAAAAAAGTCCGCTAGCAGAGGATTTGGCCCCCCATGGGGTATTAGATTGGAAATTAGGAAAAATTTCTTCTCCAAAAGGGCTGTCCAGCCCTGGCACAGCTGCCCAGGGCAGTGGTGGAGTCCCCATCCCTGGAGGGGTTTAGAAGCCATGTGGATGTGGCACTTGGGGACACGGGTCAGTGGTGGCCTGGGCAGTGCTGGGGGCATGGTTAGACTCAGTGGCCTCCAAGGGCTTTTCCAACCCAGGTAATTCCATGATTCTATAATCTGTAAACACATCCTGTTATTTCATTGCCATGCAAACCTTTCAACCTAAGTATTGGATGTTTAAATACTTTAAGGGCTCACAGGGTGCAGAGGCTGTGTCCACACTTGCAAGGTCACAGCACCTCTTCAGCTCTCCCTCCAGCGGGGTTTGAGCTGGATGGCACCAGGATGGCGCACCCGGAGCCTGAAGGAAACAGGGACCACTCAGACAGACCCCAAAGCCGTGATCCTGAGTGAAACCAACGCTCTGATGAGGACCAAGGGCTGGGCTGTGGTGGATGCAGATCAAATGTGGATGCTCTGTCACCCCCAGGTAAATTTGTCGTCCTCCTGGCCCAGGATCCCCAGCTCTGCTGCACGGGTGGTTAAGCTCCTGCACAGCAGCTGCTCAACAGCTGCGGGTTACACTTCACATATGAAAGAAACCCTAAATCTGTGTGAAATTTCCAGTGGTTTAACAGCTGCTGCCTGAGCCAGGCTGTCTGTGTCACACACACGGTGACACTGGAGGGGAGGCAGGCAGGACAGACAGCTGGGAGCAGTCATTTCTCCAGGCGCTTAGTTTTAACATGCTTTTGCTCATGTCAGAACCTTTCCAGTGAAAACTTGAGAATGGAGAAGCCTTTGGATTTGTTTCCCCCCCTTTTTCTCTCCCCAGAGTTGCAGTGAGTTTAGTATGAGTCAAACTCTGACATTACAGGGTTTTGTTTTTCTAGGGGGCTTTTTGTGGGATTCATTGCAACCTTAAATTCTCATTCTTGTGAATGGAGAGGAGTGGTTTCTCCATCCAGGAATGGGCGGTTCAGCTGAATTAGCTATTTGGTTTAGACAAAGACAATTTGCTTTGAGACTTCTCTAACTCTAAAGTTACTTTCTTTGGGGCAGCAGCGCTAGGGGTAGATCCCACAATGTGCTGGGTCTTTGGAGAGGGGAAGGTGCTCTGGAAAGACAAGAAACTTTTGAAGAAGTGCCACTGAAAAACAGGAAATTGGTTGTGTGCTTTGAAAAAGCCACGCGGAGCAATTTGCGAGAGGATCTGGAGGGTGATTAAAATATCTACATATTAATAGGCGGTGGTGTGACCAACTGACTAACCTTGTTTGCCTGTGGAGAGGGAGGGTTTTGTGCCTGGGATGTAGCAGGGAAAAGTCTGGGTCACCAGAAGGGCTTCATTCACCTCAGTCAACAATAAAGTGCAGGATAAAATCTGTGGCGTTCCTGGGATTTATTTTAAAAACACCTGGTTCAAGCACTTGTTTTTATTTCCCAACATTTTGTGCTCCCTTTGCTTTTACAAAAATAAAACAACCCATTAATTCTTAACCAAAACCAGTCCTTAATTCTAGTTTTTACTGAAATTATATTTATGCCAGGAATCCCTTATTTGCTCTCGAATGCAAATTCAGGTTAACCAAAAATTATGAGATTTTTAGCTGTGGGAAGCCCAGCTCCCAGCAGAGGTGATGCCACAGAGTTAAAGCACTTATGGCACACTCTGAGGATCTCCTGTCTTCCCACCACTGCTTGCCTGGATTTTGGCTGGATTTTGGCTGGATTTCCCTGGATTCCTTGCCCCAAGAATCTTGTGTCTCTGCTCAGGTAATAACTACAAGGAATTACCTCTGGCTGGAACAGGGTCTCCTGCCAACGAGGCAGTGCACAGATCACTCCAGTCTTGGTTGTTCTGGTGGAATCTGCGACTTGAGTTGTAATTTTGGTGTAAGATAAGCCTAGTTTGGGCCAGAGTGTTCCTGCACCGCAAGCTCCCCTGCACATCTAATGGCTACACAGGGATGGGGCATCAGGAAGGGATGGAGAGGCACAGGAGAGACCTTGAGGCGGATATTGCACAATGGTTTGAGTCGGATGGGACCTCCTGGATCAAGGCCCCCAAGGGCTTGCAGGATCTCGTGGGTGAAAAGCTGGGTATGAGCCAGCAGTGTGCACTCACAGCCCAGAGGATCAAACACACCCTGGGCTGCAACCAAACAGACGTGGGCAGGTCAAGGGAGGGGATTCTCCCCATCTGCCACACGAGAGCCCAGCTGGAGCACTGCACCCAGCTCTGGAGTCCTCAGCACAAGAAGTCGTGGGCCTGTTAGAGAAGGTCCAGAGGAGGCCACGGAGATGCTGCCAGGGCTGGAGCCCCTCTGCTCTGGAGGCAGCCTGGGAGAGCTGGGGCTGCTCACCTGCACAAGAGAAGGCTCCAGGGAGAGCTCCGAGCCCCTGGCAGGGCCTAAAGGGGCTCCAGGAGAGCTGCACAGGGACTGGGGACAAGGCATGGAGGGACAGGACAGAGGGAATGGATTCCCAGTGCCAGAAGGCAGGGCTGGCTGGGATATTGGGAAGGAATTGCTGTGTGTGAGGGTGGGGAGGCCCTGGCCCAGGGTGCCCAGAGCAGCTGTGGCTGCCCCTGGATCCCTGGCAGTGCCCAAGGCCAGGCTGGACACTGGGGCTTGGAGCAACCTGGGACAGTGGGAGGTGTCCCTGTCCATGGCAGGGGGTGGCATAGGATGAACTTTAGGGACACTTCCAATCCAAACCATTCTGTGGTTCCATGATCACCTTGTTCCACTCCCCTGCCATGGGCAGAGACACCTTGCAGTGCCCCAGGCTGCTCAGTGTTACACCAGGAGAAGCCCTGTGTCCTCCCCAGCAGCTTGAAAACAGCTTCAGTGACCACCAAATGCTCCACCAGTGGCACAGACTCAGGTTTCCTGGTGGTGGCCGTGGGCTATGAGCTCCAGAGCTCCTACCCAAGGATGGCTGGAGGGGCCCAGGGCAGCTGGAGGCCCCCAGCCTGGTGAGAGCTGTGTGCTGGTGCCCAGCTGCTGCTGGACCCATGGACACATTCCCCCTTTCCAGGACCGAAGGAAACAGGGCTGATCCTTCCAAACTGGAACAGAGCTGGCAGGGGGCTTGTTTTCCCCTTCCCCAGCCTCTGTGTGGGCTCTGGCAAGCCAAAACCCTCTCCTTGGCATAACAGGGTAGAAAATAAGTTTCCTCCATTGTTCCCTGCTTCCATGACACGGTCGCTGGCACTGTCCCACCAGGCAGTTCGAAGGGTACGGGACACCCCACCCCTGAGATGGATCCCATTGAGGGACACAAGTGGGATGCCCCAAGGGATGGTAGGGGACGAAATGAGTTGTTCACCCCTTCCCTTCCCCGCCCCTGCCCAGAAAACTCTGAGCAGAAAATGTCAGGGCTGGATGGGCGATGGTTTGGTTTTGTTGTCTTGTTTCAAACAGCCCCTGTGAACAACAGTTGTGCTGGAGGGGCGGGAAAGGGGGGGGTTACCATGGCAAAATGGGATTTGCTGGGGAATGAATAGCTTTCTTTTTCTGCCCTGAAATGAATGGGTTGCTGAGACCTCCCTGCATAGGAAGGCTGTAGGTGCTACACTCGGTGGAATGGACAGCGAGCAATTATCCCCCCCAGCTTCACGTTATCCACAGGCTTCTAAATACTACTCAGTGTTATTACACACAAAAAATGTGATCTCAAGTGTGGATTGAGAGAGACAAAATGTTCCCAGTGGGATCTATCCGTGTCTCTTCCCCAGTCCCCTCTGACAACAGGGATTAGCAGCAATGTTTGCACTGACTGTAACTAGGACATAAAGACCATGGTTCATTTCTTCCCATTCAGCTAATTCTTTACATTGCAGACACTACAGGATCCATTTAGGGGTTGGTTTTTTTNCTTTTGTGAAAGTAGGTTGGGGTGGGAGGGGGCGAGGGGGAGAAATCTGCCGAAGAAACTGTTGGCATCTCCAAAGAAAAGTATCTTTTCAACCCTCAGGCTGCAGCCCTCCGCCCTCCTCTGCCGGGGATGAAAGAAGCCGCGGTGCACATCTGATGTGATGGCATTCACAGACAACCTCCCTTTTAGGTGAAGGCCACGATATATTTGCCAGGAATGCCAACTTTTAAGAAATAGAGTGATTTAAGCTGGCAGATTTGACCTACCATATCAAGCTCTGGGATTTTTTTTTTTTTTTTTTAAAGCAAAGGGGGAGCTCTTTCTCCCNNTTTTAAAGCAAAGTGGGAGCTCTTGCTCCCAGCCATCTCTCATTCCTGACACGTTCGCACCTCTAAAGCAAACTACAGCACCAGCTTAGGTATGAGTATTTTTTTTTTTCCAGGAGAGCTTTGGGAGGCAGAGTTTGACCGTGTGGGAAGGCTTGTGCCAGATATTTTTGCCAGCCACACAATCCCTAATATGTACCAATTAATAGTGTTCATGTTTTGGTTCCATTTGGAAGACAGCTTCTCCAGCAGACAAAACCACAGCTGTGGGACACAAGATAGGTGCAAAGGAGCTGGAAAATGCACAATCACATCACCAACTCACTCTGTCTGGGGAAGGGCCAGCAGGGCAGTGGACCCTGGAGAATTTTTTGCAGGTTCTGGACCCAGCCCATCCCTCTTGTGGGGCAGGGGTGAGAGGAGAGATGGTTAATATGGCCAGCATGCCTCTGGCTGACCCAGGAACATGCATTATCTGCTCCAGTGCCATGCATCAATCTTGCCCTAACAGACAAGCCCTGCTGACTCACAGCAGGTTTGGAGGAGGTTACGTGGCAAAAATGAAGGATTATGAGATGAAAGGGGAACTAGTAAATCTTTCTGAGATGAAGGGCAGGCAGAGCTGTGTGCCACAGGCAGTGCAAGGACGTGGGGACCCACCTCTGCCCCGTGGTCTCTCCCTCCTCACTGCTGCAGGAAAATGCTGTAAAAATAAGAGCCCCAGAGCCAGATTCAGGGCTTTAAAATATTGATCATGGGGGTTTATTTCCCTATTTGATTTCAAATGTCCAATCTTGGAGAGGAAAAGTGTGCAAAGGAGACACACCTCCGGTCTGAAATTTGATCAGCACCATCACAAGCCATAATCTGTGCAAGGATTAACCCAGATCTGTGCACAGACAAGAGAGAGGAAAAATGACCCAAAATTGCACCGTGCTTCTCGGGTGACCCCAGATAATGTGCCTCAAATGTGTGTGATGATGTATCTACTGCCCATCACCTCCATCCCTGGCGTGGGGAGAGAGAGCTGATGAGTCTGAGCTGAATCTGAGCTGTCCTTGGGGGGAACACAGGCTTGCCAAGGCCTTCAACACATGTTTTGGAGAGCAATAATGCGCGTGCTCAGAGTGCAGGACGGTGCCTGGCTATGTTTTCATGCAGCACTGGAAATATCCCAGGAATGGGGAAGTGCTGATATAGACGACATATTCCTGGGCTCTTTCCAGTAAAGGGAAGATGTGAATGGTACCTTGGAGAAAGTCACCTTTCTGGCACCTCAGCTCTTCTCACAAACGCTGGGTTTTTTTGGTCCAGACCTCCCAGGATGTTGATGTTGAGACCAATAGACAACACGTGTTTCCTGCTGGTTTGTGGTGGGAGGGGAATAACAGAAGTTTCACAGGGTCCTACCTGAAATCTGCATCAGGGTGAGCAAAGTGCATCAGAAAACCACAGGATCACAGAATGGTTTGGGCTGGAAAGGACCTTAGAGAACATCTTGTCCCCTTGCCATGGGCAGGGACACCTTCCACTGGACCAGGTGTCTCCAAGCGCTGTCCAACCTGGCCTGGAAAACTTCCAGGGATGGGGCATCAGATCTCAGATGGCTCTGGAGGGAGCTCAGATTTTTAGCACACACACAGACACCTCCATTCCGGTGTTTGGCGTCTGGGGCTGGGTCCTGTTGGTGCTCACACAGACACCTTTTGTCCTGCTGGCTGTTATTCCCCCGAAATGCACAGGACACTCGGTCTGCTCATCCCAGGAATGGTTATGGGGATGCTCACCATCCCTTACTAGGGTGTATGTCCTGGTGAGTTTTCCTACCGGGGAGGGATGTGGTCTGGGTGGGTCAAAGGATGTTATGTGTCAAAATAAAGGCATTTTGGAGAGTGTGTGCTCGCACTGACATATTCATCTGATGCTAATTAATACAGACAGGAAATACGTTGTCAGGTTCAGAGTTGCGTGTTAGGTCACCCCTCACAGCCCTGTGCTGGATGAATGATGTGTACCTTTAAACCTAAAGGATTTGGAAAGAGAATTGCGTTTTCTTCCTGTGGGGTTACCACCAGCTCTGCTTGCTTTAGTTCAGTTTCTTTTTTTAAAGCCTGAAATAAAGATGGTTTTAGTTCATTACTGTCAAAAGTAAACGGTGCTCTGGCTTCACAAAAACGAAACGTATTTCTAAAATTAGTGTCATCCTGTTTCACCTTCTTCCCAGTCACATCGTGCAAGCAAAGAGATCAAACATTTGTGCTTCCCCAAAACAGAAATTGTTCATGTTTGAGTTAAAATTAGGTGGGTGTGTATCCACACAGTGGATGAACTCCTTTGTGTTTAAGAATCAGGTGGGAAGAAGAGCATACTCTGATATTAGGAAATGTTTTGAACCTCAGAGGACTCTTCAAAGATGCTGTGGAGATCAAAAACCTCTGGGATTTTCTATTGCAAAAGCAGAAAATCCCAGCGTACCCTGTAGCATAAGAGACAAAGCGAAATATGCAGGACACAAGGTAACCTTTTCACTTATTTCAGTCATCATCAGACTTCACCTGGGGCACAGCTGAAGCCTGCATTTATGCACTACCTGTTCTTGTTTTGGCTGGAGGCATGGACTCAAAAATCCACCCTACCTGATTTTAAAGATTTTTTAATGGAGATTCTTTATTTATTCAATGAATAACACCCAATGGCCACAGGAAGGCAGCTGACAGTTAGTTCCAGGTGGACTCCTTCAGAGTTTTGAATTAACTTGGAGGAATTAGTCAGAGTTTTGCCTTCACCCAGCAGGCAAATGTCCCAATTAATGCAATGACGAAGCTGCCGCAGGTGCTTGCGAGAACTTGGAGCAATTAATTACCTGTGTGCTTCCTCCTGTGGCAGGAGCAACCCCAGCTGCTGGAATTATCTTAACTAACACCAGTTGCTGGAGCTATCTTAACTAACACTAACAGATCTGGACAGTCTCAGCCGCCCAGAAATCACTACTGGTTCCCACAGCTGTCAAAGTCAGTCACAGAATCAGAGCATTAATCAAAGAATTACAGAATAAGCTGACTTGGGAGGGAACCATGGGGATGATTGAGTTGCCTTACCCTGGCATTAAGTGTCTTTTCATCTCCCCTCAGTGCAGTCTGGCTGCAGGTGGCCCTTGTCACTAAGACCATCTTCAGAATTGTCACTAAGAACATCTTCAGGAGATGCAGCTCACCTGTAAGGAGGAATACTGCTGGCTTGTTTCTGAACACGTCTGCTTTTATTTATCCTCTTTTTATTTTATGCATCTACATGTTGTTCCTTTCAGAGAATTCAGCATGAGTGTGTCTTTTAGAGAGTATGGTTGGTCTACTTTGAAAAATAAGGGATGGTTCCCAATTCTAAATAATTTGTGAAAAAAAACCCCTTTCATTACTACATAAAGTAATCTTCTAGTCTTCAAGCATATGGTTCATTTGTCAAGCTTTTCCCGAATAATTAAAATCATACTTACTGTCATTTTTGACATACTTAACATACATAATGGATATACAACTTCAGATTTTCAATCAGTTCTTGAAATTGTGGCACGTTAAAATCCACTTGAACACCACTTTTAACAGAATTATTTAGACGGAGAAATGCATCCAGCTATGTTTCCACAAAAGTAGAATTCTCTCCTCACTGGGACAGGGAACGAAGACAACAAATTCCATCAGTTTTACAGAACTGAAGAGATGAGATTTCTGAAGATGAAAAGATGAGCTCATTTCCTCACTCGGGGTCCCACGGCACTGCACATTAATGAATCTCCTGACATGCAGTGTTCTGCTTTCAGGCACACCCTTGCCTGAAATCCTTCCCGTGTTTTTCCCATTTCTCAGCCCTGTGTTATTGGATACACGTTCTATTTACAATAGATTAATCTCTGATCTATTTTCTGTTGTGAAGGTGAGCTGTGTCTCACTTGGCTGCTGAAGGAGGAATGTTAGTCATCCCAAGACTCTCTGTAGCTGTCGGAGCAAGACAACTTCAGGAAGATGGTGGGTTTTTGTTGCTTCTTTTGGGTCTTTTTTTATCTCTGGGACAAGACTTTGCAAAGTCACCTGCCCGTGTGTTTTCCTGCATCTTGCTTTTTAAGTTGAGATCATCCCCCTTCTGGAAATCCTCCTTTGCTGGATGTAGATGAGATGTTTCCTGCAGTGATGGCTGGAGGAAGGTGAAACACCCCTTCCCAGCCATGTCCTGCCTGCAGCACAGCAGGGCTGCTGTCATTGCCCAGCCTGGACGTCCCTGTCCTCTTCTATTTATGGAAATAACATTTGTGTTGGCAGCTCAGATGGAAAAGTTGGGGTTTCAATATTGAAAATAATAATTTTCTTGGAGAAGATTAAGAAATATTTTGAAAATAGTTTGTGGGAGACATCATCACATCCTGAATACACTGACACCATTTTACCTAATATTTTCACCAGGAGCTGCACAGGCAGGGCTGCTGTCGTTGCCCAGCCTGGATGTCCCTATCCCTGTGTCTTCCTGAGGGTGGGCAGGGGCAGAGGAGGTGGTGATGAGGGAAAAGGCAGCACACCTAGGGAGAAGGGCCTTGAAGGAGTGAAGCAAAGCACGAAGCCAGGGAGGCTCTCAAGGGATGATTTCTCCATCCTGCTTTCTCATCTTTGGGGATTTTTTGTCGCTGCATTCTGATCTAGTTGTGCTTTTTATGCACAAACCTGGGCTGGGGCTGAGCAGCCTTGTCCAGGTGAGTGGACAGGAGCTGGACACGGCCCAGGTGCCCTCCAGCAGGTTTGCCAGGTCATACAAGGATTTCCACAGGGAAGGGGAGGGTTGCATGGCACGTGATGTGAATGAGGTGGGGGAAAGAAAGGAGAACATAGCCCCAAATCCTGTGATTTTCTCTATTAGGTTGCATATGAAGGGATGTGTTCTGCCACAGCTCCTCCATGTTTGGGCAGAAGCAGGAACTTGCTATTTCTGGCACATTTTGGGGATTAGTAAGTCCCTCTTTGGGGATTTTTTTTTTTTTGCCTGGGTGGGCAGGCCTTTTTGTTCATTTTAAATCCCCTGTGTGGAATCCCCTGTGTGTTCTTCCAGCAGAACATTTTCCTCTAGCATTTCCCTTTACAAGCATGTGGCTGGTGTAGACCAGGGGCCAAGGAGAGTAGGGAAAAATGGACATGGGATGCCAGGGGTGGCTTGGGACCAAAGCATGGGAGCAGGGCAGTCCCTCTGCTGTGACTCCTCTGGGACACCAGGGAGACTTCAGAGCTCCCAGACCTCCTCCTCCTCACATGATTAATCCAAATTCCCCCAGGATGGAGGTCTGTGAGAAGTTCCTCCTTGCTGTCTATGAGTAAGACTGGAGGAAGGTTTGGCTGCAGGGCAAGGTTGCCGAAACCAGAAAAACAAGAAGAGCTCCTTGCTGTGGGTGACATTATAACTGGGTACTGATACAGTGATGCTCTGTAAAGCAGGGTGATGCCTTGGGCCATGGTGGGAGACAGAAAACAGCCAGCAATGAGAGAGCGTCAACACAGTTTGTCTCGGAAAATGTAGCTCAGTGTGTTTTCAGGATTTGTTTTGCGTGGTTTTTTTTGGTTTTTTTTTTTTTTTTTGAGCAGCTGAACTTACTAGAGGTGAAACCACTTGTGGTTTCCTGTTTTCATAATTTGGGTTTTTTATTGTATGTCAAGGATGTTTCTTAGAAGCAGAGTCAAGTCTCCTGGCCCACTTTGGCAATTTTGGGGCTGCCATGCTGGTAGCATGGGTACCCAGGGCTCCATTGGAGGTTTTGGCATCCCTTAAGAGGAAAGCAGCTGTTTAAGGTAAAGAAGAGGGCAAAGAAGCTCATCTTGCCACAAAGATGTGTGTGAAGCTCATCCTGTCACAAAGTCAAGTAAAAATCTGGTTGTGTGTCTACGCCTATTGTGGATATCCCCAGTTCCTCAGCTGGAGATCCTTACTGATTTAAAATGCTGCAAACAGAACAGGAAGCAAAAATCTCTATAAATATAGCAATTATTAAGAAATTGCTAAATGCTGAGCAGTCTTACAGAAAGATGGTGCTTTTCCCTTCAGTGTGTGTGCACAATTTAAACAGAAAAAGAGCTTGTGCTGGGCTGACTCTTCGGCCACTTTTCCCAGAAGTGACGAGGAACCAGCCCTGTGTTTTTCCACCAAACCCCAGTTATATCCAGTATTAATACAATTATTCAACGCATCACAGATCACAGAATCCCAAGATGGTTTGGGTTGGAAGGGAACTCCAAGTTCATCCAGTTCCACCCCTGCCATGGGCAGGGACACCTCCCACTGTTCCAGGCTGCTCCCAGCCCCAGTGTCCAGCCTGGCCTTGGGCACTGCCAGGGATCCAGGGGCAGCCACAGCTGCTCTGGGCACCCTGGGCCAGGGCCTCCCCACCCTCACACACAGCAATTCCTTCCCAAGATCCCAGCCAGCCCTGCCCTCTGGCACTGGGAAGCCATTCTCCATTTGCCTCCCCTATTGCTTGTCTTCCAGACACCTGAAATTTTCAAGAATTAGTAGGGTTTTTGCCAATTCACGTGCATGAGGGAAAGGTTGTTGCTCCTGATGGACCCTCTGAACAACCTTGGATGAAGCTGACAGAAGCACACTGTAGCGGGGCACTCTTGGTCCCAGGGTTGGTTCAGCAGCAGCATTTTCTATGTCCAGGAGTTAAGAGAACCTGAAAATGGGAAAAAATAGGCAAAACTTGTTTCAGCACTCGGAGAGGAGCCCCCTGCTCCTGCAGCCAGTGTTGCAGAGCTGAAAACACAGGTGGCTAATGAAACCTTACAAATGGTGTAGTATCTTTCCATGCCCTGTTGGGTTCAGCAGGAGTTCTGCTGTTCTCTCAGGCTGATTCTGGCTTATGTCCTCAGAGCCTGTGAAGGCCAGGAAGAAGAGGAGTGTGTTGGTCTCCTCCTCCTTTCCCCCCATCCTCTGTCAAACCCTTCCCAAACACCTTCTCACGTTGCGGCGGCATCGCGATGTGCCGCGGGTGACCTGCTTCCCCGCACAGCCACAGATAAACTCAGCCTTCCAGCTCCTTTCATCCTCCAGGGAAACTTCTCCTCTTCATGAGCTCTGCAACTGAGCCCCGGAGGTCAGCACTGATGGGTGGGTATTTGTCATGTTGCCTGGAAAGTCTGGGAATTTATAGCAGGAGATTTCTTTTAGGAGGGACGAAATAGTTCATGCTGTGTAAACCTCTGCGAGGCACTCGGAGCTGTAAGTGCTGATAGAGCCACGCTGCACTAGTTTACATTCTGCAGATGTCTGATTTATGGACATTATGGACAGATTGGTGAGGCTTTTTCCCCTTCTAGATGCAAGGCAATTTCCTGAGCAAGGCTGAGGCTGAGTGTCTGTCACGTGTATCCTGCAAGAAAGATGCTTTTTTAAGGCATCTCCAAAATGAGAGAATTGAGTGTCTCGATTTGTACCAATTTTATAGAATTGGTACAAAGTCATTTTCTCAGTCCCCAGCCTGTGGCTGAGGTGAAGATGCTGATGGGGACAGGGTGGGTCCCTCCTGGTTCCTGCTGAGCAAAGGGCCGCCACTGCAGGAGCACTTCACCAAAAACCACCAACTGAATAGCTGAGAGCTTTAAACAATTATTTTTCCCTTAAAAGAAACTTACTTCTGTGGAAGTAGAGGCATGCAAACAGCACTGGGTGAGAAATGCCACTGGTCTTTCTTCTGTGGAGGTTCTTATGAAGTCAGAGCAGTTCCCTGTAGCAGAACACAGCTGCATGCGCTTGAGAATGCTTTTATTTATCTATTCTACAGCTCAGCAATAGTAAACACTGTCTCCCCTTCACGAAAAATGGCTCATCCATGTTTATATCCATAATAACATGTCCATTTCCAAACGCTCCTTTGAAATTTCATCTGCTTGAAACGCCACAAATGGATGAAAAGGGTTTGGGGACATGTCTGAAGCTGAGCTGACCTTGCTTGCCAACATCAAACCTCCCCGGGTGAAGCAGAGGGCTGTCTGTGGGTTTGATTATTTGGGAGCTGCAAGTGTCCCGTTTATTTGGCCTACCTTTGTCATTTTGCCTCCAGACATTACACTGGGTGTTCAATAGAGGGAATTTAGTGGAGTTTCACCTCAGGTTCAGGACGTGCCAGGAGCATTTACACCTGCAGCTCTCTTGGGGATTGCAGTAGGTGGAATGGTGGCAAACTCTGAGGGGAGAAAAGAGTTTTGATGCCACTTCCTACCTTTCAGGAGGTCCTCTCATCCCAAAAAATCAGGAAAAATAATTCCCAAACCACTTAGCAATAGTAACAGCTCAACTTTGTCTATAGTGGGTCACTTAACAGAGCTTTTCAGTGCTGTCCTGCCCTGTGGTCTCCTGGTTCTGTTTCTCCTCTTTCTGTGTATATCAGCAGACGGATTATCTGGATTTAGATGTTCACCTGGCTGAGATCCTTAATAATGAGACAGTGGCTCTTCCCAGCTGTGCACAGGCCCCAAGCAGAAGCTCTGTAGGTATTTTCAGCTTTTCTAAGTGACTGAAATAGAGAAAGCTCTTTGTCACTGTCAGCAAATGACAACAGGGACACCTGAGTGGTAGGAAGGAGAAAGGAAATGTGGTTTTTCTTTCACAGAAATACAAATTCCAAGAAATAGAAGAAAAACAACAAAAATTGGACTGTGGACTAAAAGCTCCAAATAAAATAAGCGTGTGGTGGGGTGTTAAGATTCTCCCTTTCCATACAAAAGTGGAAACAAAACCAAAAAAGAAAAAAAAATTATAAAAAACCCCTAAAACTACCACCACCAAAAAACCAACAACAACAAAAACATCTTCACCAGAGAGAGGGAGAATATTCCAGGCCATCTCTGCCCATCAACTTTCCAGTAATATGCATTATTTTGGCTTCTCTTGTGTACAAGCTGCAGCCTGCAGATTACAGGGGCAGCTGTCTGCAAACAGTTGATATTGGGACTAAAGCTGGTGAAATCTGGAAGTGTGCCTGCCTGTTCTGCAGCTCCAGCACTGTACTTCCGCAGATATGGCCTGATGGAAAACACAGGGAGAACTCCCAATCCAAGGCTTCCTTTAAAAAAACAACAACAAAAACCTCCGAAGCACCTGGAGCCTGCGTGCAGCGTAAGTGATGATGCTTCACTTGCTGCTGAGCTTGTGGTGACATGATGCTCAAAGACACATTGGGACCAGTACAAAAGCTCCACTGAAAATTGTTTTGGAAATAATCTTTGGAAAGAAATGCTCTGAAAAAGAATAGGTTGTCCCAGCATCCCTGATATTGAGCAGGGGAAAAAAACCTGGCTACGAAAAATGCAAATATTTATGCAGATAAAAATGACTCCTTGGGGAAGACACATCTGGAAATAGAGCAGCTTCATGGTGGACTCCCCTCAGATGGTGGTGCAGATCTTCTCTGCAGGCAGCAGAGACCGAGGGGTTCTTCAGGAATGTCCATTCCTCCCTAAGGAAAAGGATAAATGCGAGATAAATAATCTTCTATAGTGCCCATTATCTCCACGGACTGTGACAAAACTCTGGCTGAGACTAGGATGTCAAAAGTTTCAGCAGCCTTAGGGCACCGAGGAGCTTCTGTGTCCAGGTTGGATGGTCCACCTGGCCCTTCTCTCTCTGTGCTGCTCCAAGTAGGTGGAAATCTCCTAGAATCATTGAGAGGTTTAGGTTGGAAAAGCCCTTAGACCATCAATTCCAACCATTCCCCAGCACTGCCCAGGCCACCACTGACCCATGTCCCCACGTGCCACATCCACATGGCTTTTAAACCCCTCCAGGGATGGGGACTCCACCAAGTCCTCGGCAGCTGTGCCAGGGTTGGACAACCCTTTCCATGGAAAAATTTTCCCCAATATCCAACCTGAACCTCCCCTAGCACACCTTGAGCCCGCTTCTCCTCATCCTGTCACTCTTTTTTTGTCACTTTTTTTTTGTGAGGGGCTTGGAGCACAGGCCCTGTGAGGAACGACTGAGGGAGCTGGGGATGTTCAGCCTGGAGAAAAGGAGACTGAGAGGTGACCTTGTCACTCTCCACAACTCCCTGAAAGGTGCCTGTGCTCAGGTGGGGGTTGGTCTCTTTCTCCAGGCAGCAGCTGACGGAACCAGAGGACACAGCCTTGAGCTGAGCCAAGGGAAATATAGGCTGGATATCAGGAAAAAGTTTTTTATGGAAAGGGTGATAAAGTATTGGAATGCTCTGCCTGGGGAGGTGGTGGAGTCACCATCTCTGGGTGTGTTTAGGACAAGGCTGCATGTGGCACTCGGTGCCAGGGTTTAGTTGAGGTGTTAGGGGTGGCTTGGACTCAATGATCCTGGAGGTCTCTTCCAACCCAGTGATTCTGTGATTCTCTGATTTTTTCCCTGGTGGAAGAGACTGACCCCCACCGGGCTGCCCCTCTCCTGCAGAGAGCAAAAGATCTTCATTCTCCTTGCTGTGATGGCACCTGGGAGGGCTGGGTGAATGCAGATCCTTCTCCTCTAACAGGCTCTGCCCGGGAAAGCGCGTGCTGCAGCTGCTGCTTCCTGGATACTTGGGCAGGCTCAGGTTTCAAGGCTTTTGTCTGCCCCAAATGGGATTGTTCTTTTATCCATGCACTCCTGCTCGTAAGAGACATCCTCGCCAGGTTTGGCAGCGCAGCGTGGGCACGGTGGTGTTTTTGGTGTAGTTTTAAGGGCCGGGGTGCAGTGCTAGCAGCGTGTGTCCCGTGGGAGCGGGGTGGGCTGGGGTGCCACGGATGCAACCTGTGAGTGAGGGATGGTGTCAGACCCCCCGGTTACATCCCTGAATTACCGTGTGGTGCTGTGAAGACAGGAAGGGGAGAGGTCAGCTTAATTACACTACGGAATATGGGTGATTTTGTAACCTTCCTGTCACAACTAGGAAAGAATCTGGATATGCCTATTCATTCACATTTTGCAAGCATAGGAAGCACAGGTCCCTAAATACCCTGCAGCAATTTATTTTGAGTAGCCTCCAACTGCCCTCTCAAGAAGTATGTGTTGTGTTTAATTATTTATTGCATTGAGAAGCATCTCCTTTTCCTTGGAAAGTTGCTTTTTACAGAGGACAGATAGTGATAGGACAAGAAGGAACAGTTTTTAAATTAGAGGGGGAATTTAGAGTAGATGCTGGGAGGAAATCCTTCCATGTGAGGGTGGGGAGGCCCCTGGCACAGGGTGCCCAGAGAAGCTGTGGCTGCCTCGTCCCTGTAAATGTCCAAGGCCAGGTTGGACAGAGCTGGGAGCAGCCTGGGAGAGTGGAAGGTGTGCCTGCCCGTGGACCTTTAATGGATCTTTAAGGTCCTTCCAACCCAAACTATTCTGTGACTCCCTCTGAAATGCTCTCAAAGGTCTCCTCCATAAGAAGGGACCTTGACTTGCTGGTGATCTTTGGATCATCTTTTTCTCTTCTCAACACCATAATAATGTCAACGACACATCATCCTGCAGCCACAGCAGCTGAACGCTGGTCCCCTCTGGTCGTGGCAAAAGATGGTTGTGTGTTCAGGGTAGGAGCAGAGGACGATTCTTTCTCACTCAGCCCTGGTCAGGGAGCTGCTGAAACACTTCCACATTGGAACAATTTTTATGGAAGCATGACAGTGACCTGTAACCTGCCCTATGCGGCCAGTGAGTAATGCAGTTGAATAGCCAAGAAGTTCCTCCTGCCGTTTTGACTGGAATATGGGATTTTCCTACCTCAGCTCCCTGTTAAACAGGTGCTTTGTGTCATCTGGAAATAGCTGTGTTTCAACACGAGGATGAAGTGGATTTCACAGGGAGGCTGGGATTTGCTTTCAAGCCTGGCTCATGTGACGTGAAAAGCCTCTCTGCATGTAATAACCACTAATATTATTAAAAGTGTGCTTCAGGGTGGCACTCTGACAAAAAATACCACTTTATCACCAATGCAAAAGAGAAGGGTGGGGATTTTTTCCAGTTTTGGGGGGATTTTTGTCTTTTATTGCTGTTCCAAACCATGGTGCACTTGATCTAAGCCACAGTAATAAAAAATAGATTATCTCACGGACAGTAAGCTCACCACCACCCTTTGCTGATAACAGAAAACAAACACCCCTTGCATCTCAGTGCGTTGGAGGAACAGGCTGTGCTCCCTCCCTCGCCCGGATCAAGTCAAAGCAGGAATCTTGGCTGTGTCTGGGAAAGAGGGATGCCAAGAGATTTTTTTTTTGTTTCATTTTTCAGTTGACTTAAAACTCCACCTGCAAAATATTTCCGAACTGAAATCTATTTTTTTTTTTTTTTTTCAGCACTGTCCTGATACACAGTCAAATAGGATCATGACCCCCAGAAAAGTATGAGGTATGGTGTACTCAGCTGCTGTCTTTCTGGCTCTCTCCCCAGTTTTTGGGGGGCTTTTTGGTAAGAAAAGAGAAAAAAAAAGCGAAATCCTGTATGGGATAAAGATAATTTCTTTCAGAATGAGTTTTATCTGCGGTGCCAGGAAAAAGGATCTGAAATGACAAGATTTAATGCCCCCATCTAACCCTTATTATTTCCCTTCCTTTGCCTTGTGCTGGCTGTGTCAGTGTCCCCTGAGGGCTCGAGGAGCACGTGGGGTGAATGCACAGTGAGGGGAGGCTGTCACTCCCAGCACTGCGTATGTCCCAACATCAGGCAACAACTGCAACAAATCCTTCATCTCCTGTGCATCACACCGGCGTGCTCAAAGGATTTCATTAACTCTGAAGGTAGTAAATTTTTTGATAAATCAATCTGGAGAGGTTTTGAGGCGCTGCTGTCTGGTGCTTCAGCTTCCCAAACACACCTTCCTGCGTTTTGTAATTGTTGTCTTTGAAAGATCCCCAGGGAATACAGAAACTGGGCACAAACACAAAACAAATGGAATTAGGGAATCTCTCTTCCTCTCTCAGCTGCTGAGATTTTCCTTTCTCCCAGCAGCATTACGTTTTAAAAGCTGACGTCAGCTGTACTGCATTTTGTGCAACAATCCAAAAACTGCAATAAAAAGTTTGTAAAGGCAGTTGCACACCTTCAAATTCAATTAATTTTCTTGCCCAAATGCTGATGAGTAGAACAATGAACCAGATGAGCTCAAGTATTTATAAGTACATGTCTATCTACTACCATGCTTTCAATTATTTTATCACTCCATATTTTTCCTGCTCAAGGAATAGTCTTTTTTTTTTAACCTAAAGATATTTTGTGCTGCTGCTACATCATCTGTAGAGATGAGTTCATGAATAAACATCCCACAGTGTAATGGAGGCATTGTTTTGTGGGTGTTTGGTAGGGTGACTCAGGGAAATAAGGGGCTAAAGGTACTGAGGGGCTTGGGGAGGACCAGGAAGCCAAGCCCCCTCTCCTCAACATGCAGTGAGGGTTGGACCCAGGAGGGACCTTGGCATGGGAGAGCCCTGGAGCTGTCAGACCATCCTTCCAAGGGGAAGTCTGGCCCTTCTGCACATCGAGCAGATGCCGCAGGGTCTCAGATGTGTGCAGATTCCATCAAACAACCCCCCTGCCCTATTGCCCCGCAAATGTCCCCTGGAAAATCCTGCATATTCCTGGTTTTTTGCACCGTAGATGCGTTGCCAGGCTGCACACACCTATGCTTGGCAGGGCTCCACCACCCACCCTGCTCTGGAGATGAGCAACAGCAGATTTCCCACCTGTTCTGAGTGACGCTGATACTCCCAGCTGGAAGGGTTGGGTAAGGAGGTGCTCCCAGTTGCTCTCGGCTCCCCAGGAGCCACTAGCTCTCACATGAAATTAGTTTTCCCAAAGCTGAGATGAAACACCCCATGAAAACACCAAGATTTGGTCTCTTACTTCAGCTAGAACACCTGGATCCTTGGAGAACCAGGGAGCTTAGGAGACTGCTGAGGTCCTTGCCCTTCCTACATCTCGATTTCAACTTTGCAGCTACCAAGGCGGGTTAAAAAGGGCAGTTTTGGCTCCAAGGTGTCAATACTTGAATGTATTGAACATCTCCTGCCTAGCAGGAAATATTCAATTCACTTTCTTAGACCATTTCTTGGAGACTAGGAAAGGCTGAGAGAATTGGAATTGTTCAGCCTGAAGAAGGCTTCAGGGAAACCTAATTGTGTCCCTCCAGTGCCTGAAGGAGCTGACTGGAAATGTGGAGAGGGACAAGAGCATATAGTGACAGGAAAAGGGGGCAGGGCTGGGTGGGATCTTGGGAAGGAATTGCTGTCTGTGAGGGCGGGGAGGCCCTGGCCCAGGGTGCCCAGAGCAGCTGTGGCTGCCCCTGGATCCCTGGCAGTGCCCAAGGCCAGGCTGGACACTGGGGCTTGGAGCAGCCTGGGACAGTGGGAGGTGTCCCTGCCCATGGCAGGGGATGGAATGGGATGAGCATTACAGTCCCTTCCATCCCCAGGCCACTCTGTGATTCCATGGTTCTGTGATTCTGTGATTCCGTGATTCTGTAATTCCGCGATTCTGTGTCCAGCTGCCAGACACACACTAGGAAGGACATTCCCAAGCCAGCAGCTTTCCTGTCTATGGCCAGGAAGCTTTTCTGTACATTCTGCACCTTCCTTGGCAGACAGCTGAGGCACACCTCCCTCAATCCCTATGGATAGCTTTACCAGGGAGGCTGTGGAAGAGACCTCTTGGAGGGAACCTGAGGAGCCTTTCTCCTCTGGGAGCAATTACAGCTCCAGGCAATCTAGAAAACACAATTTATTATTTCCTTAGAGAATCCCCAGCATCTGAATGATGGCTCCAGGTCACCTTTCTCTTTTTTTTTTTAAACTTACAATTAAGATGATCAATAGATTTGTTTATTTACTTAACAAAAGTTGAATTTCTCACAAACACAAGAAATCTAGAAAAGCATCACAGAAACTGCAAGAATAATGAAAGACACCCCATGGCCTGGCAACACTACAGTTATATACAGGAGTTGCTGGATTTAAGAAGTTAGGAGTTTGGAAAACATAAATATTCAGAAATACTGCCCTTTAGAACCAGCTTTAAATCCCCTGAAAAGCCAGATTTTGTGCAGCAAACCTCTTACAAAGCATGGTTATTTTGGCTTTCACCTTCACCCCAAAAAAATACACCTTTAACCTCCCTGTAATTAATTCTTCCTATTTGTCCTGTTCACAAGAAATAAATGACAAAATGCACAAGGAGAGTAACCCAAATCCTGGCTGTGCCTTGCTTGCCCAAAGGAGCATGAGTCAACAGGCAGCAAACACTTTTGGAAAGGTTCTTGTTGGCGCTTGTGACTTTCATTCCCACTTTCATGAGAATCAGCTGAACTGAACCCATTCTGCCTGTTCACATGGCATGGCTTTTGCCAAACGTCACCTCTGGTATCAACAGCTACAAATATTCTGAAATGAGACATCTACTTGTGCTGGGTTTGAGTTCCCACCATGATCCTGGCGCTCCAGCCTCAGAGCTGCTTAAGGAAATGTGGCAAGGAAACAAGGGAACTGCCTAGAAAAAAAGAATGTTTTTGTAACTATGCCCAGGAGCAGAGGTTTATAGTTGTCATCTCCACGGGTAATTAGAAGGTGCATCTCTAAATATTGAGATGCAACTGCACGTTTTTTTACAGCATTATAAAGAAGGTTGCAGGTCCCATTTTGATGACCGGTCTGCCTGTTTTGCATCCATATTCTTCCAGCCCAGCTGCAGGAGTGCAACACCTTGAACCGCCAGGTACAAGCTTCAAAAATGTGTCAAGAAAGCCTTTTTTTATCAGAGAATGGTTTGGGTTGGAAGGGAGCTTTAGAGGTCATCTGGTCCAACCTTTTTTCATTGGTTGTCTCATGAAGCTCTAAAAACCATGGGCACGATGACGTTGGCCTCAGTGGGGGCAAGCTGGGCAGGATTAGAGATTTTTAGGGCAAGATTAGAGGTTGTTAAGGCAGGAAAGTCTACGCAAGCTGCAGATGACATCTTGGGCTGAGGAAGTCCTGGTGGTGCAGCTTGCAGCAGGATATGAATGCAGAAATGCTTGTTTTTTTTGGACTTTCCTGGAAATCTGCTGTGTCTGAGCACATCCACTTGCAGCAGTAACACAACCACTCAGCCCATGAACTGCAACATTCGCAAGCTGGAGGCTGACAACACAAATACCAACTGCTTGTTGCACACCCTGCCCTCCGAGCCGCCTTCCCCGCTGCTCACAGCTGCTGCCTCCCTGTTTATGGGGGTCGAAATCCTACGTAAAAGTGCCAAATCAGAGACTTAAAAAGGCCTTTTCAGCAGAAACACGTCTCCTTTCTAACCCTCTCCCTGATGTGGGCTGGGAAGACCAATGCAAAGCAGGGAAATAGAAACAATAAAATATGTTAATCGCTCTTTTGCCTACCAGAGAGCAGAGCCTGGGCCCCAAGGGGAAGTGACATTTTCAGTTTTATCTCAGTGGCACTGCTCCCTTCAGCGCTGAAAAAAAATCAGTGCTAGGAACTGCTTTTTCATTACAGATATCTGAATATTCAATATGTCATTTAAATTGGCTTTGGATCTGTTCCCATAGCCACCCCTGAGGAGCCTGGTCAGGATAAACCAGCCAGCTGATATCTCACACCAGGTTGTTTTGTCTAAGCCCGAAGTTTCTTTGTCTTGGGAAATTAAAACAATCCTTCTTGCTTCCAGTGACTTCCACATTTTCAAGGGAATTTCATGCACAAGGACAATTCTGCAGCACCCCTGTTGTACATAATGACCCAGACAGCAATCTGCTTAACCACAAGAAAACCCTCTCTTCGCCCAGAATTTGGGATGACTGACTTTTCATTCTGTTTTGATGGTGAGTCCAGCATCACAAGTGGAGAAAGACCAGCATTTGTAGTCTGGGAGGGATTTTAATAGAAGTAAACATTCATTTTAAAGAGAAAGAAGAGAGACTCTGAGGGAAAATAAACTTTCTGGTCTTAAAGAACTCAAAGAAAGACAAAGAAAGGGCCTTTGAAATCTGCAGGGTGTCTGTGTCCCTCACCCTACCCCCAAAAGGTACCAGTGCCTCCCTTCTTTTTTTTGCCCTGTCCCCCCCAGCCAAGTTAGCATGACCCCAAACATAATTTAGATGTTTATACAGAGTGTAATTCACACCATGTTCCCAAGGGCAGCAGGAACAGGACTGAGCCCAGCCGGGCACCTGCTGTGCAGGGCTGGGCTCAGCAGGGTTTCCACCCACAGGCATATGAGCTCAGGACACCCAAGTAACTTGTGACAAGAGGAAATATTCTTGGGTTACACTAGAGGAGGTTTGGTTAGGATAATAGGGAAAAATCCTTCATGGAAGGTGTTGTCAAACCCTGGAAGAGGCTGAGCCCCAGTGGCGCCTGGGGAGATGGGTGACTGGTGGTCCCAGCAGTGCTTTGGGGAATGGTTGGACTTGATGAATTTAAAGGGCTTTTCTGACCTGAAGGATTCCATGGCAGTATGGATGACACTCCCAAATCCCCAGCCACGTTGCTGCAGGACTCGCCTCCAAGCTCCCAGAGCACATCCCAGCCCAGCCAGGAAAGAGATATCCTTTTTGGCTCAGACCCTGGAACGTTTCAAGTGGCACGAGGGACCACCAGGCTCAAATCCACCTTGTCCAGGTTCGAGCTTTGTCCTCTGCTCTCAGCCAGTGCCTCCTGTAGGAACAGCTCTCATTTATATAAATAATTGTGTACAGCTTGAAGAAGAGACTGTGAATCAGTGCTCTTTCATACTTCAGAGGAGTTGTGTCTTCACTGGAGTACTAAATGTGAGATAGACCCTGTCTTGGCCTGTTTTCATTTAAAAATGGCTGCTACCACCCTGCCTTTGTTCCACATCCCAAAATGAGGAGAGTTGTTCCAACCTCATGGACTCCAAGAAGTATTTCACCAAATTCCTTCTTCAGCTGAGCTCACGTCCTATAGAGAGCCTTTCATCCTGGATAAATGGGAAGTCAGTCTCCATATTACGAATTGTGAATATCCATTATCTCAATTATGAAATTGAAAAAAAGAAAAGTACTGAGTTGTTTCTTGTCTGACTACCTTGGCACTTCTAATCTAAAATGTTTCTGGACCTTTTGCCTAGATTTTATCTTGTATTGAACAACAAAATAACTGTACTTTTACATTACGAATAGTTAACTTTGGTATTGTTTGTCTGGAAACCCTTTCATAATTGGAAATTTATTGCACTGGATGCTGAGAAACCAATTCAGAGATTCATATTTGGCACAAATAGAGTCCCAGAGGTGATTAAAATGGCCTATGTACTCAGTGAAATGCCTGCGTACAGTGAATGGACAGAAATGTCCATCACACATCTGTTGTGTTCCACTTGGTCAAATGACCATCTGGAAATATGACCCTGTGGGCTTTGCTTGGGCCACCGTGTCCTCCTGCAGGACACCTGCCCAAGGCACGTGGCTGATTCAGAGCCTGAAGTTTTGAAGAAGCATTTTAAGAAAAGGTTTGAGCTCAAAGTGATTAAAAACAATAAATAGTGGCTGTGTTTCTGTTGGCATGAAACTCTCACCATGCTGGCGATGAAGGGCATGAGGGGGATGAGGGGGATGAGGGGGATTAGCAGTATAGCAGTGATTCTCCATCCCCTCTGACCTCTGATCCCAGCCCTAACGCATTTCTGGGGGCTGTGCTTTGGGCAAATGCAAGGGTTTGGCCCCGGTACAAGGGTGACCAGATGGATTCAGCCTCCCAGAGCAGCCTCCAAACTGTGTGCAGCTCAGGCTCATGTTTAGATTTCATCCACTTTAGAAGTAAGAGCCACCCATGGAGTTTGGATCTAATTTTAAACTTACCAGGAGTGTTGGGATGATTTGGCAGGGATTCTCAGCTGGGGGCTGAAGTAGGTGGATAGAATATACAGATGAAATCCATGGCCAGATAAATAGGATCCTAGCAGGGAAGGGCCATCACTACATAAACACATGTGCTCCTGACTATTAGATATTCACTGGGGCTCTCTGTGTCTGATCATTGAAACACTCTGAGAAACCAAAGGTGATGAAGCAGAGTAAAGAAGAGATGCCTGTTTATCACAGCTCAAAATTACCTGAAGCATTCCCAGACAACCAAGGAAAATATGGGGAGTGCCCACTGGAAAGAGGCTTTTGGTAGGACCACAGGATGAAGGCTGGGTGGAGAAAGATGTGTTGCTTTTGAGTTTCTGCAGGTGTCTCATAAACAGGACTCAGTGTTCCTGTTTATGTATCTACTCCTTGTGTATGCTTCAAACCCATTACTCATCACAAGTTAAATTTTTGGCAGGAAAAAAGGAGTATCTTGACTGTCTCTAGGTTGTCAAAAATCCTTTTCTCAGGGTTATGCTGTCTTCAGTATAACTGCCTGTAGAATTCTCAGTGCTCAGAGACCCACTTGGCAAAGTCCACTTTGCACCAAAAAGAGTCTCTCTCCCAAATAATTTACATCCTGAATACAAGAAAAGGAAAGCAGACAGATTGGGAGTGCCAAAAAAAGTGAAGATACACCTCTAGAGACAGCAATAGCGACCAATCCACATCAGCCAACTTCTAAACTCCCCTTGGCAAAGGTTTCTGCTCAGCAGCTGTATCTGAAAAGTTTCTATCAATCCAAGTTATTCTTCCCCCTTCGTCTCATGCAATCGTTGTGATTTTATCTTTCTTTTTCCTCAGGTTTGCTGAATTTTGTCTGCTGTTTTGTCTTAGCATTTTGATTGTTTCCTCTTATCTCCACAGCCCATATTTCTCGGGGTTTTTTTTCCAAGTCTTTGAGGATCCAGGTTCCAACAGCTTGAATTACAGAGATGTCCAAACAAAAAATGTACATCTCCCAGCACTATTTCCCCAGAGTCTGTTGTAGTCTGAGTCCCCAGCACAGATTCTGGATAACAAAATTTTGGGGTGATGCTGTTAGATACGTGCAGAGCCTGGGTCACCATAGCAAGTCCTTCAGCTCACCTATAAGTAATCCTAGGCTGGTTTGGGTTGGAAAGGATTTTAAGGATCATCTCATTCCACCTTCTGCCATGTGCAGGGACACCTTCCACTGTCCCAGGGTGCTCCAAGCCCAACCTGGCCTTGGAGACTTCCAGAGACCCAGGGGCAGACACAACTTCTCTGGGCACCTTGTGCCTCCCCACCCTCACACGGAACAACTCCTTCTCAATATCCCATACACACCTCCTGTCTTCCAGTTTAAAGCCATTCCCTGCGTCCTGTCACAGCAAGCCCTGCTAAAAAACTTGTAAGAGACAGAGCCCTGCTCGTGACCCTTGGTGGGCAATGGTGGAAACCTCTCCCTGTCTCACTGCCGCTGTAGCGCTGTGTCCCAGGGTCCTCTCCGGCAGCTCCCAACGCACAGAGAGTGAGACAAACCCTGCGGAGGAACAGTTTTGTCTGACGGGTTTAGCAGAGAGGCTTGGCCAGGTGGAACCCGGCCAAGAGGCAGCAGGCCGTGAGGGACAGGCCCACACCGCTTAGACAGCAGCGGTGCCCAGGGGAAGGCCCAGGCCGAGGAGAAACCCCCTCACACACACAGAGACACGCACAAAAACACGCACGCACACCTACACATCCACGCTCACACGCGGGCCCAGGCCGAGGAGAAACCCCCTCACACACACACAGACACGCACAAAAACACACACGCCTACACATCCACGCTCACACGCGGGCCCAGGCCGAGGAGAAACCCCCTCACACACACAGAGACACGCACAAAAACACGCACGCACACCTACACATCCACGCTCACACGCGGGCCCAGGCCGAGGAGAAACCCCCTCACACACACACAGACACGCACAAAAACACGCACGCACACCTACACATCCACACTCACACGTGGGCCCAGGCTGAGGTCGGAGTCCAGTGAGGTACTTTATTACTCATTGAGGCCTTGTCTGGCTTTCAGGGCTGGAAGAATGGCGCTGTGCGCACATGAACCCGGGCCTGCGCGGGCGCCAACGCCGATTTGCATTTGAAGCAAGTCACTGATCCCATTCCCAGGGGTTTTACTTGATGCATGGCTTAGCAGAGGGGCAGTTTGCTTTTATTTACAGCCTGGGGCTTGGCACATGCTGGCGGCTTCACGTTCACCAGCAGGTCTGAGGGCATCAGCCTGATGAGCTGCCCCTCATTTCCATAAACCACCTGAAAAGTTGGTCTGCACTGGAGTTTTAGTCCCTTAGGACTTCCCAGCCCCAGAACCTCATCATCCCCTCTATCTGACACTCTGAAAAGCTGAAGATTCTCCTGAGAAGTTCTGCCACTCTGGACAAAAGGGATCCCAGAAAGGTTTGGGATGGGAGGGACTTTAAACTTCACCCCGTTCCACCCCCTGCCACGGGCAGGAACATTCTCTGCTATCCCAGGTTGCTCCAAGCCCCATCCAAACTGTCCTTAAACACTCCCAGGAATGGGAAATACCACCAGTTTCAGCCAGTGACAGCTGAGGAGAAAGAAAATGATAAAACAGGTCCATGAAACTGTCCCAGGGTACACAGCTCAGGGCTTACCAGTCGCAAGAGGTTGACTGAGGACAAGGGTGGAAGCTGGATGTGGTCAATGCGTGAAAAACCTCAACAGTAACAGGGAATGTAACAAGGGAGGGAGTGAGAGAGCTTAAAAATAAAGATTTATTGGCTTCCTAAATATGTTTATTCTGAGTCAGACCTGTGCACTTGCCAGTCGCCCATGTGATGGAAACAAGTCAAGCGCAGCGAGAGAGTTGAGAAGGTGAGTACAGCAAGGTGAACACTTAATCCCTGCAAATAAAAAGCTGTTGTTTTAGATGACTGAAATGCCTGAAATGAGAGAGAGATATCAGGGAAAAAATAATCATTGATTCATCAGATGCCCAGGCACATGGAAAAGTGACCACTGATACCAAATTCTGCTGCAAAGAAAGTTACTTAGATACCAAAGTAAGGCTCTGAATCATGGGGAATAAAAAAATACCAAGGGGAGCATAAAAACTGTCTGTGAGGATCAAAACTGAAGTTTTGCCCTATCTTAGCAGCGTAAACAGGACCTACACTTTTTCAAATCCATTCCAAATTGCAGCACTTGGGCAGCTGGAAATCCAGAAATCCAGGACAGGCTGTCACAGGAGGAAGGGCTTCTCCTTCCAAGTCTAAAACCATGTGCAAATACAGGGGCAGAAACCTGATACACTCAGTCCTGGAGCCTGGCCAGCAGCACAGGCTCTTTGACTGAGCACATCTCCCTGACGCAGAGAGACCAGTCCCCTGAGCTTAAAAAATTATAAAGTGCTCTGTTTGCTTGCAGAATTTCTACCTGGAACACTAATTTGGAATATTACCAGTTACACATGTTTGAGGGAGTCTGGCTGTTTAACAGCCATCTGTTCTTTCTGGCATAGAGACAGAGGTTTCCCACATCTAGCTGCCTCTTTCAGGACAGCACTGCTTGGGACAAGATTTCAAGAGCCATAACCCCGCACTAGCTCGAACCCTGGCAAAAGCAACACACTTCTCATATGGTGGAGCACCTGATTCTGCACATGGTACAATCCTGAAAGGAGCTGCAATTTCAAGCAATTTATCCAATTGCTTAAAAGCACAATGAGCTTTTTCTGAGTTCTTTGTTGTATATCCCCAGCGTCTGAAAAATGCTGAACACGCCCCAGGGTGACTGTGTCATAAAGGCTGGATCAGCATCCAGGAGCCTGAGTGCTCCAAATGTCATGAACCTGAAAAACTGGGCAGGAGAGCAGCCTTACTCCCTGTATCACTGATGCTCTCCAATTTTCCTTGGAAAAGTCCCATAATGCAAAATATGGTTTCTGTACAGTTTCAGGTGTTTGGTAAATGCTGACTGTGATATCATCTCCATCTATTAATGTAATTATTGTCCTCCGTGTGTGTGTGTGTGTACCACCATTAGGACAAGGGGCAATGGCTTCCCACTGCCGGAGGGCAGGGTTAGATGGGATATTGGGAAGGACTTGTTCCCTGTGGGGGTAGTGGGGTCCCATCCCTGGAAGTGTCCAAGGCAAGGTTGGAAAAGGCTTGCAGAAATCTGGGATAGTGGAAGGTGACCCTGCCTGTGACAGGAGGTGGAATGAGGTGGGTTTTAAAGGTCATTTCCAACTCAAATTCTACAATTTCATTCAAGCTTTCTGGCCCATCATAGACCTTATAATGGGAAAAAAGTGCTTGAGGTTTTAGTGAATCCCATAGGGGATGTTTTGGGAGTTAAATTTCTTAATTCGTATAGGCAGAGAAAAAAACTGGATTAGGGAATGTACCAATGTCGGGTTATGTGTTAATTTGTTTGGTCTTTTGGGGGTTTTTTAAGGTTAAGAATCCCCAGGTGTGCCTAACTTTTGTAGGACCAGCTGAGGGAGTTGGGGTTGTTTAGTCTCAAGAAAAGGAGGCTCAGAGGGGACCTCATTGCTCTCCACAACTCCCTGACAGGAGGGTGCAGCGAGGTGGGGGCTGGTCTCTTCTGCTGTGACTGAAATGAGAGGACCAGAGGAAATGGTCCTAAGCTAAGACAGGGGAGATTCGGGTTAGATACTAGAAAATATTTTTTCACTGTTAGAGTGGTAAGGCATTGGATCAGTTTGCCCAAGGGGCTGGTGGAGTCATCATCCCTGAAAGCTCTTTGGGAGGATTTAGGATCTGGCACTGGGAGAGGTGGTTTAGGGGTTACAGTGGCAGTGCTGGATGGACAGCTGGCCTTAATGATCTTAAAGTGTCTTCAAGCTTTGATGATTCTATGATTCTATTTTGTCTACAAAACCACGTAGGTCTTGGGAAAGAAATGTGGCAAAGGCATTTTTCCTGGTACCCACCAGTGAACACACTGGGGTATCTCTGGAAGGAACACAGGCCCTCCAGGTGAGTGCAGGTGTTGGCAGATGTTCAACCTCTGCAGACCCCACGGGATCAGCCCCTTCAGGCCTGGCTGTCGGCAGGGCAGCGTGAAGCAGCAGGTGCCTCACACGTAGGGTTCATCACTCCGGCTCCACAACGAGCACTGAGTCCCACCAGGGAAATGAGCCTTCACTGGCCCCGAGCCTGGAGCTGGAGGGAGCTTTTCCTAATAATTTCTCAGAACTCTGGTGGTTCAGGAATATTGTGTGGTGTATAAGTGTTATATGGGGTTTTGGTTCTGGGGCAGACCTCAAGCTCTTGAGAGTGCCTGGAGAGAAGCTGTGCTTCCCGGGGGTGATAATTTATCCAGAGCATCACTGCAGAGGTATTTAGTGGGTACTGCAGAGAACTGGGAGCCACTGATGGGTATTGTGACCTGGCTGATTCACCTTGCTTAACCTTTATTTCCCTCCCCACGCTTCTTATTGCTGGTTTACGCAGGGTGATCCCTGCCAGATCCCTGGCTCTTTATTTAGTGAGTACCTGTACAGCACCTGAAAAAATGGGGTTTTGATCTATTTTAAGGCCTCCAAGATCTACTCTCTTTCCCACCCATTGAATCCTCTGGAATAAGTTCTGCTCTATTGTGCAAGGCGATCTACAGCCCTCTCTTTATCTTCCCTTCACGCCGAGCAGCAGGAGTAAAGAAAAACACAGAGAAAACAAATAAGCCCTGCCAGAGCCAAATGGGCTTCATATGGAGTTAATTCTTGTTTTGTTGTTGCACACACTGCAGTGATTTCTGCCCTCCTTTAATTCATCTCCCTCCTGGCCAAGTACGGGCTTGCACAGATGCAGCTGAAAGTGGAACAAGGCCCGTGGTCCATAAACACTTCACCCAAGATTAAAAGTACTCCATAAATGCAGAGTATGTTCTTGTCAGCTGTTTCCAGATGAGGGAAAAATGACTTATCCTTCAACTTGGTCAAGAAAAATATCAAATTGCACAGCCAGACTCTGGAAATATTTGAACCAAACCAAAACCGGTTTGAGATACAAAGGGAAGTATGTTATCTTGTTATCTCTGGTAGCAAATAGGGTTCAGATGCTACAGCATCTGATACAATTTATTCAAGATTTCTTCTCTTTTTTTACCATGTAACACAGGGAATTTTATTAGCTAGTTCCTTGTTTGGTCTTTGCCTGCTCTAAAAACTGAAAACAGGGAGTTTTCCTCCCACTCCCAGTCTGCTGCCAAGGCAGAGCAGTTCATTGTCTCAGTGAAGAGCTGGTCTTACCTGCAGGTGACAATTATCCAGCAAACAGCAGGGAGTAAAAAGTTAAGGGAAAAGTGTTTTCTTGCAATGCTGAACCAGCCTTGGTCAAGGGAGCTGGGAAAGGGTCTGGAGCCCCAGGAGGGGCTGAGGGAGCTGGGAAAGGGGCTCAGCCTGGAGAAAAGGAGGCTCAGGGGGGACCTTGTGGCTCTGCACAACTCCCTGCCAGGAGGGGCAGTGAGGGGGGGTCGGGCTCTGCTCCCAGGGAACAGGGACAGGAGGAGAGGGAACGGCCTCAGGCTGGGCCAGGAGAGGATCAGGTTGGGCATGAAAAAAAGTTCCTTCATGGAAAGGGCTGTCCAGCCCTGACAGAGCTGCCCAGGCTGGTGCTGGAGTGCCCATCCATGCAGGGATTTAAAAGCCATGTGGATGTGGCACTTGGGGACAGGGGTCAGTGGTGGGCCTGGCAGTGCTGGGGATGGTTGGACTCAATGATCTCAAAGAGTTTTTTCATCCTGAACAGTTCTGTGGTTCCATAACCAAACCGTCAGGGAACTCTCTTGTGTTAAGAAGCAGAGTGAGGATTTGGTGCTATTAAGCAATGAGATCCCTGTTGCCTTATAGGAGACATTTGTAAAAGAAATCCTGTGGATGCCTTGGGGAAATAATGGTTTTGGTAGGTAAAGGCAGTATGTGGAGGTAAGACTGTGGCTTTGGGAAGTACTCTTTGAACAATGTGGCAATTGCTAAAGATTTTGGAGCTTAGCAAACACACACAGATAAGATTTTAAGTGGGGTGCAATTTGGGTGAGATGGAGAAGCCTCACTTAAATTCCAAAATGTTGACTATTACATCCTCTGTGTTTAAGTTTGATCCAACTGATGCTTAAAATTTCATCTTAAGCATTTGAATTGGGTCTACAATTTTGCTCTTATAAGAGCTGGAGAGTTGACTGTGATGGGTGGACTTTTCTGAGGGTTTTTTTGTTTGTTTGTTTTTGTTTTTTGTTTTGCTTTGTTTTGTTTTTTAAAGAGATAAAAACCTCAACATAGAAACTGCAGAGGGGTTATCAGATTAACTGTTTTTTTACTACGGGGTGTGTCAATAGGTAGATGGATACTTCAGCTCCACAGCCCACACTCCCCAGGATGCAGATAACTTAGACAAGGTCTGTGCATGGACCTTTCCCACCATGCCAAGGCTGAAAGCAGCCACACGTTCCAAACCTCATCCCATACTGTGCTTCTCTCACTTTTTGTGCACGATGCTGAGAAGCCTGGGGCAGGAACCTTGTTGTGCCTGACAAGCATGTGGTGAGAGGCACTTGGAAGTCAAAACACGCTTTTAATAACCTGAAATCACTGATTTTCACACCAAAGGCAGGGCCAACAGTGGTTTGAGATTTGTTTCAGTGCCCAGATTGTCCAGCAAGAAAGTGTTCGGGGAAGGGTTGATTTTCAGTCCAAGCCCTGTGCAGCAGGTGAGCATAGGTGGGAAAAGAAGATTTATCTACAGATCTGGAAATCTGGAGTCCTCCAAGACAGAAATTCCTGCATATGTAGAAAGCCCTGTGCAAAACCTGTGTTTCTCGTCTTGAGAAGGGAAAGCATCCACCACAAAGTCCATAAAACGCTAAGTTCTAGAGGGAACTCTTGCAAACATGCTGGAGAACTGGTCTGGGGGCTTGGGTTTAGTGTGGTAGGTTCTCCTTTGCTGTGGAACAGGCCTTTGTGCAGGGAGTATTATCACCTTGCTTTCTGAGTGTTTCGAAGAATAAGGGACATGATAGCAGCAAATGATTAATACAACGGGGAGGTCATCAAGGGATGGGCAGGGGGGACTCATCCTCTGCCAGGCTGGGTGTGCCCTCTGAACAGTCCAGAAGAGCCCAGTCTGGCTCCTTCTTCCTTGGGCACATGAACACCTTAGAATTTCTACAGGAGCCTGAACTGCACCAATATACATAAGACCAGTGGTATTGTCATGGGCAGAAAAAGCACTTTATCTGTTTTTCTGCACAAGCTGTTCTTTCAGCGTTTCTTCTTTTGTGTCTTTGTCATTTCTGAACATTTTGTGTGATTGGGAAGTGGCTGAGCTGGAAATTTCCTTGCTTATTTTTCAATGCTGCTGGTGCTCTGGAGGCTGTTCAGGAACACCAATTGTCTGTGGAGAGTTCCTCTGCCTCTGGTCAGTCTGTCACTGATTTTTGGCTTTCCCTTGCAATCTGACAGTAAATGGCCCCTCCAGTTTGATGCTCCCCAGCCTGAGCACCACCAGGCTGCTGGAGCTTGGGGAACACATCCCTGGGCTTCTGCCTGAGAAGTCTGGTCATGGATGAGTGGAGTGAGCTGGTTTTACTCCAGTGACTGGTGGGAGGCTGCCCTGCAGACAGCTGATGAGGGGCATCAGCAGCTTTCTGGCGTGCTCCCTTCAGAGTGCAAGTATTGTGCCCAGAAACCAGGAATTTAAAACCAGCCCTCGGTGACCCAGCATCAGGGACTGTTTATTCTGCAGATTTCAGCGAGGTGGGAGCTCTGAAAATGTTCTCCTACTGTTGAAAAGGGTTGCCAAAATAAGCAAGCCCTCTTCTTCACCCTTGGTCGATGCTGGTCCTTGATGTTTTGCGTGGAGTTGAGGGGCCTTTCTTCTTATTCTAACTTGTGCTTGCACTCAGCTGTGTGCAGGATTGCCACATGGGTGGCTGGGGTCACTCTTGGCACATCATAAGATATCCCTTGGGAGCTTTCATATGCTCTGCAACTGTCCCAGCTTTGCTGTGAATCTGTAATATAATTGTCTCAGACCCATCAGACTTTCACTTGAAAGAAAAACCGCAAGATCAAGATGGAGCCAGCATAAATGTTTGTCTTTAAATAGATTTCATCCTTGAAAACCATCTTCAGCCAGACTGGGAAGCTGGTAATGGTCTTTCCCACCTCTCACACATCAGCAAGCAACTCATGCCCAAACCTGGAGCAGCTTCACCTGTACTCGAGGGCAGCAGGTGCAGTGAGCACAGAGAGTTATGGGGATGCTGTTGAGGGATTTCTGGCCTTGGCACCTGGATAGGCTTCAACCATCCTGCAGGAACAGAGACCAGCAACCTCATGGTCTGCTCTCAGCAGATTTCCAAGGGATTTAGAGAGTATTTGGTCTCTCCATGACAGTCTGCGACCTTTGGGTTGTCCTTGGGTATCAGTGTTGATGACCAACCTTGGATCTACTTCCCATTTCTGTGCCATAGCCAGAGACCCTTCTTGTGGTCAGCCAGACAGTCAAAATAATACAACTGTGATTGCTTCAGCACCATCTCCAGAGACCCTGGAGAGGCAACAGGAGTCCAGTGGCCAGGAGGGGGATGCTTGGTGGGCATTTTGCAATAGGTCAGCTATCACTGCAATGGGTGCAGAGATCGTCTGCAGTTTAAGAAGCACTGGGAGATTTTGTTGGCTTTTGTGACTTTCTCCTGAACTTTCCATGATCCATGGGGCAGTGGATCAGTTCACAGCAAAATTCAAGGTAATATCTCTTAAAATTTGCAGTGTTGGGGGCCCCAGCTACTCCATCCAAACAGATGTATCTGGGGGGACTACAGAAGAGATGGAGAGGGACTGGGGACAAGGGTCTGAGTGGACAGGAAAAGGAGGAAAGGATTCCCAGTGCCAGAGGGCAGGGATAGATGAGATATTGGGCAGAAATTGCTGTGTGTGAGGGTGGGGAGGCCCTGGCCCAGGGTGCCCAGAGCAGCTGTGGCTGCCCCTGGATCCCTGGCAGTGCCCAAGGCCAGGCTGGACACTGGGGCTTGGAGCAGCCTGGGACAGTGGGAGGTGTCCCTGCCCATGGCAGGGGGTGGAATGAGATAATTTATAAGATCCCCTCCAACACAAACCATTCTGGGATTCTATGATTTTTTTTGTTGCCTCCAAAGGCAGGATGAAAAATTACATCAGTACATGCCCAAACCTGGACTTGGTCCTTTGCTTTGTTTCTTGAGTCCAGTCCCATAAAAGCTACAGGATGGGGTGTTGCAGGCAAGGCAGTTTGGATAGGCTGGCACAAACAGCCTCCTGGATATTGGAGCAGAAAACTGCTGCTGAAACTGCATAAAGAGGTAACTGAGTTGGATTACAAAAACAGATTTTGCTTCTTTTTTAAATAATACCTTTTTTTTTTCAATCAAAGTTAAAANAAAAGGAGGAAAGGATTCCCAGTGCCAGAGGGCAGGGATAGATGAGATATTGGGCAGAAATTGCTGTGTGTGAGGGTGGGGAGGCCCTGGCCCAGGGTGCCCAGAGCAGCTGTGGCTGCCCCTGGATCCCTGGCAGTGCCCAAGGCCAGGCTGGACACTGGGGCTTGGAGCAGCCTGGGACAGTGGGAGGTGTCCCTGCCCATGGCAGGGGGTGGAATGAGATAAGGGATAAGATCCCCTCCAACACAAACCATTCTGGGATTCTATGATTTTTTTTGTTGCCTCCAAAGGCAGGATGAAAAATTACATCAGTACATGCCCAAACCTGGACTTGGTCCTTTGCTTTGTTTCTTGAGTCCAGTCCCATAAAAGCTACAGGATGGGGTGTTGCAGGCAAGGCAGTTTGGATAGGCTGGCACAAACAGCCTCCTGGATATTGGAGCAGAAAACTGCTGCTGAAACTGCATAAAGAGGTAACTGAGTTGGATTACAAAAACAGATTTTGCTTCTTTTTTAAATAATACCTTTTTTTTTTCAATCAAAGTTAAAAGCTGATACAGCAAAACTGGGAGAAAACAACACAGCAGGAATTTATAAAAAAACAGCTTTTGTTTGTCAGCCGGAGTAGAACAATGTGCGTCTTTGTCTGCAGCATGGATTATGCAGGAATAAAATAATAAATAAAAGGGCTGCTGAATGGGCTTGACACCATGTGCATTCCGAAGGACACTGAATTACTAAGAGGAATAAATCATCCTTCGTTTACAAACAAACTGGCTTGCTGCTGTGCCCATCTCCCAAAGTGTAAATCAGCCCCAGCTCATCCCTGGATGTGAACAGCTGCTCCATCTCTCTGGCCGGGTCAGGAGCTGGTGTAAAGCAGGTGCTGCAGGTGGCTTTTAAGAAAAATCAGATTGATGGAGTGATCAGAGACCACAGCCCTGCTGCTCTGCAACCACTGCAGATCCACACCAAGCTGGGGGAGGACACGGTCCTTCAACATGGAATCCTAGACTGACCACAAATTCAGGTACAGGCTCAATGTGATCATAAGGTGACCAGCTGATGGTGGCTCAGAAGAACACGGGATGTACCTTGGGAAGGTTCATCCTTCCAAGCTGCTGATACCACATCAGAGCACAGGAACCAGCACTGCAATCCCAGCTTAACTCAGCAACATCCCAGGAAAGGCTGATCCTGCCATGAGCAGTATCTGCTTCTTCAGGGTGCTCAAGCCAGGATCTGTAAACATATCAAGGAAGGAGCCCTGTAAATTCCCTTTGGAGGTTTGGAATGTGTTGTTTGGCTCCTACAGCATCTCCTACAGCAATGGGAGGGCTGATCCTTGGCAAACAGCCTGGACCTCTGGTGGCCTCCACCGTGGCTGGGTGCACCATGCCTGCTGCTGTTATCACAGCTTCTGGTGGGAAATTCCACACTGCCTGGAGGGCTTTTGTTGTGCTGGGTTCACCAGGAGACCACCGTGGGCCAGCAGCAGCATCACCCAGCCAAGAGGGACACCACATGTGTCCTTGGCCCACCTGTGCCTTACAGCTCTCTCTGGAAGCTCAGCAGAGAGGGTTTCCTTTATGAGATACAGGTGAGGGGGGTCTGCCAGATGTGTTTCTCCTGAGAGGTCCTACGAGAGGATGCACGTGGAGGCTGAGCTGAGTGCCTCTGCACTCTGGGGCTGCAGCATCCCCAGAACACAAAGATTAAAGGCAGGGAGCAGATGATGCCCTGGTTGGAACAGGTTCTCCTCAGCTGCTTTGATGCATGGCCCTGGAGTTGCAGGGACACAGAGAGATTATCAGCTTGCTAAGGCAATGTCATTGCTTGTCTTACCTGGGTGTTACAGGGCCTGTGAGCTCCTGGGGTTTCTGCTCCTGGGCAGGAGAAACTCATCCTCAGGTACTTCAAAGCTTGCCCTGGCTGCTCTTTTGTACCAGTCCACTGCCTAGCTGAGGACAGGGAGAGTACTCAGAGAATTCCAGGAGTCACATCCAGGGGTGGTTGCACAAATGTGGGGAAACACAAGGAGGACCTCAGGACTTGGAGAGAATTGGGATGTGGGTAGACTTTGGTCAAGCTCTGTGCTGTGAGATTGCTTTTCAGCAGTCATGGTGGTGGAGGGTCTTCCAAGCCCATCCAGTGCCACCCCTGCCATGGGCAGGGACACCTCCCACTGTCCCAGGCTGCTCCAAGCCCCACTGTCCAGCCTTGGACACTGCCAGGGATCCAGGGGCAGCCACAGCTGCTCTGGGCACCCTGGGCCAGGGCCTCCCCACCCTCACACACAGCAATTCCTTCCCAAGATCCCACCCAGCCCTGCCCTCTGGCACTGGGAAGCCATTCCCTCTGTCCTGTCCCTCCATGCCTTGTCCCCAGTCCCTGTGCAGCTCTCATGGAGCCCCTTTAGGCCCTGCCAGGGGCTCGGAGCTCTCCCTGGAGCCTTCTCTTGTGCAGGTGAGCAGCCCCAGCTCTCCCAGGCTGCCTCCAGAGCAGAGGGGCTCCAGGCCTGGCAGCATCTCCGTGGCCTCCTCTGGAGTGGCTGCAGCAGCTCCACGTCCTTGTGCTGTTGGAGCCCAGGGCTGGGGGCAGCTCTGCAGGTGGGCTCTCAGCTGAGAGGAGTAACTCATATTTGGGTACAGATATTGATCCTTTGGAGGACAAACATGAGCTCTCTGATTCTCTAAATTAGGCAGCACTGGACAGGGCTGATTATTCTAAAACTTGAAAGAAAAAGCAATGAGTAACATGGATATGAATCTACTGGGGAGAGGGAGTGGGTCATGGACAGGAGCCAACCCAAGGGTGCAAATGGAAAAACACGAGTGCAGGTCTTCTTTCACAGATAATGATTATGCAGAATTATCTAAAAATATCTGTCTTCTAAATGGTTTCTGGACACTAATGATGAAGAGCAGAGCTTGGCTTTGGCTCCAGTGATCTGTAGAGGGTATGATTTGAATTAAAACAGTCTTCATTAAAATGTTTGGGGTTTCTTTAACATACAATTTTAGTGTAAATGGAAGAATGGAAAATTTTTTTCTGGTTGCCTTTCCAGTTATTTCCAGTATTAGTGATTATTATCTTAAGGAAATAGTATTTATTTAAATATCATAAGACTATCTGGTTTTGTCCTTGCTTCTGCCCACTACTTAATCACTTGTAATAAAGATAGAAGAAAAGAAAACATTGATGGGTTATATTTTTTTAGTCTTTCCTTTTCTTCATTTGTTTCCTTGATCATTTGGCAGCATTTCATTTCAACAATCAGATTTGTTCCTTTGCCCATCTAGCTGTCAGGTTTTCTCCACTTATTTCTCATGGTCTTATTTCTCATGGTCGGTTGGGAAGGGCAAACAACTTTAAAGAGCACCATGACAGGGCAGCAAAAGTTAACTGAGGATCTCTGGAACAGGGTGAAAAACAAGAGCCTCCTTTGGCTCATCCCTGTAAAGATGAACTGGATATAACGTTCATCGTATCCTGTTAAGCAGCTGTTGGCCTGAACGCAGGATCGGTCTGGGTCAGGGCTTTGATGCTGTTACTGGAGCTGGCTTGGAGGCAGCGTGTGACTTGGACTCCAGACAGGAATTGAGGTCGATAACTGAGGATGATGAGCAGAAGTAACAGGACAAAAATGTGTACGGAGTTTTAATTTCTCTAAATTTATGCCTCTTACAACCAGGCTTGCACAGTGCAGAGCGTGCTCCTCACCGGGGCGTGAGCTTCCTTCCCCTTGCTGGACCAGCGTTTCTCCATGGGTTAGAACCCACCAAACCTCTGCTGAGGTCCAAGGGAAAACTTCAGATTTCAAAGAAGGGGCAGCTGGAGCACTCGTGTGTGCCCTGAGCTGAGGTCCTGCTGGGCAGTGCCCTGCTGGATGACCCCGAGCCTGGGTGACCCCGAGCTGGGGTGACAGCGGCTGCTCCGTGCTCCCGAGACAAGGAGGAAGCTCTGCAGACACAACTCCCAGACAAGCTGTCACCTCCCTGCTTCTGCTGCCTTGGCTTTGGTTGCAGAAATCATCAAGGGAAACATGTCCAGTCTGTAAGTGTGCTGCTGCTCTCCTGGGGATGGAAAATCTACTGTGGCTGCCTTTGAGAGTGTTATAGGATGATGGAATGGGTGGGAAGGGACTGTAAAACTCATCCAGTGCCACCTCCAGCCACGGGCAGGGACACCTCCCACTGTCCCAGGCTGCTCCCAGCCCCAGTGTCCAGCCTGGCCTTGGGCACTGCCAGGGATCCAGGGGCAGCCACAGCTGCTCTGGGCACCCTGGGCCAGGGCCTCCCCACCCTCACACACAGCAATTCCTTCCCAAGATCCCACCCAGCCCTGCCCTCTGGCACTGGGAAGCCATTCCCTCTGTCCTGTCCCTCCTTGCCTTGTCCCAAGGTCTCCCTGGAGCCTTCTCTCGTGCAGGTGAACAGCCCCAGCTCTCCCAGCCTGGCTCCAGCCCCGGGAGCATCTCCATAGGCCTTCTCTCCCTTTAAATTTTCAGTTTCATTCACTTTGATTCACCTACATTTACCGTCATTAACCTAATGTGAATTAGACCCGACTGAACCAGTAGAAGAAAACTCCTGTAAGCAAAATAAACACTTCAACTATTTTTTTCTTCATGAAAACTGTTCAGAAGACCATGAACTGTTCTGGTTTGTATGCTGAGCTGTTACCCAAGGTGAAGGCATCTGAGTTTTCTCTCTCACTGACTTGTGGAGTGCTTTTAAGGCAAATCTGTTAATATTGTCCTGCTATCGGTGGATTTTGTTGAGTTTGAATGTGTTCTTTTTCCTCAGCAATAAAGACAAAACTAATAAACTGTTTGTAGAGAGTAGCAAGGCTCTTGAATAAACTTAGTCATCTGCAAACCACCCAAATCCACCCATCTGAAATTTAGAGATAAATTTTCAGCTTTATTACCCAACTGATTTTGAGATCATTGGGTATTCCCTCCATTGCAATGCGTGAACAAAATGTAATCCAGCTTTTCCATGGAGTGTCTTTGATGGGTTGTTCAATGACAAGTCTGGTTGTTTCACAGAGATAGCAAAGCAAGGATCTTCTTCTCATTAACATCTGTAGGTTTTATGGCATGGAAGTACTGTATTGTCTCAGTACACTTGCCTAGCTCCAGCCAAGATGGTGTGGCCTTTCTCTTCACAGATTTGTAGGATAAGTCTGTTGTCAGCCAAAAACAAGATATGCAATGCCTCATGGAAAGGAGGGAGGAAAAAATCAACCACATTTGCATTAATGTTTTGTCCAAATCTTGTGTCATTTCTTACTTTGTCTGAGCTTGTTTGCCTGTTTGCAGAATGAGGAGAGGTGGAACATCATGGCATGGAAAGCCTTGTTTTATTGGTCCATCTTACTCTTTTGCCAAGGTTATTACAAGCCAGGTCGTAAGATGAGGATTCTGAATGCTTGCACTTTGTGTCTTCTTTTTACAGGTTGCTGTAAATGTACTGAAGCTTTGTGAAACAGCTGGAAAACAACCCAGAACAGAGAGGACAGAGATAGGAAAAAAAACAATAATCGAGCAATAAAAATGATCTGATTTTCAGTTTTAAACTTGGGTTGGTTCTGAGCCGAGCTGCTTTACCCATGCTTCTGGGCAGCATGAGGTCTCTGATGCCCTTGCACCAATTTGCAGAAGTTGCCAGACCCTTTGTGTTTGCTGCTGGGTTGGATGGGACTGCTGGGAAGGCAATGAGCTGTATAACGTACTTTGGAATGTCAGCATCGGAACAGATGTAAAATTACAACTGGTTTGCACAGGCTGAGGAGAGAGATCTTGGGTTTCCTGGACAGTCACAGCCATCTCTTGGTGGGGACCACTGGAAAGCTTTACTTGCTGGAGTGAGGCTGGGTCAATTTTACAGTTTGGGAAGCCAGCAAGAAACATGCTGTCCTTGTTCTTGAAAGGATGCACTGGTCTTTTTCATCCCAAACAGATTTTTTGTGCCCAGACTTTTGTAGCTTGGGTGAGATAGCTGGCTCCACCTGCACTGGGGACCTTTGCTAATCCACCTCAGAGCACTGCCAAAGGGAGATGTTACACGGGGAAATGAGGAAGCAGCACACTCCAAACAGGCTTTGTATTCAAATCATGTCCAAAGAGGGATGCTGGGATGTGCTTGACAGGCTGGGAGAGCCCCTGGCAGGGCCTAAAGGGGCTCCAGGAGAGCTGCACAGGGACTGGGGACAAGGCATGGAGGGCCAGGACAGAGGGAATGGCTTCCCAGTGCCAGAGGGCAGGGCTGGGTGGGATCTTGGGAAGGAATTGCTGTGTGTGAGGGTGGGGAGGCCCTGGCCCAGGGTGCCCAGAGCAGCTGTGGCTGCCCCTGGATCCCTGGCAGTGTCCAAGGCCAGGCTGGACACTGGGGCTGGGAGCAACCTGGGACAGTGGGAGGTGTCCCTAGAGATGATCCAGTGGCAGGGGGTTGGAATGA